>OZ018317.1:171905113-172331965 GCA_963969495.1 Ceratothoa steindachneri
ACTCCCTTACATTATTTTCATATCGCCTTCAATTATTTGAATTCATATACAGGGTGGCCCATAAATCGTGCTACCATTTAATATCTATATTTTTTATTGATTGTTATTATTTTCATATCACCTTAAATTATTTTAATTCATATACGGGATGGCCCATAAATCGTGCTACCATTTAATATCTATATTTTTTAATTGATTGTTATTATTTTCATATCGCCTTCAATTATTTTAATTCATATACAGGGTGGCCCATAAATCGTGCCACCATTTAATATCTATATTTATTAATTGATTGTTATTATTTTCATATCACCTTCATTTATTTTAATTCATATACAGGGTGGCCCATAAATCCTGATACCATTTAATATCTATATTTTTTAATTGATTGTAATTATTTTCATATCGCCTTCAATTATTTTAATTCATATACAGGGTGGCCCATAAATCAAGCTACCACTTAATATCTATATTTTTTATTATTGGTATTATTTTCATATTGCCTTCAATTATTTTGATTCATATACAGGGTGGCCCATAAATCGTGCTACCATTCAATATCAATATTTTTTAATTGATTGTTATTATTTTCATATCTCCTTGAATTATTTTAATTCATATACAGGGTGGCCCATAAATCGTGCTACCATTTAAAATCTAGTTTTTTTAATTGATTGTTATTATTTTCATATCGCCTTCAATTATTTTAATTCACATACAGGGTGGCTCATAAATCGTGCTACCATTTAAAATCTATATTTTTTAATTGATTTTTATTATTTTCATATCACCTTCAATCGTGCTACCATTTAATATCTATATTTTTAATTGTTGTTATTATTTTCATATCGCCTTCAATTATTTTAATTCATATACAGGGTGGCCCATAAATCGTGCTACCATTTAATATCAATATTTTTTAATTGATTCTTATTATTTTCATATCGCCTTGAATTATTTTAATTCGTATACAGGGTGGCCCATAAATCGTGCTACTATTTAATATCTATTGATTTTTATTATTTTCCTATCGCCTTGAATTATTTTAATTCATATACAGGGTGGCCCATAAATCCTGATACTATTTAATATCTATATTTATTAATTGATTGTTATTATTTTCATATCGCCTTCAATTATTTTAATTCATATACAGGGTGGCCCTTAAATCGTTCTACCATTTAATATCTATATTTGTCGTGGTGTGACATTATATTATATCAATACCATATTATAGCTATGGGGAAGGGACTAATAACTTAAAGGCGAACCGACAAATCGGCGGAACGCCACGAGTTTCGACGCGCGGAGCAGCGAGAATAGAGTTCAAAACGAGGTCAGGTAAAATTTGGACAATGGCACAGCTCAAGGTTATTTTAAACGGCATGTACAAAAATATAATTTTATTTACATAAAATAAGAGAATTAATGGGCAAAATTATATTGGTAAATGAGGGGGGGGGGAGGAATTGCAGAGTTATGCATCAGACTCTGAAGTTACAAATTAATGCGTTACAGAAGGAGACTATTCCAATGGGAAAGATTAACTCAAATGGGTTGCTGAAGGGGGGAGGGGTTGGCTTACGGAGGATTCTGGGTGAGACTTCAGGGTAAGGTTTCACGGATGTTTTCTGCAGGCAATAAACGTGAGGGCGAGGGCACTTGGAGCTTCTGAGCGGGAAGTTGACGTGATGACGGTTCTCCAAGGGTGGAGGGGGAGGGGGGGGGGAGAGACGGTAACGCCCGGTCCAGGAGAAAGTATTTCGGCCACCCGAAGACGAGGAGGGAACGAGGAGGGATTCTCGGTGGTGATCGTTAAATAGAAATACCTCACTGGCTGGGCTAATTCCAACGACACGAAAAGTTCAGCTGTTACTTTGCTTCGCTGTGAAGCACCTGACTTGGAACAAGGGAAATGCTTCTTAGATCCTGGCGGGACTCCTCAACTCTGTATATCCCACCTGGAAGATGAGCCCTATATATCCAAGGCTTCCCCCGCAGGGGTGGGGGAAACATGGGGTGTTTGGCCAGCGCTACTCTCGAATGGCCTCGATCCTTCACGCCAAGGCGATTCTAACCCGCGAACAAGTGGTCCGGGGTGGACGAGGTTTGAGGCTACCGCTTGTGGAGGGAAGGGGGGTGAGGCTTACCAATTTAAGCCCAACCAAATTCAAGACTTTTCTTTAACGCATGGACGTCACTTCCGTGGTGGAAAAGAAATTTCACGTGGAATTCCCCTCAATATTTATTAATTGATTGTTATTATATTCATAACACCTTGAATTATTTCAAGTCAGATACAGGGCGGCCGATAAATCGTGCTACCTTTTAATATCTATATTTTTTAATTGATTGTTATTATATTCATATCACCTTAAATTATTTTGATTTATATACAGGGTGGCTTATAAATCGTGCTACCATTTAATATCTATATTTTTAATTGTTGTTATTATTTTTCATATCGCCTTGAATTATTTTAATTCGTATACAGGGTGGCTTATAAATCGTGCTACTATTTAATATTTATATTTTTTAATTGATTGTCATCATTTTCATATCGCCTTCAATTATTTTAATTCATATACAGGGTGGCCCATAAATCCTGTTACCATTTAATATCTATATTTATTAATTTATTGTTATTATTTTCATATCTTCTTCAATTATTTTAATTCATATACAGGGTGGCCCATAAATCGTGCTACCATTTAATATATATATTTATTAATTGATTGGTATTATTTTCATATCGCCTTCAATTATTTTAATTCATATACAGGGTGGCCCATAAATCGTGCTACCATTTAATATATATATTTTTTAATTGTTGTTATTATTTTCATATCGTCTTGAATTATTTTAATTCATATACAGGGTGGCCCATAAATCGTGCTACCACTTAATATCTATATTTATTAATTGATTGTTATTATTTTCATATCGCCTTCAATTATTTTAATTCATATACAGGGTGGCCCATAAATCATGCTACCATTTAAAATCTATATTTTTTAATTGATTGTTATTATTTTCATATCGCCTTCAATTATTTGAATTCATATACAGGGTGGCCCATAAATCGTGCTACCATTTAATATCTATATTTTTAATTGTTGTTATTATTTTCATATCGCCTTCAATTATTTTAATTCATATACAGGGTGGCCCCTAAATCGTGCTACCATTCAAAATCTATATTTTTTAATTGATTTTTATTATTTTCATATCACCTTCAATTCTTTTAATTCATACACAGGGTGGCCCATAAATCGTGCTACCATTTAAAATCTATATTTTTTAATTGATTGTTATTATTTTCACATCACCTTCAATTATTTTAATTCATATACAGGGTGGCACATAAATCGTGCTACCATTTAAAATCTATATTTTTTAATTGATTGTTATTATTTTCATATCTCCTTCAATTCTTTTAATTCATATAAAGGGTGGCCCATAAATCGTGCTACCATTTAAAATCTATATTTTTTAATTGATTGTTATTATTCTCATATCAAATTCAATTCTTTTAATTCATATAAAGGGTGGCCCATAAATCGTGCTACCCTTTAAAATCTATATTTTTTAATTGATTGTTATTATTTTCATATCGCCATCAATTATTTTAATTCACATACAGGGTGGCTCATAAATCGTGCTACCATTTAAAATCTATATTTTTTAATTGATTGTTATTATTTTCATATCTCCTTCAATTATTTTAATTTATATACAGAGTGGCCCATAAATCGTGCTACCATTTAAAATCTATATTTTTTAATTGATTGGAAATTATTTTCATATTGCCTTCAATTATTTGAATTCATATACAGGGTGGCCCATAAATCGTGCTACCATTTAATATCTATATTTTTTAATTGCTGTATTATTTTCATATTTCCTTACATTATTTTAATTCATGTACAGGGTGGCCCATAAATCGTGCGATCGTTTAAAATCTATTTTTTAATTGATTGTTATTATTTTCATATCACCTTCAATTATTTTAATTCATATACAGGGTGGCCCATAAATCGTGCTACCATTTAATATCTATATTTTTTAATTGATTTTTATTATTTTCATATCACCTTCAATTATTTTAGTTCATATACAGGGTGACCCATAAATCGTGCTACTATTTAAAATCTATATTTTTTAATTGATTGTTACTATTTTCATATCACCTTCAATTATTTTAATTCATATACAGGGTGGCCCATAAATCGTGCTACCATTTAAGATCTATATTTTTTAATTGATTGTTATTATTTTCATATCACCTTCAATTATTTTAATTCATATACAGGGCGGCCCATAAATCGTGCTACCATTTAATATCTATATTTTTTAATTGTGTATTATTTTTATATCTCCTTAAATTATTTCAATTCATATACAGGGTGGCCCATAAATCGTGCTACCCTTTAAAATCTATATTTTTTAATTGATTGTTATTATTTTCATATCGCCTTCAATTATTTTAATTCATATACAGGGTGGCCCATAAATCATGCTACCATTTAAAATCTATATTTTTTAATTGATTGTTATTATTTTCATATCACCTTCAATTATTTTAATTCATATACAGGGTGGCCCATAAATCATGCTACCATTTAATATCTATATTTTTTAATTGATTTTTATTATTTTCATATCACCTTCAATTATTTTAGTTCATATACAGGGTGGCCCATAAATCGTGCTACTATTTAAAATCTATATTTTTTAATTGATTGTTACTATTTTCATATCACCTTCAATTATTTTAATTCATATACAGGGTGGCCCATAAATCGTGCTACCATTTAAGATCTATATTTTTTAATTGATTGTTATTATTTTCATATCACCTTCAATTATTTTAATTCATATACAGGGCGGCCCATAAATCGTGCTACCATTTAATATCTATATTTTTTAATTGTGTATTATTTTTATATCTCCTTAAATTATTTCAATTCATATACAGGGTGGCCCATAAATCGTGCTACCCTTTAAAATCTATATTTTTTAATTGATTGTTATTATTTTCATATCGCCTTCAATTATTTTAATTCATATACAGGGTGGCCCATAAATCATGCTACCATTTAAAATCTATATTTTTTAATTGATTGTTATTATTTTCATATCGCCTTCAATTATTTGAATTCATATACAGGGTGGCCCATAAATCGTGCTATCATTTAATATCTATATTTTTAATTGTTGTTATTATTTTCATATCGCCTTCAATTATTTTAATTCATATACAGGGTGGCCCCTAAATCGTGCTACCATTCAAAATCTATATTTTTTAATTGATTTTTATTATTTTCATATCACCTTCAATTCTTTTAATTCATACACAGGGTGGCCCATAAATCGTGCTACCATTTAAGATCTATATTTTTTAATTGATTGTTATTATTTTCATATCACCTTCAATTATTTTAATTCATATACAGGGCGGCCCATAAATCGTGCTACCATTTAATATCTATATTTTTTAATTGTGTATTATTTTTATATCTCCTTAAATTATTTCAATTCATATACAGGGTGGCCCATAAATCGTGCTACCATTTAAAATCTATATTTTTTAATTGATTGTTATTATTCTCATATCAAATTCAATTCTTTTAATTCATATAAAGGGTGGCCCATAAATCGTGCTACCCTTTAAAATCTATATTTTTTAATTGATTGTTATTATTTTCATATCGCCATCAATTATTTTAATTCACATACAGGGTGGCTCATAAATCGTGCTACCATTTAAAATCTATATTTTTTAATTGATTGTTATTATTTTCATATCTCCTTCAATTATTTTAATTTATATACAGAGTGGCCCATAAATCGTGCTACCATTTAAAATCTATATTTTTTAATTGATTGGAAATTATTTTCATATTGCCTTCAATTATTTGAATTCATATACAGGGTGGCCCATAAATCGTGCTACCATTTAATATCTATATTTTTTAATTGCTGTATTATTTTCATATTTCCTTACATTATTTTAATTCATGTACAGGGTGGCCCATAAATCGTGCGATTCTTTAAAATCTATTTTTTAATTGATTGTTATTATTTTCATATCACCTTCAATTATTTTAATTCATATACAGGGTGGCCCATAAATCGTGCTACCATTTAATATCTATATTTTTTAATTGATTTTTATTATTTTCATATCACCTTCAATTATTTTAGTTCATATACAGGGTGGCCCATAAATCGTGCTACTATTTAAAATCTATATTTTTTAATTGATTGTTACTATTTTCATATCACCTTCAATTATTTTAATTCATATACAGGGTGGCCCATAAATCGTGCTACCATTTAAGATCTATATTTTTTAATTGATTGTTATTATTTTCATATCACCTTCAATTATTTTAATTCATATACAGGGCGGCCCATAAATCGTGCTACCATTTAATATCTATATTTTTTAATTGTGTATTATTTTTATATCTCCTTAAATTATTTCAATTCATATACAGGGTGGCCCATAAATCGTGCTACCCTTTAAAATCTATATTTTTTAATTGATTGTTATTATTTTCATATCGCCTTCAATTATTTTAATTCACATACAGGGTGACCCATAAATCGTGCTACCATTCAATATCAATATTTTTTAATTGATTGTTATTATTTTCATATCTCCTTGAATTATTTTAATTCATAGACAGGGTGGCCCATAAATCGTGCTACCATTTAAAATCTATATTTTTTAATTGATTGTTATTATTTTTATATCGCCTTCAATTATTTTAATTCACATACAGGGTGGCTCATAAATCGTGCTACCATTTAAAATCTATATTTTTTAATTGATTGTTATTATTTTCATATCACCTTCAATCGTGCATATCACCTTAAATCGTGCTACCATTTAATATCTATATTTTTAATTATTGTTATTATTTTCATATCGCCTTCAATTATTTTAATTTATATACAGGGTGGCCCATAAATCGTGCTACCATTTAATATCTATATTTTTTAATTGGTGTATTATTTTCATATCGCCTTAAATTATTTTAATTCATATAAATTGAGATTGTTACTTAAAAATTCAATAACATTTTAGTTTTGGAATGAAATTATTATTAAAAAGAAAGAACATTTTTTTTATTTATTAAATGAAAGTGCTAGGAATTTTTCCCAACGTAGCAAGACTTGAGGGGGGGGGGGCTGTAGAATAATAGTAGACTTAATAAAAAAAACTTTTTTATTATTCAGGATTTCAAAATTAAAAGTAATTAAGAAATTTTGCCCTCATCACCCCCCTTCCCTAATCAAACTCAGATATCTCATTGACTAAAATTAAAAAGTGAAAACTAGTGAGGGCATCTGCGCCCTAACATTTGTGAAGGAATTCGAAGTGGTGAGGTTAAGGTAAGTATACCCCCACCCCCTCCCGAGTAGAGTAAAGAGGTGACTACTTGGGGCGCTCGAGCGAGCGAGGATGTGCAACTGGCAATCTTACGAGTTTGGGGCTTGGAAGGCACACAATCTTACAGATATCTGCTTTAAAAAGGCGACACTGCACCTTATCTCTCTAAGGGGTAACTTTCCCTTAGCGGTGCATACCATATTTCCTTTATTCGTTTTAATTATAAAACTATATTAAAAAGGGATTTTATTTTGATGTCGCCCCCTCTCCCAAAACAGTGCTAGTAGCACTTTACGTGTGCCTTTGATGTGGCACTTAAAAGAAAACCTGCCTTATTTAATTCTAGTTCCCTTTATTCTTCTCTAATCCTCTATTTTCCACCAACTTCCTATTCTATGGGATTTTGTTTCGCCCAAATTCTTTCGTGAGATAAGAAAATTTCTTCGTTTTTTTTTTTACCCTCTTTATCTCCCTTTTATTCTCTATAATTCCTTCTAGAACCTCCGGTCTTAATTAAGTCACAGGTGTTTCTACCTTTTAATCAAATTACTCCTCAAAACGTATTTGTTATGATGGAAGTTATTGAAAAACGATCAAACGCCAAATAAAATATTGAATATAAAATCACCCAACTATTCAGGGTGTCCCGGAGAACAAGAACTTTCAAATATGGATCTTAATTTCGAGTGGCATAAGATCTAATGTTAAATCTCATGGGACCATCATGCTGACGATGTTGCCAGCTGCACGATGATTTGGAGAAAGTTGTTAACAATATTATTTTCATTCGGTTTCCAAATCAGTTTGCGATTTCGTAAAGAATCGTTTTTTTTCCCATAAACATTCGTTCGGTTCTTTTATTGAGTTGAGTGGAATTATACGTCGTTCGTTTCTATTTGACATGGCTTCGTATACATAAATAACGTATTTCACGTCAAAATGCCTTTTTTCCAATATCATATCGTATACTTTTCGGGAAACTTCCTCTATAATAGATTCTTTTGAATAGATATTTGTAAAAAAGATTTTTTAGATTAAATTCCACGAAAGAGAGAGAGAGAGAGAGAGAGAGAGAGAGAGAGAGAGAGAGAGAGAGAGAGAGAGACACACACACACACAGACAGGCAGAGAGATCATAAAGCTACAGAAAAATTATGGTTGTTTGAAGTTTTCTCCTTGAAAGAGAGCTATAGGAGTGGTAATAATCAATAAATAGAAGTGAATGCGGTTGTTTTAGAGGTCTATGTTATGCGAGGCTTTGGTCGGGGGAGGGATCAGTTGACTTTTATGGGTCTCATCACTCCCTGTGTGCTTTACATGTTAAATAGTTTAGGCTATTTGGGTCGATTCGCCTGGCTTAGGTGAATAGACTAACCTAAACTACCATGTAAAATACGAACACCTATAAATGAAGTCGAGGAGATCCATAAAAGTCAGTAGATCCAATGAGTGCTTAACTCCCCCCCCCCCACTCTCTCTCTCTCTCTCGGTGAATTGCGTCTCTCTTGATAATCCGGTCTTCTTTAAAGACCGGATCACAAAGAAAGAGAGGCGTGGATTCTGACTCTCTTCGATTCGGTCCCGTCCGCGATATCGAATCTGTTTCCCTCCGACCATTGGAGCGAACAGCGGTTCCGAGGCGTCCACAGTGAAAGCGAAGCCCAGCGATCTATTTATTTGTTTGCCTTCTATTATTTATTGACTGTGAGCTCTCTTGCAGGTCGCGTGCGGCCACGTGACACCATAAAAGGCGGGAGAGATTAATTATTACTATTTACTCCCCACTAATCTCTTTGCTTTGGCGTTGGTTGGGGGGGGAGGGTGAACTTAAGTGCAGGAATTCACATGGTCAGATTCTAACCCACAGGGCTTCCCTGTTGTAGATTCTAGCTTTCTGTCTATATTGAGACGGTTTGTAACCTTGTGCGCACACTCTGAGTCAGATTCTAGCTTTCTGAGGTAACTTGGTCAGATTCTAACCATCTGCGCAAATTGGGTCAGATTCTAACCTTCTGCGTTCACTTGGTCATATTCTAACTTTCTGAGCTCACTGGATCAGATTCTAACCTACTGAGCTCACCGGGTTATATTCTACCCTTCTGAGCTCACTAAGTCATATTCTAACTTTCTGAGCTCACTAAGTCATATTCTAACTTTCTAAGCTCACCGGTCCGATTCTAACCTACAGAGCTCAATGGGTTATATTATAAAGTTCTAAGCTCACTGGTTATATTCTAACATTTCTACACTCATTTAGTCAGATTCTAACCTTTTGCGCGCACATGGTCAGATTCTAACCTTCTGAGCTCACGGATCATTATTCTAACTTTCTGAGCCCGTTGGGTCATATCTAACCTTCTGAGCTCGATTTGTCAGATTCATGCCTTCTGAGCTCACTGGGTCATATTCTAACATCTTAGCTCACTGGGTCATATTCTAACATCTTAGCTCACTGGGTCGGATTCTAACCTTCTGAGCTCACTGGATTAAATTCTAACTTTCTGAGCTCACTGGGTTATATTCTAACCTTCTGAGCTCATTGGGTCAGATTCTAACCATCTGCACTAAAGGGGTCAGATTCTAAACTTCTGTGCTTGGCTGGTTCAGGTTCTACCCTTCTGAGCTCATCGGGTCAGATTCTAACCTTCTGCGCTCACCTGGTCAGATTCTAAACTTCTGCGCTTGACTGGTTCAGATTCTAACCTTCTGAGCTCAATCAGTCATATTCTAACCTTCTAAGTTCACCGGGTTAGATTTTAACCTTCTACGCTCACTTGGTCAGCTTCTAACCTACTGAATTCCCTGTGTTAGATTCTACCCTTCTGAGCTCACTGGATCTTATTTTAACCTTCTAAGCTCACTGGGTCAGATTCTAACCATCTGCGCTAAAGGGGTCAGATTCTAAACTTCTGTGCTTGACTGGTTCAGATTCTACCCTTCTGAGCTCATCGGGTCAGATTCTAACCTTCTGCGCTCACCTGCTCAGATTCTAAACTTCTGCGCTTGACTGGTTCAGATTCTAACCTCCTGAGCTAACCGGGTCAGATTCTAACCTTCTGCGCTAACTTGGTTAGATTCTAAACTTCTGCGCTTGACTGGGTCAGATTCTAATCTTCTGAGCTCACTGGGCCATATTCTCACCATTTTAGCTTACTGGGCCAGATTCTAACCTTCTGAGCTCATTGGGTCAGATTCTAATCATCTGCGCTAAATGGTTCAGATTCTAAACTTCTGCGCTTGACTGAGTCTGATTCTAACCTTTGAGCTCACTGGGTCAGATTATAACACATAGAAATGGATTTCTCTGAACGATTAAGAGTAGCGGGTATTTAGCTGTGTAATCGTTTTTCGATAACTTATTGACATGGCATTAATTAGTGGTGGTTGTTTTGTTTTATTTGTTGTTGTTTTTTATTTGGTGGGTTAAAAATAACCACGCAGATACCACACATACCCCTCTTACCCAAATACTGGTAAAACGACAAGTTTCCCTTTTCAATTGTGGAAATCTTAAATTTCAAGTTTTTACCCTGGGTTTCATTTTGAGTTGTGGCACTCTAAAAGTGCCTGACCAAAACTCAACTCCAAACACTTCGATAGATATTCAGACCTGGCACTCTAATTTAATAATACCGCTAATAACAGAAGCTCTTTTCTCAGTAGTGCAGAGACTACAGGCACTGACTGGTCCTGAGGCTGATATTAATAGTTTGACCAAGTTAGCCTTAGATACTTATGTTAGTGCCACTTCAATTGATATGTAGGATAGGCACTCTAATTTAATACTACCGCGGATAACAGATATTCCTCAAGCCTATTAATTTTACACAGTTGTGATTAAAATTGCCAATAAAATATTAGTCTGGCTTTGATAGTTTTATTATTCCTATAATTCCGGAATATTTACAATGGCACTTTTACATAACCTGTCATAAACACATAAACCAACCACACATACTCTTGTTATCTCCCCTTTTTTCCCCAACTGAGAGTAATTACCTTAATGTTCAGATAAATAATTACCGGAAGTCTCTTTATGCCAGAAACGCAATAAAATAACTGAAGTAATTAGCCCACTAGCTTATACTCTAGGTAATTAAATGTAGATTCTCCTTTAATTATTATTTTAAATTTTAAGTTATTGTACATTTTAATATTAGAGTTCCTTCATATCCCCCCAAAGGAAAATTAAATTACCACTGATTGAATATGGGTGGCACTGTGTTTACCGTCAACGAATCACTTTGAAATATCATGACTTTTTAAAAAAGTAATTCAATTTCCTTTTGTAATTATTCAATTTTTAGGGGCACGTGGCAACCTGTCAGACTACTCAAATGGGTAGGGAGAAACAAACAGGTTTGGAATCCCCTGGTCTAATGGTGAGTCAGATGCTAAACCTAAACTTTTCTAACGTAGGTAGATTTAGTCTCCTAAGCCTTTAACCATAAGGTAATCTACTCAACCCCTGCATCATCTTAGTCATCCTTCTTTGAACAGAGTCAAGCAAACCAATATCCAAAAATTGGAATGCATAGTTAAGATGAGGCCTAACTAATGCAAGGTGCAGTTTGAGAATAACATCAGCAATCCTATTTCTTACACTCTTCCCAATAAACTTGAATGCGCTATTATCTCTATTCCTACCACTTATGCACTGCTTTATACGCCGGAGGTCTGAACTTACAGGACACCTAAGTCCCTTTCGCATTCTAACCTTCTTAAAACTCTCTCCTTTCAATTTCTGATTTTTCAGTGGATTACTCGTACCTATACTAAGCATACTACACTTTCTTATCTTAAATTCCATTCGGTCAATTCGTCTTGCAATACTTTAGTATCAGAATCAGACCTTACAATCGTACCCATCTTATTGTCAGAAGCTTATTTGTTCGGGTCGCTACATATACCTATGTCAGAAACATTAATATAAATCACGAACAACAACGGCTCCAATACCGACATATGTCAGATCACCATACAGAATTACTCGCACAGTTGACAATTTAAACACCTATGCATTTTTAAACTGTAGCACTCTCGATTCATTCATACATAACACACATGAACGTTTTAGCCTCCCCACCACACACATATACGCGCGCGCGCGAGAAAGTCTCAAATTTAATACAAAGAACTTGTTTCCATCGTAGGCTCTAAGGACTTTTGGCGCCACAATGATGAAAGACGGTTTTTGTCGCGCTTTTTTATTATTATTATTTAAGGTCAACATTTCGGAAAATTGGAACGCGAATTTAAATGGAATATCTGACTTAGGAACCAAACCAAAATGTGAGCGGAATTGAGGGTTAAAGAGGCCGAAATTGTAGGCTACCTTTGTGCATTTGTTACTCCAGGAGTGGCTTGTTGTGAGGCTCATATTATAAGCCTATACAGTAATGAAATTGATCAAAAGACACACTGGGGTAAAATGACTCCTGGGGTGGAACTACTGTAGCAGAACCAGTGGGAAATTAATTAATCAAAATGAAAGGAATAATAAATATACATAAAAAATAACCAATTACAGTAACAAGCCTCCCTATATCCCCACTTTCCCTCCGACCTCGCACACCAGAAAGGAAGAGCTTTCCCTTTTTTGAATAACAAAAGTGGCGTCACACCTTCCCATCGACATTAAAGTTCGTATTGCTGCGTTATCTTCGACTACGAGTGCCAAATTGCAGCAACGAAACGCCCGATAATTGTGTCAAATGATCTAAAAATGATCAATTTAAAGAGAAGAGGTAATGCTCACTCAAGGGGCCCCGATTCATCACGCACTTTCGGAATCCCTTTTCGATATTCAGAAACAACGGGGCTCTTTCGTTTTTCACATTTTCCCATCGTTTGTGTCTAGGACCCGATGGGTTCAGGCCCATTAAAAAGAAAAGCAAACAAAAAAAAACCTCATCGTCTTTCAGGGAGGTTACGTGAATGGCCTAAGACCCTGTTCTATCCGAAATATAAGGAACAAGCGAATTCAAACTGAGGACTTCGTGAGGAAAGTAGTCGAAATTTTAGTGAGGAAGCCAATCAAAAGAGAAGCCAAAGACTTCACGAAGAAGGCAATCACAAAGGAAAACCGCGTACTTCAAGAGGAAAACAATCAACAAAGAAGCATAAGACTTCGCGACGAAAGAAATCAACAGTTAAGTCGAAACATTCAGAACGAGGGCATTCAACAGGGAAATCTAAACCACCACGAGGAAAGAGCACTAAATAGTGATATTTAACAGTTTGCGAGAAAATCAATTAAAAATGAAGTTTAATACCTTGGGAAAACAATCAACAATAAAGCCTAAACTTTATCTGGACAGCAATCAACAATCGTGTTGAAGATTTCTCGAAATAATTAAGCTTATGACTTAGTGAGGAAAGCAATCAACAATAAAGTCGAAGACTTTGTAGAAAAGTAATAAAAAATAAAATTGAATCCTTTATGACGATCATAATCAACAATCTAGTTGTAGGGAAATCAATCAACAATGAAGTCTTGGATTTATGAGCAAAGAAATCAACAATAAGTCGACTGTGGAAATCAATTAAAATCAAGTACCTAGAAGACCTTGAGGCAATCAACATGCAATCAAGTCGAAGACTTCGTGAAGAAACCCACCAACAATCAAGTCGAAGACTTCGTAACAACAATAATCAACAGTGAATGAAGCCTATGACTTTGTGAAGAAAGCAATTCAAATAAATTCGAAGAATGTGAATAAAGCGATCAAACAATGAATTCGAGGACATTTTAAGGAAAGCCTCCAAGTTGAAGACTTTGTAGGTAAAGCAATAAAAAATAAATTCTGAGACTTTCCGAAGAAAGCAATTAACAATATGTTTTAAGCCATTAGAAACAAAGCTTTCAACACTTAAGTCGAATACATTGTGAGGAAAACAATTAAAAGTGACGTTTAATACCTTGTAAGGAAAGCAATCCACAGTAAAGTCAAAGACTTTGCGAGGAAAACAATTAACAATTAAGCCTATGACTTTTGAAGAAAGCAATCAACAATAAGTTTTAAGGCGTTATGAAGAGAGCTTTCAACAATTAAGTCGAAGACATTGTGAGGAAAACAATTACAAATGACGCTTAATACCTTGTAAGTAAAGTAATCCACACTAAAGTCAAAGACTTTGTGAGGAAAACAATTAACAGTTAAGCCCTATGACTTTGTGAAGAGAACAATCAACTATAAGTATAAGGCATTATGAAGAGAGCTTTCAACAATTAAGTCGGATAGATTTTGATGGAAACAATTAAAAGTGACTGTCATGGTTTACGGCCGAGTACGGATGTACGTTTGATGCGTACATGAGTTAATCCGTTCCACTTTTCTCTAAGAGTGCTCTAATTTAATTCTTGAACCAGGGAGGTTTCGTATTATGATATATCTATTGCCAATGCTGCGTCCGAGGATCTAATTAAACAACTCCCACAAAATATACTTTTAATCAGATAAAAGAACGAAATCTTAAATCTTTAAAAACACTAATTCTATAGTAAGAGGGTCTAAGAAAAATTGATACTACAAATCAGTAATACGAGATGGTTGACGCAAAAATCCCTTCTAATGCACGGGATTTAAGCTCAATTAATGCGAGTTCTTAAGTGATTTGAAATTGAAATAGTTTGGTTACGACTACCAGCTTGCAATGGTTTGGTTACGAATACACTTTCGCACGGAATAGGAAATAACAAAATGACTATTTTTTTGTATTCGTTTTACCTTTAACTCGGAGTGTGACGATAGTTGGGTGACCTTGAAAGTGAGCCGCCTCGATGAGTTGGTCTGGGCGAGTTTGACTGCGGACGTCCTCGCTGAGGCGAAGCGGGTTGGGAAAACAGCTGATGCTTTTCACGATGTGTTTGAGGCGAGTAACAGTGCTTCTCTCGACTTGAAGATGTAAGTGAGGGGATCTTGGATGAATGGAAGTTATCCCGATCCTTGGCTTCTCGACGATGAGACTTAACGAAGAAGTGAATCTCTTCTCGAATGGGAATTAACTTTGGTCTTCCTCAATGGCGAGGGTGTATCTCTATGCCTTTTCAGAAAATTTAGATACGTGATTTTCTCTGGAGAGAATGGTAGGAGAGTTGGTCTCGATACCACTGGTCTGCTCTTCTAAGCGACCAAAGAAACAACCTCAAGAGGGTAAGTCCCGCTTGGTTCCAACTATCCTCTTTATTTCCTGTTTGGCTCAGGGACTCGTCTTCTTCTCTCGATGGCTACGCGAATTCTCCTCTAAATTTATCAAGATCGAATTATATACGTCCACTATCCACTGGGGGGAAGGGAGACGAGGGAGTTTAGGAGGGGCGAACCATCAATAGCCAACAGTTATGCCCCTCTCCTAGGGCATAAATTTTCAAAGCTGTGACACTTCACCCCTTCATGTTTACGCACGGGGAAGGTGAGATTTCGTCTATTTGGCAAAAATTAGACATAAACAATCGGAGGAGACAGTGAGCCTATTCATAGATTTTCTGCCGACGAAGCCTTAGGTAGCAATATTTTCATTATAAAGACTCTCAACCCTCCTATGTTTATATTAACGGACTAAGGGAGCAGGTCTTGGTTACTTGACTCCGGGATGAACGTTTACACCACCAGTCTCGTAAATTACGAAATCTGCTGACCGAAATCCGTCTTTGCGTGCGACTTTGAAGGGTCTTGGGCTAGTGGGGAAGGAGGATGGGGGGTCTTTGCCCATGTGGAGCGTAACGGTTGACGCTGTATATAAAAAAACTCGCGTCTGCCTGTCCTCGTTATATTCACTTCTCCACATTTCCTCCCTCCTGAGGAAGATAATGGGGTTCGGGGAGAGAGAACTCAAGTGTAAAATAGCCGACTACACACAAAAAAAGACGCATGTTTTGGAACGCAATTCCACGTCCGACTGTTACAGTGAAAATACCGTGGACAACCATCATACAAAAATAAGAAATAATGAAATTGTACGCACACGTAAACACGTACATAGATAGGTAAAAGGCGGCCTTTAACCTTGCCTCGTAAGGCCAATAAATCTAGAACACACAACCCAATTTAAACTCCTAAAAAAAACATCAATTACAAAAAAATCAGAAAAAGAAACTGACTATTAATCCGCACTTAGGTGGGTAATCCTTACACCAACTAAACACTTAACTCATTAATATATACCAAAAAAAATGGTCTTAAGACAAACGGGAGTTTAATTAGCCCTCTGTGGGGTTTCGGCACAAGTTATCAGCTATACAATTATCGGAGCCTTTATATAGGTTATGGTAAATTGGTAGTCCATTAACAATAGACTCCATTGCATGAGTCTGCAATTCTGGCTTTTGCTGTTACGCAAATATCACAGAGGCCGGTGATCGGATTCGACGTTAAACTCACGACCTATTAAATAGAACCTGAATTTCTGTATTCCCCACATTATGGCTAGCGTTTCCTGTTCTATAGTTGCATAAGCTCTTTTTTGACTCGATAGTTTTCGGCTCGCATAAGCTATGGGAAAAGGGGTACCATCGTCTTCATATTGCAGCAGGTCACAACCGATTTCCTCACCACAGGCATCGGTCCGGATCCCAAACTTCTTTTGGGGATTAGTTAGTCGAAAGATGGGTGCTGAAATTAATTTTTCCTTCAACAAGTTAAACCGGGAGATCGCGTTAGGATTCCACCGAACGGGGTCGGGGGATTTTTTCTTTAAAAAATCATTAATGGGCTCGGCTATCACGGTAAATTGAGGGACAAATCTTCTGTAGAACGACGCAGAACCCATGAAAGAACGCAACTGATTCTTTGCCTCGACCTTTTCCTGTTGAGTGCTTAAACGTTTTTACCTATTTCAAATCCCAGATACGAGATTAACTCATAGGCGAAGTGGCATTTAGCTGGTCCGACGGTTAATCCATGCTCGCGGAGCCGAAGTAGCAAAGCTTGGAGTGAATGTATGTGTTGCTTCTAAGTACGTGTAGCCAAGTACACATTGTCGAAATAGAACGACACGTCGCTCAAACCATCCACAATTCGACGCATCATCCGATTATAATTGCTCCCAGCCATGACCAAACCAAATGGCAATCGGGTGAATAGCATCAGGCCTTTATGAGTTGCAAACGCGGCTAGCCTCTGGGACGAGTCGGCTAACGGGATTTGGTGATAGGCCTTGCACAAATCCATTTCGGAGATATAGTTGGCGTCCTCAAACAGGTGTAGGCTTTGTTGACTTAGTAGAATAGGCCCAGCGTCAAAAATGGTAACTGAGTAAAGTTTCCTAAAAACTACACACATTCGAAAATTATGGTCAGGTTTTCGGACCATCACTATCGGCGAGCAATAATCGGAGGGCGAAGCCTCAATAATCCCCAACTGTAGCAGATCCTTCACTTCTGCGTTAAAGGCGGATCGAAGATGAATTGGGAGGGTATAAGGTTTAGATCTAATGGGTTCTCGTGTCTTCAATTTGATCTCATGAACAAACTGTTTGGAGCACCCTGGTTTCTCTGAAATCACATCGGGGAATTCCTTCAATAACGCGGATAATTGTGAATTTCTGAGCTGGCAAAGGTGGGGGTTCAAATCTAACTCCGTAGACTGGTCGTTCTGGGGGGAGGATAATGAGGGTAGATGATGTTCATTATCACTCTCTACACATACCGTGTTTACCACCTGAAGAGTTTAACATGAATATAAAGCTTCCATGGTTCCTTCTTCACCCAGCGTCACAATATTATTAATAGACGCTCGGTGGTGATACTTCTTGAGCATGTTTATGTGATACATTCTATGGCCTGAGCTAGTTTAAATCAAGTAATCAACGGGGCCACGAGCTTCTATGACCGGGAAGGAACCCTTCCATTGGGAGAGCAACTTTTTTGTCTTTGTAGACAGTAATAACAACACTTCGTCGCCAGGCTTTAATTTTGGGGCTTTTGCTTTTAAGTCGAAATAAGTTCTGTATTTTTCTAGGTGGCACTCCGCGTTTGAGCGAGCCAACTCTGCACATTTCTCCAAGTGTTCGCGCAGCTCGATCACATATGCGTAGAAGGATTTAAGTTCTTCATCTAATTGTGGATTAGTGAAAAGCTCCTTAAGGATGTTCATAGGTCCTCGGACGTTACGTCCGTATGCCAATTCGAAGGGGGCGAAACCCAGAGTTCTGTGAGGAATCTCTCGGCACGCGAAGAGGGCAACTGGTCGGTACCGATGCCATTCTAGAGGCTGAGACTGACAGAGCTTTCTTAACACTGCCTTTATGGGAGCATTTAATTTCTCACACATCCCGTTTGCAGAGGGGTGAAAAGGGGTCGAAAAGAGGGGTTTGATGAGGAGTAACTTGACTACGTATTCCATCAGTTTCGACGTGAAATGACGGCCTCGATCTGACAGGATGTCTTTAGGGATGCCGATTCGGGAAAAAATGGAGATGAAGGCCTCTTCACAGGAAATACTTTCAATTTTCCTGAGGGCAACTGCGTCGGGGAAACGAATGGCGCAGTCTACCAAAGTAAATAGTTCATGATCATCATAATTTGTACATTAATAAAGAGGTGCATGTGCATAAATTAATATTGGTAGTGCAATAGTAACAGTAAGTGACGAACTGGTAGGCATATTTCTCTTTTACAATTTTATATTATTTTAATATTTAATTGCTCTGAAGGATCCGTTATCGGAAACCTTCATATGCTTGCTAAACGTTCGCCGCGTAAGTCCCCCAAAAGGGGATCAAATTTGCTATAAGGGCTCGAGCTCGAGCACGGTTATCCGTGAGCTTGGACCCCAGCACGTCCGGCCGGTTTACGAGCCCTCCCTGCCCCACCCCTCCTTCGCCCCGTAAATCAACCCACACTTCGTCGGTTTCGGCGTCTAAGGACGAGGAAACATTGCAACACCAGGCACTCGACTCACATGGCACTCGGAAGGTGCCGCTTCACCACAGGAATTGCACGGTCAACGAGTCCATACTCCCTAGGAGAGATTTAGGCCCGGATCTTGAGCTCCTCCACGCGGGATTCCAGCCCCCACTAGGTGTACCTAGAGTAGTGCACTCCAATGTAGGAATTTCCCTATTGGGAGCTAGTCGTTTAACATCTCTGGGGTAGAATTCTTGCCCACCAGTCCCCATTCCGTACTAGGGATATTGAAGAAATTGAGTTACTGGTTATATTACATTGACTCCGTCCCAGACTTTTAGATCAAGAGGAGGCTAGGGTAAATTTCCGACTTAGGCTCTATTATTTGGTATCATTGGTTAACTGGATGTACGCCCTGGAGGACTCTCGCCTCCAGGCTACCCAGGGTGTGGGGATAGAGATAGACCCAGTACTCTATAATAGATCAGTTCTAATTCAAAGTTATAACAACTATGCCAACTGGGTACAGGGCCAGCCAATGCAACAGGCGGCCCCATACAGCAGCAACAGCAGCAGCGAAGGCCTAGAACTAGGTCCCGAGCTAAGCGGAAGGGTAGCGGATCTAGAACCAGGAAGACTTAATGAGTGGGATGAGGAACACTGGGCTATACAAGGGGTTCTCTTTGGCCCTTCCCTCCACCCCCTCTTCCCCTTACCCTCTGAGGCTATCTATTCCAAGCCCTGAGGGGTACCTCCCTCTCGCTGTTGAGGTTGGCGAGGGCAGTCCCACGGGCATATCGGTGGTGGGTGATTGGTTTGGTCTCCCCACCTACCCCTCCCCGAAGGATCGACGTCGATCTCTCAGTAACACCACAGCATCGACTCCCTTCCCCTGTCCCAACGGAAGAGGATCTGGATGACTTTATGTTGGACGACCAACAACGACTGCTCGAAGCCGACCCTGGCCTTGCTGCAGCGGTGGAGGCCATTAACATCGCCTTCAACCCGGTCCCGCAAAGTCAGCAGCAGTTACTCGACGAGGATCCGGAACTTCGTGCAACCTTGGAGGCGCTGGAGGCCCGGGGGCCCCCCTCACCTGATGTAGCTCCCGAGCTCGATGCTCCTCGTCCGGTGGAGGCTCATGTGCAGGATGCGCCTTCGGACCCTCAGCTCGAGTCGCGGGAGGACGAAGGCAATGAGGAGGGTGGTGATGAGGATAGGCAGCAGCAGGAAAGTGTGTTCGATCCACTTGCAAAGAATCGCGTGGATCTCCTGCAACGTCGCATTTGTGACTTCATCCCTGGTCATGTATGCTGGGGTTGTCCCCATCCGTCTAACATCGCCAAAGCGGAGGCGGGTAGGGATATTAAGGTTTATTTAGGAGGGTATAAACATTACGCCAAGAGTTCCCCCAACATGGAACCCATCCTTCAGACCCTGGTGAGAGCAGGTGTGTTGGAGGAGTCTTCTGAGATCCGTTGATGTCATCGGGTCTTCCTGGTCCTGAAGAACCTCTCGGAAGATAGAGTGATGTATGACATGTCCCCATTAACCGACTCCCCTCACTATAACCCCCCTTTACAGATTCCATCCCTGGGAAGGGTTTTGAAGGGGGCCCCCAAGGATTCGTGGGCGGTCAAAATAGATCTGTGCCATGGGTTCTACCATATCTCTATCTACCCCAAGGCCAGGGGTTGGTTTGGGGTCAGCTTTGGAACCCGGAAGTACAGATTTAGGAGACTTCCTATGGGTTTCGGTGGTAGCCCCTTCATTATGCAGCAGTGGATGGCCCCGATTTTCCAGGCTATGGCTAAGCCAAGAGACTGCCTGGTCTTCACATATCTCGATGACAGCCTCCTCCTGGGTTCTTAACGAAACTTTCGTCTCCTGCTGGGAGATATCAAGGCCTCATCCCTGGAAATCAATGTCTCCAAATCCACACTGCTGCCTACCAAGTCCCTAACATACCTCGAAGTGGAGATCGATCTCCGCCAATGGGCTACTTGCCTTACCTCAAAGATGCTTCACAAGGCACGTCAGGCCCTGGAGTGGGCCTCCAAGGTTCCCAAGGCTTCTCCCTATTGGGGGAGGCTTGGTGGGCTACTCAATTTCATCTGCGGGGCTGCCTCCTTCCCTATATTTTGGGCCCAGCTCGCATACGCCCGGGCCAATAGAGTCTCCCTCCTGGGGTTCCTCCTCTCGTCCGAATGGGTGCCCTGGTTTTCCCCCCTCTAAGGTTGGCAAAATCTACTCTGATGCGACTCCGTTCGCAATGGAGTAGATTCTCCCCAACCAGGAGCCGGCGTGTATGATACCAGGCGCTACAACCCATGCCATGCGGGCTGAATACGCCGCCCTCCTTATAGCATACCTTACCAACCCGGATGCCCATTTATTTTCTGACCCCACTGCGGCAGTTGCCTTAATATGTAAAGATCGGCTTTGTTTTGTTTTCTTGGCCTTCTGCCACACCGACTTCTTATTTTTCTGCATTACTTGTTTATTCACAGGAGACCGATGGGGACTTGGGTCCTCCGAAGGGTTCGGAAATGACGGGTTTTCTGCAGGGGTGCCGGCGGTACCCGGCCTTTAGCGGTGGCCTTCTGGTACAGTTCGCATGACTGGCAGTATACGGCGATCTCTTTAGCGGCGCCGGGCCAAAAGAAGTATTTAAAAATCCGTAGAGAGGTTTTATTGACGCTGAAATGCCCATCCAATAAGCCATCATGTGCGATTTTTAATACCCGTTGGGAGTAACACCAGGAAATGCACAAAGCCTTATCCGACGGGGAGGTTACTTTAGCCGTCGTCTGGAATAGTAGTAAATTCTCTACCAAGTATCTTATTTGTTTGTTCGCGTGAACAGCTTTTATTTCGTTTTTCGCTGCCTTCTCCCACATGGGTTGGAGAGCCGGACAGACCTTCTGGGCGGTAGCGAAGGCTTGGGAATTAAGCTCTTCCTATTCCGGGTTCTCAAGAGGAGATAAAGGGGTCGGGGCCACTGCCATCTTAGTTGCTTGAATCCGAGTGACTACTAGCTGAGCCACCTGATTTGGAGAGAGCTGCGTGCTCTGGCCTATTAAGACAGAGTTTGATAGGTGCTGCCACTACCTCGGTCCAGCCAGTGAAGTACTGACACTGGATGTTGCATCTGACTACGGGGAACTTGTTTTACCTACCCAGGAAGGCCTGAACGACCGCGAACCTCTTGTGCTGGGGGCTGACTGGGGGAAGCAATTTATCTGATACGACGATACAGGTGCACCCTGTATCGAGTACCAATGTCGAGTACAATTTACTGATCCAGTCTCGAACTTTAGTCTTCCGTAAGAACTCTTATTAAACAAAAAGTTCACCTGTCGGTCAGGGGAATTCGATGTGGACGAAGGAGACGCTGAAGCAAGGGGTGGACGAAGGAGACGCTGAAGCAAGGGGTTGTTCTTGGGGGAGAGATGCGCTGATGGCGTGCACTTGTTGATTCGAGAAGAACTTAAGCCTTCAATTTGGGGGGCAATATAGGCTAATGTGACCTGGGGTGCCACAATTAAAACACGTAACAGGGTTTCTGGGGTATATCTAGGAAGAGGGGGTTAGATTACTTAAGGGCTTAATTTCTCTCTGATCCTTAGATGGAAAGAATTTGGGTTTGGAGGTTCTGGAGGTCTTGACAAACTTAGAAAGGTTCTTTTGCTGGGGTTTCTGGGGATACCCACCTTTCTTTGGAGACGAGGGCTGGTTCTTTTTAGCTTTTCGAGGATATAGTTTGTGGTTGGAACCATGTAGATCCGCTTCCTCCAAGCACTCATTGAACGTAGCGGCTCGCTTGTCCTTGACGAATGTTCGTATCTCCGGGGGCAGGGTACACAATAATTGGTCCTTAAGAATGAAGTCGAGGAGAGAGTTGAAACTATTCCTCACTTGTGCTGAATCCAGCCAGAATTGGAGATGTCTCCCAAGTATAAAGCCAAATTGACGGTATGTTTAACCAGGCTGAATTCTAGTATGTCTGAATTTCATTCTATACTCCTCTGGATTTAGATTAATGGTGGCAAGTAGTTCGGATTTAAGGGTAGAATAATCCACAGAAGCCTTGGATGGCAATGAGATGAATATATCACGGAGACAGGTGTTAACAAAGGCAGTAATCTGGCGATTCCCTCTGTTTCTATGTCCTAATGATTCACCTCAAAGATTTACTCGAAGTGTGTCAGGCACGAACACAGGTCTTCGTTATCTTAATATCCTGGAAGTTTCATCGTAGGTACTTGCCTAGCTCTAGGCTGGGATCCAACGGAATTGACTTCCACCTCTTCCTTGCTCAATGCCCTTTCATGTGCGCGTATTCCTTCTCTCTTCTGCTTCTCTTTCCATCTGTATTCTTTTTTCTTCTGCTTCTCTTTCCGCTTGCGCCTGTTCTCTCTTCTTCTCTCTTTCCGTCCTTTCTTGTTCCTAGACGTAGGCAATTAGTTCTTTGCCTGCTAGTCCAAGAATTTGGCCTTGTTGGTGGAACCTTTCAAAAGACGCCATTATACTTATGTCCGTTAAAAACCTACCGATGTACGCTAATGGTACTTATGCGACCACGAAACAAGTAGCGCTCTGCCTAACCAAACCTTGCCACCCACAATTTTTGTTAATTGAAATACCACTACCAAAAAAACATTAACACCATTAACGGGCTAACCACAATCAATTAAATAATTTATAGAGCGAATTTATCCTCTTATTACGTTCAATTTTCCTAGAACGCTTAGGAACAAATTTGTTAATAATCAAGGGGATGCAAGACAAGCAACTATTATTGAGTTCTTCTAAAGACCCCACAGCTGACACCAATTTTATGTTGTGGTTTAAGGCCAAGGTTAGATGTAGGTTTGATTCGTACATGAGTTAATCCAATCCACTTTTCTCTAAGAGTGCTCTAATTTAATTCTTGAACCAGGGAGGTTTCGTATTATGATATATCTATTGCCAATACTGCGTCCGAGGATCTAATTAAACAACTCCCACAAAATATACTTTTAATCAGATAAAAGAACGAAATCTTAAATCTGTAAAAACCCTAATTCTATAGCAAGAGACTTTAATAAAAATTAATACTACAAATAAGTAATACGAGATTGTTAACGCAAAAAAGTCCCTTCTAATGCACGAGATTTAAGCTCAATTAATGCGAGTTCTTAAGTGATTTGAAATTGAAATAGTTTGGTTACGACTACAGTCTTTAAATGGTTTTGTTACGAATAAACTTTCGCACAGAATGGGAAATAACAAAATGAATATTATTTTACCTTTAACTCGGAGTGTGTCGAGAGTTGAGTGACCTTTAAAGTGAGCCGCCTCGATGAGTTGGGCTGGGCGACAGTCGGGAAAACAGCTGATGCTTCTTACGGTGTGGTTGAGGCGAGTGACGGTGCTTCTCTCGACTTGAAAATGTAAGTGAGAGGATCTTGGATGAATGAAAGTTATCCCGATCCCTGGCTTCTCGACGATGAAACCTAACCAAAATGTGAATCTCTTCTCGAATGGGAATTCACTTTGGACTTACTCAATGGTGAGGGGTATCTCTATGCTTTTTCAGAAAATTCAGATACGTAATTTTATCTGGACAAGAATGGTAGGAGAGTTGGTCTCGATACCACTGGTCTGCTCTTCTAAGCGACCAAAGGAATAGACTCGGGAGGGTTATTCCCGCTTGGTTCCAACTATCTTCTTTATTCCCTGTTTAACTCAGGGACTCGTCTTCTTTTCTCGATGGCTACGCGAATTCTCCTCTAAATTTATCAAGATCGAATTATATACGTCCACTATCCACTGTGGGGGGGGGGGAACGAGGAAGTTTAGGAGGGGCGAACCCTCAATAGCCAACAGTTATGCCCCTCTCCTAGGACATAAATTTTCAAAGTTGTGACACTTCGTCCCTTCATGTTTACGCACGGGGAAGGTGAGATTTCGTCTATTTGGCGAAAAATAGACAAATATTCGGAAGGGAAAGTGAGCCTGTTCATAGATTTTCTGCCGACGTAGCCTTAGGCAGCAAATTTTCATTATAAAGGCTCTTACACCAATCTATGTTTACATTAACGGACGAAGGGGGCAAGTCTTGGTTACTTGACTCCGGGATGAACGCTTACACCACCAGTCTCGTAAATTACGAAATCTGCTGACCGAAATCCGTCTTTGCGTGCGACTTCCAAGGGTCTTGGGGCAGCGGGGAAGGGGGCGGGGAGTCTTGACCAATGCGGAGCGTAACGGTTGACGCTGTATATAAAAAAAACTAGCGTCTGATTTTCCTCGTTATTCATTTCTCCACAGTGACGGTTAATACCTTGTAAGAAAAGCAATCCACGCTACAGTCAAAGGCTTTGTGAAGAAAGCAATCAACAAGGAAGTCGAGGAATTTAAGATGAAAGCAAACAAACAATCGAGACAAAGATTTGGTGCAAAAACATAGAATCAACCGTGAAACGTATGGCTTTATGCGAAAGGCAATCAAGTCTAAGTCTTTGTGAGGGAAGCAATCAACAAGGAAGTCGTAAAACTCCAAATCCCGGATTACCCCCACTCTCCCACCCCAATCCCCTACCCTCCCGAGCCATCCGAAGGGACCTGTGCTTCTTAAAGTTTTCATTTTCAGTCATTATATTCCTTTCTTTTCCATTCTCATTCTCTTCGTCTCTCCTTCGTCTTTTCTTTCTCTTCGTCTTTCGTCTCTCCGGTGGCTACCACTTAAGTACCGTATTTGAAGTTAGAGCGCCATTCCTCCCCTCCACTCCCCCTACCCCTTTAGAATGCAAGAACAAATCTTTCAAACTCGAGAAATATCGAACTGTAGCTTGTTCTAAATATCTTCCATCTGTTATTATTATTATTATTATTATTATTATTATTTCTATTATTATTATCATCTTAATTATTATTATTATTGTTATTATTATTATTAACATTATCATCCTCATCTTCATCCTCATCCCCCACCTCCTCCTTATTATTATTATTACTATTATTATTAATATTATTATTTTATCATTAACATTATCATTATCATCCTTATCATCCTCATCATCATTATCATTAGTAGTAGTAGTAGTAGTAGTATTTCGAGATTTAGTGTTAGAATTTATTTGGAATAATGGTTAAGAAGAAAAAAGTGGTCTCTATGACAACGAGTGCCAAAATTATGTGGCACTATGAAGCTCGCCCCGTGATTTACCCTCCAAATCGTAGACCCCGCATTGCAGAGAGAACGAGAGTAAAATAAGGTGAGGGCAGGTATTTCAAACTTGTACGAGGGTGATTCAAAAAGTTCGCGGAAAATGGGACTCAACAAAACCCAAGGACGAAGGAGGCGTTGAAAAAGAACAAGGCCCACACTTGAGGACCTTGTGTTAAAATTGAAATTATAACAGACATGAAATTCTTGGTGGAGTTGTGGTGGAAATGGAATGATTCTACTCACCTCCAACCAGAACTCCACCAAGAATAGGTTGTTTGTTATTTGGTTCACTTTTAACACAAGTTCCTCAAGTGTGGACTCTTTCTAAACATCTTTCTTCATTTCCTTTCTTCATTGTTGTAAGAATTTACAATATAATTAATAGGGAAAATAAAATAACCTTAAGCATTACTGAGGTATATTTTAAACCTATTTTCATGGGTGTTTTTTTATTATTACTTCCTTTAATCCCTTTATTCGTAATCCTGAAAATATTTTACATTTTTCATGTCGTAAACATGCTATGAAATAAAGGGTGCCGCATAAGGAATATCTGATATTTTAAACGTTGCCGTTTCTCGCTTGAAAAATATTAAAGTTGCCAGTTCTCGCCAGAAAAATAATATCCTTTTTCATCCTAAAACGGAAAGTTGTGAAATATAAACATAATAATTCCCAACTTAAAGTTGCCTGTTATAAATTTTCCAGTCTGAAAATTAATTCAACAATTACGAGTTAATTTATTACAAAAAATACGAGCCAATTTACAATGTTAAGCACATTGTTAAGCATTTAGTTTCCTAGAGTAATTCACAAGACAGTTAGTAATTTCTTTTCAAATTATATATTTTTTATTTTATCGATAATTTATAATCCAGTTAATATTTACAAGTTAACTTGTTTAAGAAATCAATAGTCACCGGAAGTTTATTCTATTTTTAACCCTTTTATTACACTTCGGTTCGGTGAATACCTAAACCAAGTTTAGCCGACTTAGTTGACAATTGTCTTTCTTGAATTCACGAGGAAAAAGAAGATGGAAAGGATAGGAAATCTTAATAAATGGGGAAGTGTAATCCTATATGAATTTTCGGAGCTTTGGAAGAATACAGTTACAATTTACTCATTTTTAACTGTAGGAGTCGCTTTTTTTTTGCCATTTTAAGAATAGGGTTCCCAGTTTAGGCACTTTTGAAGAATTCCGTTTTCAAAACAAGAAATATGAAAGTAAAATCATTTATTTAGGTTAGGTTAGGTTTAGTTTGATGACCGATTAGTTCATAGATATAAATATTAACAACCTAAACAAGGAAAATACAAACCAACCAAGCTAATGCTGAAAATACCCTCATATCTGAAGGGCAAGCACGTGACGTCAGACTCACCTATTTTAATCGGGTCATTTTCAAATTGCCCTATTTAAACTGGCACAAACTTAGCCTATTTGAAAAAAAAAAAAAATAGCGCTCCCTATTCTTCACAATCTCCGAATCTTCTCCCGCGCCATCTTATCTCTCCTACCTACTCCCAGATTCTCCAAATCCGCAAAATTTTACGATAATCCTGGATAAAATTTATAACTTTGCCACACGCAATATATTATAATCAGTAAATTGTCAAGATTCATTTTCCTACTAGGGAAAGATTATACCTTTTGGACCCGCTATAAAAGTCATATCTTTTAATAATACTTAATATTCAGGTATTTGAAATTAATAAAATATACATTGAGGTGGATCCGAGGCGGTTTATACGAGGTGACGAGTTGGTGTAATAGGCGGTGTTGGGAGTGGCTGAGGATATATGATGACCCATAATTAAAGGGATTATATAGGATGTAATGGAGATTAAAGACAAGAATGAAGTATGAGACTAATTAGCTTTAAAGCGACGGTGCGCACAGGTGGCTAAACAGAAGCCAAGTCACGTTGTGTTAGAGTGAGATTGGGATGGTAGAGGTGATGAAAGGCGTGTGAAGTAGTTTATAGTTAAAAATATTGTGTAAGGGGAAAGAAAAGGAGGAATAATGTTATACCTCAAACCCTGTTGTTTTGCTTTCGTTTTATCATTTAATTTGTTATATGTTAATGTAGTTTTTATTTTGTTCTTTAGCATTCGAGTCTTTATTATTGTTTGCTCCTTTGAGTATTTTTTGAATACATAATTATTCCTTTTGTCTATTTTTCTTTATTCATTACTGCTTTTGCAGGAATGTTTGTTTCTGTTTTTTTGTTGTTTTTAGCTCGATTTACATCTTTTGCATTAACGTATTTTAACTATAAATTGTTTCAATGTTTTTTTTTAATTTTTCTTCTTTTATTTTTGAATATTTGTTCTCATCATCGATCCGTATGATATTTTTAGGGGAGTTTTCTGTGTTTTTCTTCTATTTTTACTCCCGATTTTTTTGGTACGTTCGTAGAATTCTAGGGTGATCGGTTTTAGTCTAGTTCTTTGGTAAAGTTGTGAAGTCATAAATCGAAACCATTGGTTATGAATTCTCTGTATTTTGATTGGGATTTACTCAGTAGAGTTGAAATTATTGGGTAAGTTAAAATGGGTCGAATGAGAGTGAGGTTTTCGTTTGTTTTTCTCTAAGTCGGTTGAGATTATAAGGACAGTATAATCTCAATGTGCCTGAGAAATTTTTTATATAACATGTAACCACTTTTGGGTGTTTTTTTTATTCCGAGGACTTTTCTCTCTGTGACGTACGGGTATTTTAAATCGTCGGTAGTTATTAAGTGTGTTTTCTTCATGTTGATTGGGAGGACCTTGAATTTGTTTTGATTTCGTTTCTCCTTTCATAATCATTAATGTTCTTTATTTCGCGTGTTGTTCTTTGTGCTATCTCTAGGGTGCTTAGTCACTTGAGACAACCTGAGATAAAGGGGTTGGACAAAATAATTGGAACAGTAGAAAATTAACACCAATATTTCGATGAGACATTATATTACGAATATCCATCCAAATTTAATTGTGACTGTTTTGTTTGTATTGTAGATCTATAGTTTAGAATTAATAAAATATACGTTTAGGTGGATCCGAAGCTGTTTATACGAGGCGACGAGTTGGTGTGATAGGCGATGCTCGCCCCTAAAGCAGGGGCGGGCAACCTCCGGCCCACGAAGGCCTACCATAAAGAATGAGACAAAAATGCATTTCCATCACAAATACGAAAAATTTCATAGAGACCAGAGGTGTAGAGGAGGCAATTCTAAAGAAAGAAAATGCTCTGACTTTTACCGCTGCGATGAATCTTTCTTCCGCGACCTCGGCGCACGTTCCACTCATCGTGGCCATGTTCGGCAGCACCTACTGTTGCGAACAGCTCTTCTCCAAAATGAAGTAGACGAAGTCTCACCTTCGCTCCCAGCTCTCCCACCGCCAGCTCAATCACATTCTTCTGTTGTCTACCTCATCCATCGAGCCGGACATTGAAACACTTCTTCATGGCAAGCAACACCAGCCGTCTCACTGATTTGGTTGTTTTTCAATAAAATTCTTGTATAATGTATTATAATATATATATATATATATATATATATATATATATATATATATATATATATATATATGGTCACTTTGGGGATTTCATTTGTCACTCCGGCCCACTCCTGCTCCCAAAAGTCTCATCTCGCCTTCCCTCTGAAAAGGTTGCCCGCCCCTTCAGAGTTGAATCAACATCTCACTAGCCCAGTTTCGACCAAAACTGTTCGTCGTGAGCTCAATAAAGCCGGATATCATGGAAAAGCCGCCATAAAAAAACTCTGTTTTCTCATCAAAACATTCAGAAAAGGCTAGACTGTTGTAGAGATCACAAGGGCTGGTCAACAGACCAATGGAAGCAAGTAATATTCTCCGCCGAGTCCAGTTTTTCTCTTTTCCTCACTGCAGGGCGAGTTTATGTGTGGAGGCAGCCCGGGGAAGCTTTTAATCCTGACTGACTTCTTCCTACAGTGAAACACGGAGGAGGATCAGTGATGGTTTAGGCAGCCATATCTCGGAATTCTCTTGGTCCAATCGTTGCCCTGCATGGTAGGATCAACAGCAACGAATATTTGAATATTTTGGAAGATCAAGTCCATCCCATGGTCCAGACATTATTCCCTGATGGCGAGTGCTTTTCCCAAAATGAAAATGCCCCAATACACACCGCTCATGTGGTTAAGAATTGGTATGAAGATCATAGGAGTGAGCTACAACACTTAGAGTGTCCCCCCACAATCTCCCGATCTTAATTATTATTGAGCATTTGTGGTACGTCTTGGAGCGACAAGTTAGAAGTCGTTACCCTCCTCGTGACCTTAATTTACAATCCCTCCAATTTATATCTCGGCACTTTTTTGATTAGGAGACACACAGCAAAAATGGCTGGTGACGTCACCATCCAGAAAGGTCGACTGGCCACTGTGACTCCATAATAATATTCTGCAAAGCTGCTTCGCTTGGACTTGGTTCAGTAAATTTATAAAGACAATAAATTTCTGTCTTTTAGAATAATAATTTTTTTTGCTGCTACTTTACTTTTCATTTTCACTAAATCAGGTTCAATCGGTTAATTACATTTATTTTTTACGTTAAGGTTAGGTTAGGTTCTATAACCAAAAAAGTACCAAAATCGGGAGTTTTGTCTTTATAAGAAACACGCGTTTACACTCGTGGATCACTTGGCTGTCTCACAGGCAGCCACCCTGGTCACTTCACCAGCCATTTTTGGCTTGTGTATCCTAAACAAAAAAGCGCCTATATCTCTTCAATCGTAGACGGCTCTAAATGTAAATGGTCTTTGCTCTTAACTGAAGGGAATGTAGCAAATTGAATATTTAATCGGGATCTTTATAGAAAATTACTACCGAACTTAATATATTAAGGAGCTTAACGCTTGCATAACTTCAGGGACACCTTTAAGAGTAAGATTTGATATAATAAAAAAGGAAATAAATCTATTTATTAAATTAAGCAACTTGTTTCAGGCTTCTGACGGCGGGCTACCGAGATTTTCCGTGAGTCAAGGAACAGGTTTTTTTCCACGAATGGAAAACGCATCACCTCAATTGGGAACCGACGTGGTGATCAATTGACAAGCAACATCGCCCCGAACCACATGCCAGTTGAAATTTAATACTACTTTAACTCCTTAGCCTAGTTTTATATTAATTATAGTATCCTATGTAGTTTATATTATATTAATTTAGACGCTATTTCTTATTTCCTTCATTTTCTTAAATTGATATGTACACCTTATCAGTTATAGACAGCGTGTTCAGGCTAAAGAAAAAGTTAGCTGTCATGGAGGACTGGAAGACATATAAATATTGGAAAAAAAAAACTATCATGATGAGGATAAGGAGGTCACTTGTCTTTATATAGGGCATTGCTTCTAGTCATACCCCTCCAAGTTCTCTAAGAATTGGTTAAAGATCGAAATAATTTGTAGTAGACTCATTAGACTGGGCACCAAAAAGGCGTAACCTAAATCCAATAGAAAACGTAGTAATGGGGGAGGGGGTCCTAAAGAGACACATTAACGCAGATGCCACACAATTTAACAAAACAAAATAAAAAGCCATCCAAGAGGGTGCAAAGAATGTTCCTGCTGATTGTATCAAAACTTTGATTTCATCAGTTGAAAACAAACTGTTCAAAGTTTTTGAGAAAAAAATGGTCTTTTTGTATAGTATCTCTTCAACTGTTCTTGTTTAAAATTGTTTCATTCAGTTTCCCTTCCATCAGTTTCTTACAATTACTTCAAAAGTTGCTTAAACTTGTTATCTTTGTTATTGTATTTTATAGATTTTGCCTCGAGTTGGAAAAGGACTTTCGGGAAAGGTCACTGAGTTTCTTTCTTTAGTTCTTGATAAAAACACGACGCTATTAATCTATACTTATTCATGGACCGCTGATGTTTTCTAATGCACACACGGATCGGATCTTTAGAGGGGGAGAGATTAACGTTCACCTGCCTTCATATATGTATGTATATATAAATACAAGATGTGGGTGGTGATATTAACGAATTTAAAGTTTTTTAAGAGTTTATCAAATGTTTAAACAATGTAAACAATTATAATTCAAGAATACCCCCAAAATACAACCTAATGTATAAAGGTACCTAAGATTATATCGAAATACATAATTACGAGTTGTATATTTACCATTAGCATTAATGGAGATTATTTAAGAAAGATTTCCGCCGTCCTGTTTGAGGATAAAGCCCTCATGGAAAGATTTCCCCCGTTCTGTTTGAGGATAAAGCCCTCGTGGAAAGATTTCCCCCGTCCTGTTTGAGGATAAAGCCCTCGTGGAAAGATTTCCCCCGTCCTGTTTGAGGATAAAGCCCTCATGGAAAGATTTCCCCCGTCCTGTTTGAGGATAAAGCCCTCGTGGAAAGATTTCCCCCGTCCTGTTTGAGGATAAAGCCCTCATGGAAAGATTTCCCCCGTCCTGTTTGAGGATAAAGCCCTGATGGAAAGATTTCCCCCGTCCTGTTTGAGGATAAAGCCCTCGTGGAAAGATTTCCCCCGTCCTGTTTGAGGATAAAGCCCTCGTGGAAAGATTTCCCCCGTCCTGTTTGAGGATAAAGCCCTCGTGGAAAGATTTCCTCCGTCCTGTTTGAGGATAAAGCCCTCATGGAAAGATTTCCCCCGTCCTGTTTGAGGATAAAGCCCTGATGGAAAGATTTCCCCCGTCCTGTTTGAGGATAAAGCCCTCGTGGAAAGATTTCCCCCGTCCTGTTTGAGGATAAAGCCCTCGTGGAAAGATTTCCCCCGTCCTGTTTGAGGATAAAGCCCTCGTGGAAAGATTTCCCCCGTCCTGTTTGAGGATGAAGCCCTCATGGAAAGATTTCCCCCGTCCTGTTGGAGGATAAAGCCCTGATGGAAAGATTTACCCCGTCCTGTTTGAGGATAAAGCTCTCGTGGAAAGATTTCCCCCGTCCTGTTTGAGGATAAAGCCCTCGTGGAAAGATTTCCCCCGTCCTATTTGAGGATAAAGCCCTCGTGGAAAGATTTCCTCCGTCCTGTTTGAGGATAAAGCCCTCATGGAAAGATTTCCCCCGTCCTGTTTGAGGATAAAGCCCTCATGGAAAGATTTCCCCCGTCCTGTTTGAGGATAAAGCCCTGATGGAAAGATTTACCCCGTCCTGTTTGAGGATAAAGCCCTCGTGGAAAGATTTCCCCCGTCCTGTTTGAGGATAAAGCCCTCGTGGAAAGATTTCCTCCGTCCTGTTTGAGGATAAAGCCCTCATGGGAAGATTTCCCCCGTCCTGTTTGAGGATAAAGCCCTGATGGAAAGATTTACCCCGTCCTGTTTGAGGATAAAGCCCTCGTGGAAAGATTTCCCCCGTCCTGTTTGAGGATAAAGCCCTCGTGGAAAGATTTCCCCCGTCCTATTTGAGGATAAAGCCCTCGTGGAAAGATTTCCCCCGTCCTGTTTGAGGATAAAGCCCTGATGGAAAGATTTCCTCCGTCCTGTTTGAGGATAAAGCCCTCGTGGAAAGATTTCCCCCGTCCTGTTTGAGGATAAAGCCCTGATGGAAAGATTTACCCCGTCCTGTTTGAGGATAAAACCCTCGTGGAAAGATTTCCCCCGTCCTGTTTGAGGATAAAGCCCTGATGGAAAGATTTCCTCCGTCCTGTTTGAGGATAAAGCCCTCATGGAAAGATTTCCCCCGTCCTGTTTGAGGATAAAGCCCTGATGGAAAGATTTACCCCGTCCTGTTTGAGGATAAAGCCCTCGTGGAAAGACTTCCCCCGTCCTGTTTGAGGATAAAGCCCTCGTGGAAAGATTTCCCCCGTCCTATTTGAGGATAAAGCCCTCGTGGAAAGATTTCCCCCGTCCTGTTTGAGGATAAAGCCCTGATGGAAAGATTTCCTCCGTCCGGTTTGAGGATGAAGCCCTCATGGAAAGATTTCCCCCGTCCTGTTTGAGGATAAAGCCCTCGTGGAAAGATTTCCCCCGTCCTATTTGAGGATAAAGCCCTCGTGGAAAGATTTCCCCCGTCCTGTTTGAGGATAAAGCCCTGATGGAAAGATTTCCTCCGTCCGGTTTGAGGATAAAGCCCTCATGGAAAGATTTCCCCCGTTCTGTTTGAGGATAAAGCCCTCGTGGAAAGATTTCCCCCGTCCTGTTTGAGGATAAAGCCCTCGTGGAAAGATTTCCCCCGTCCTATTTGAGGATAAAGCCCTCGTGGAAAGATTTCCCCCGTCCTGTTTGAGGATAAAGCCCTCGTGGAAAGATTTCCCCCGTCCTGTTTGAGGATAAAACCCTCATGGAAAGATTTCCCCCGTCCTGTTTGAGGATAAAGCCCTCGTGGAAAGATTTCCTCCATCCTGTTTGAGGATAAAGCCCTCATGGAAAGATTTCCCCCGTCCTGTTTGAGGATAAAGCCCTCATGGAAAGATTTACCCCGTCCTGTTTGAGGATAAAGCCCTGATGGAAAGATTTCCCCCGTCCTGTTTGAGGATAAAGCCCTGATGGAAAGATTTACCCCGTCCTGTTTGAGGATAAAGCCCTCGTGGAAAGATTTCCCCCGTCCTGTTTGAGGATAAAGCCCTGATGGAAAGATTTCCTCCGTCCTGTTTGAGGATAAAGCCCTCATGGAAAGATTTCCCCCGTCCTGTTTGAGGATAAAGCCCTGATGGAAAGATTTACCCCGTCCTGTTTGAGGATAAAGCCCTCGTGGAAAGATTTCCCCCGTCCTGTTTGAGGATAAAGCCCTCGTGGAAAGATTTCCCCCGTCCTGTTTGAGGATAAAGCCCTCGTGGAAAGATTTCCCCCGTCCTGTTTGAGGATAAAGCCCTCATGGAAAGATTTCCCCCGTCCTGTTTGAGGATAAAGCCCTCATGGAAAGATTTCCTCCGTCCTGTTTGAGGATAAAGCCCTGATGGAAAGATTTACCCCGTCCTGTTTGAGGATAAAGCCCTCGTGGAAAGATTTCCCCCGTCCTGTTTGAGGATAAAGCCCTGATGGAAAGATTTCCTCCGTCCTGTTTGAGGATAAAGCCCTCATGGAAAGATTTCCCCCGTCCTGTTTGAGGATAAAGCCCTGATGGAAAGATTTCCCCCGTCCTGTTTGAGGATAAAGCCCTCGTGGAAAGATTTCCCCCGTCCTGTTTGAGGATAAAGCCCTCGTGGAAAGATTTCCCCCGTCCTGTTTGAGGATAAAGCCCTCGTGGAAAGATTTCCCCCGTCCTGTTTGAGGATAAAGCCCTCATGGAAAGATTTCCCCCGTCCTGTTTGAGGATAAAGCCCTCATGGAAAGATTTCCTCCGTCCTGTTTGAGGATAAAGCCCTCGTAGATAATGACGACGTCTAAAAGAGGAGAGTCATTATTTAATAATAAAGCCTTCAATTTATAGAGAATAAAGGCACGAAGGAAACAAAATTTAATGAACTCTGGCTCGGTCCCTTTTATCACGTGAGCTCCCAAAAAAGCTCTTTTTGCGAGGGCAGCAGTGGTAAAACTCGCGCGAGTGGTAAACTTTCCACGAGTGGTAAAATTATTACGAGTGGCAAAACATACGAGAGGCAAATATTCTTCCGAATGGTAAAACATACGAGAGGTAAAAGTTCTTCCGAATGGTAAAACTTACGAGTGGAATTTTCTTTATCAAAGAAAATTAGTAAAAAGGCGAACAAAGCCGAGTCAAAATTTCTTAGCTCTATAGGGAAGGATTCTTCATTCTGCCTTGTTTAACCTTCAATAAAAGGAGATTAGTAGTTGTTCGCACATTGGGATTTTGGGGGGGAGGGGGTTAAGTACGAACTTACTCGTAAAAGAGGCAAATACGCCCAAAAAGCGATACTCACACATTGAGTTTACTATGTTACACATAAAACGTGAGTGTGGAATTCGTTTAGCGACACCAACATCAAATAAGCCACCCACATCTGTACACTCAAAGGTCGCCTGATAAGGGAGCCAACTAACTTTGAGACACGATCTTTATCTTTCCACCTAGTTTGGGAAAGAGCATTATTCAACTATCCCTCTCAAAGGGGTGTAAGGTATAGCATGTGCAATCATGCTTCAGGTGATACCTGAAGGATTACCTTCCACCCAGCCCCCATTGCACGTAGGTGGATCTCCCACAGATTATCACTTCCTCCATTTTCCCCACTTTCTTTATAGATCTTCCCTTGTAAACTTTCTGTCGGAGGTCTCGTCGTTAGCTTTCGCTTCTTAATTTCAAGTAATAATAAAATTAGTAATATAAAAAAAATAGTAATAATAAAGGCCCCCACAAGCATAGTTTCTACTCCAATATACGAGTCAGCTTTTGTTAATTAAATTATTCTCTGCTATAGAAGGCGATGAGAACCGCACGGTGCCCCGCTGCTTATGCCTCAGAATGTATTTGAGGCGGTTCACTTTATTCCCATTTTATAACTAAGACTACTCTCGCCATTTGCTATCCCTCCCCTGTCCAGCAGGCGAGGCTGTGTTGTTTTTTTAAGCTCTGTATGGCACGAACACCGTGTAGGGCACTAGCACACTGTAGGGCACGAACAAATAGAGTTAGAGAGTGGTCATGTCATTTCCAAGTGGATGTGACACAACCACACGACCAGGATGCAATCCTAGTGTTGGATGACCTCTCTTGGATCAATCCTTGTGGGGATGGAGGTTGTAATTGAACACTCACTTCCTAACTGTTGAATAGACGGCTTGTACAAGGGTGAGGGTGCTATATAATTCCCATAGCGACAACCCCCTCCCCTCCAACCCGTTGCCTCTAGACAGTCCTACAAAAGGCGCGACCCCACTTGTAGTAACATCAACGGATTCCTACAGCACATACTGTAGGATCAAATGCCTTCTCCCATAGCTTTCCAAGGGGTCGGAGAGAGCAAAGGTCATCTGCCTATGGGGAACTATTAATAACAACGACTAGTCCCCACCGACTAACCTCACACTTAACCCTACTGGAGGGAAGCCTACACACTTCCGAAACTAGTATCCGAATGAAATATCTCATCTAAATGTTAAAGTTTTTAGTCCTTCAGAAACAAAATACATAATGCAAGGGGTCTCTAAAAATCTGGACGCTAGGATTTTCACTATTTGTCGAAAGAAGAGATGATTGAACTGGTACTTACCAGTGGAGGTGAAGGATGACCATAGCAAAAGATAGCAAATGCTCTTCATCCCAGAATGACCCTCATTGGCTTTTCCGCCGTGGGGAAGGTGTATAATAAGAGGCAGAGTCATGGACAAACCCTGTTCTGGACGACCAAGTGTATCTGGCGAAGCCAAACTGTCATGGCTAAGTTTCACGCTAGTCCCTCTAAATCACTTCTCATAACATTCGTGGGGCTGGGGGTTTCCAAAAAACATCAGTTGTATCTTAAGCAAGGTTTGCTGACCAAAATGTCGCGTGGTCTTACTTATTCGGATTTATGACCTTACGAACTTCAAAACGTTCAATAATTCAAAGACTAACATTAGGAGGACCTTGGATTTTTTTTTTTTTTTTTGATTAAGGGGCTATCTGGCGACTGCCGACTCAGGCATAAGTTGCCGTAAACAAACAGCCTAGTTCTAAGCTACTTCAAAATAATTCAACAGGAAACAACAATAAAAAGAAATAACAATAACAAAGCAATAACAAAAACGATAACAAAAACAACAACAACAATAAAACCGGGTTAAATGAAAGGGAGAAGGCCGGCCTCCCCCCAAAAGTCAATAAGTCCACCAGTCATGGTGCACGCACTCGTCCCGAGTACAAGGGACAGGCGGTAGCGACCCCGCCCATCCCGGTACCGAGACAGGTATCGTGCGCGAAGATCACCCAGACTGGGACATTCGACAAGAATATGCCGAACAGTCTAGGAGGACCTTGGAAGTTATATCTTTCGGAAGAGAATGTAAAACAATATAAAGGTTTCAAATTTCGTTAGAATCGGCCTAATAGTTATGATGTTATTGACAAAACAAAATAATTCCTGGGCTAACCTTGGGAGGACCTTTGGAATTATATTATTCGAAATAGAATCTAAAACAACATAAGGATTTCAAATATCGTTAGAATCGGCAGAATAGTGACAATGTTATTACAAAAACAAAAAAAGCAAAACGGGGACCGACCGACCGCCCGCCCGACATAGTGAGATGTAGAGTCGCCCGTGACTAGAACAGAGGATGAGCCTGGTAGACGACTTGAGATGTATGAATGTTCTTCCAATAAGTTGGATGAAAAAAACTGTTTCACCGAAGACTGTGTGTTGTTCAGCGAAGAAGCTTTGTTTTGGATGAAAGGCGAGGTCAAGCGACAAAATGTTCGATACTGGTAGCAAAACAATTCGTTTTTGGTGAACCATTCCAAACAACAAGGAGCGCAGAATATTATGGGCGCTGTGTGGTTTGTGGAAAGTCAGGGCTATTTTTCTTAAATAATTATGTAACTGATGAGCATGACCTCACCGTGTTGAGAGATCAGTTAATGCCACAACTTAAAAGGATAGATGAAGAACTCCCTGAGTGGTTTCAACAGGATGGCGCCACAGCTCATTTCGTCGCAGTGGTAGAATATTGGCTGAATGACAATTCCTCTAAATGGATTGGAAGACGTGGTCATGGAATGGTCTCGTCCTTCAACACATCTTATCCGCCTTGGCTTCTTTTTCCGGGGGTTATACTAAAAGGAGAGGTGTACTGAATGATACGAAACACCTGAGGGAACAGCGCATCATGCTAACCGAGTGGTTACGGCGTTGGCCTCCCAACGTCGTGGTACCGGGTTCGATCCCAAATCCCGGCGTGAACAGACACAAACGTCAGCTCACGTCGAGATCTGGCTACCGACTGATGGACGCGCTGTTATCACCCCTGTATTCGGGTGGGTAGATCTTACACTAATTGACGCTTTGCAAGGTTGGAAAGTATGGAAAAAGGCTAACAACCAAACCCTACACCAACAGTGATCAGAAACCCCAACACGAAAAAAGAAAAAACAAGACAAACTCCAAGGCAAAAAAATTAACCAAACAACTTGAGCTTAGCCTCTCTATATCTTCGACGATGTCAACTTTCAAAATGAGAATTAACGAGACGAAAAGCAATAAATAATTCTTGCCACTTTGAACCCTTTATTTATTTGGGCTCAAACATTTTGTCAAAGAAATTCCAGAATTCTTCGTCTCTTTTCATATATTTTCAACCTGCCAACACTTTTGATCTCTTTCAACCTGATGCTAAAAAGAGAAACGGAGGGAAAAAGTTAAGAATGACATAACTCATAAAGAACTGAATAAATAAAAGAGGATTATTTCCCTCGCTTCTCAACTATGAATTGTCTTAAGTTGGGGTATCCTTTGTTAGCTTTGCTTTAGGGTTTCATCCAATGGCCCCTTCTGCAGCATTTTAGGTCTTGTACTCTGTCTCACGCGCTCATTAACGTTATATATATATATATATATATATATATATATATATATATATATATATATATATATATATATATATATATATATATATATATATATATATATATATATATATATATATATATATATATAACACTGTTAGAAATACAAATTTACATACTTTCAGTTAACGCATGTTAATGAAATTAACAACGCAGGTGGAACTTTATGTAATAAATACAATGTAATTATCAGAAAATCAAAATGATGAACAGGAAGAACTTTATAAGTAGAGTAGTGAAATGTGACAACGCAAATGTTTGCAACGCATTCACATAAATAAATCTAAATAGGTTACATCTGCAAAATGTCCCATTACTACTAATTCTTATTTGCTCCTGAATATCTCGAGTATTCTAAACTAAGTGGGAGATTTCTTTCGTCCTCGTGTTAGGCTACGGTGTCATTCCTTAGAGGATGGTCGTACCGTCCACATCTGTAAATTAAGATGTTTTAAGGTAATTAGATAACCACCAAGCGAACAGATTACAGTTCTAAAGCTATGAATACCAGCGTTACGGGGTTGGAAATTAAATAATGTAATCACTATTATCAAATTCATATGTGTATAATATTTACACCCGAAGGTTATTCAGTATAATTACAGCCTCAATATATGCCAAACCGGCAATCAATATTTAATGTCAAAGGAATTTGACAAGGGAACAATTTCGAGAGAAAACACAAAAATCTTAACAACGAGAGCGAAATTACAGGTAATCTCACGGCTTGATTTCAAGCAATAAGAATCTAAGGAGATTTCCCCTGACATAATCTAAACGAATTCGATTGGCCAACCGTACAATTAAAAAAAAGAAAAGAATTACAATCCGCAATTAACATTGTGGTAAAATAAACCACTAATTTATTGTAAGGCTTATTACTAAATGGCTTGAATTTATATTATAGTCGGTTTGTCGGAAAGTATATTTTCCGAGTCGGAGCAGAGGATCAGTCGAAGTCATCATGTCTGGACGTGGCGAAGGAGGAAAAGTTAAGTGAAAGTGAAAACGCCCTTGGTAGACATTCTCTTTCGGAAGGAAAAGGATAAAAACTATCCGGAAGAATAGTACACTAATACTAGGAATAAAGAGGAGCAACGTTGCGAGATGGGGTCCATGGGGCCCCCCGCCATGGACGTCAAACGAAGATGAAGTTCTACTCTTACTCTCCTCGGACTCCCATAAACTTCTCTCCTAATGGAAAGGCCCCTACCCCGTTCAGAAAACCCACGGATCGGTCGATTACGTAATACAGACACCCGCTGGTGATAAGTTATATCACATAAACATGCTAAAAAAGTATCATAAACGGGCCTGTATAAACAATATAGTCGCCTTCGACGAAGAAAGGGTAATTGACGCCGTCCACTCAAACAACCCCCTAAATATTGTTAATTCGATTTGCGTAGAGTCAAGCGAAGATTGTCCCCTCCCCGTCCTCCCGTACAAGCTGATCCCCCCCCCCAAAAAAAAGAACCTTTCTCCGAGTTGGATGTAAACTCCGACCTCACCCCTGCCCAAAGGAACCAAATGATGGCGATTTTGGAAGAATTTAGTGACGTCATTTCCGAGTCACCAGGATGCTCGACTCAGTTCAAACATGATATCGCCCTCACTACGCTCGAACCTGTGCGATGTAAGCCCTATCCCGTACCGGTGCACCTAAGAGACGCTTTCAATGAGGAAGTCGACAATCTTTTGCAGTTAGGGATTTTCGAGCCATCTACATCCGACTACTGTTCCCCCAATAGTCATAGTCCGCAAGCCAGACCAGTCCTTTAGGATGTGCGTCGATTTTCGGAAGCTAAACACCATCACCGTGTTAGAGGCCGAGCCTCTCCCCCTAATTGACCAAAATTTACATCTCTTCGAAGGAGCCGCCTACATCACTGAGATAGACCTATGTAAGGCCTATTATCAGATCCCCCTAAAGGCATCAGCGAGGAAACTAACAGCCTTTCCTACAGACAAAGGTTTAATGGAATTCGCTCGTCTTCCTTTTGGCCTAGTCGCTGCCTGCAGTAGCTACAACCGCATAATGCGCCGTGTAATAGACGGTTTAAAAAAACTTTATTTTTATTTTGATAACGTGTATGTGGCTACACGTTCATGGAACGACCATATCTTGTCCCTCCGCCCGCTTTTAGAACGCTTAAAGCATCATGGCTTAACGATCAAACCCTTAAAATGCCATTTTTCTTATAAATCCATAGAATACCTTGGATTTAAAATAGGCGAAAGTCATCTGGCCCCACAGAAAGAGAAGGTAAAGGCTATTGTGAATATGCTCCTACCGCGCACCAAGAAGCAATTAAGGTCTTTCTTCGGTGCCGCTTCGTTTTACCACCGCTTCGTACCCCAATTCGCTTTTGTAGCAGCTCCCCTAAACGATCTGCTAAAAAAGAAACTTTCGGACCCCCTCCAGTGGAACCCCGACGCCGAAGCGCAATTTGAAGAGCTCAAAGAGAAGCTAGTCTCCGCTCCAATCTTAAAACTGCCGAACCCTCAAAAGAAATTTGGCGTAAGGACAGATGCCTCCCAACTGGGTATTGGCTGCGTATTACTCCAATACGACGAGGACCAAGAACCCGCTCCTATAAGCTATGCGAGTCGCCGACTGACGGCTCGCGAAAGGGCATACGCTACGGTAGAACTGAAAGCTCTAGCGATTGTTTTTGGGATTACAAAATTTAGAATGTATCTGGTAGGTCGTCCATTCCTCATAGAGAGTGATCATAGACCGTTAGCCTACTTAAAAGCTTGTAAAAACCGAAACGGCAGGCTAATGCGCTGGTCATTATTGTTAGCGGAGTACCGTTATGAAATCAGGTATCTAAAAGGGTCTGACAATGTACTCGCAGTTAGCCTTACGAGAAATACAATTCCAGATAGCGATTAATAGTCAATTATTTTTTTTGTGTGTGTATCTCTTTGTATAAATAATTATTTCTTGACCTGTACTCTGTATGTGTTTTGTTTTGTTTTGTTTTGTATATGTAAATTAGAGAAACTGACGTAGCACTAGTATTTTGTAGCCATTAGATACTAAGGTAAATTCCTAACGGTTTTGATAAAATTACCGACTCAATTGTTCGCGTCGAGGAAGATAATTACAAATTGCCCCGGTGAAGTTAATTTTCACATTATTCCTTATTTCATGGCGGAATAATGTTCCTCGAAATAGGTAGGCGTGGGAGGGGGTATGGAACGTATATACTCGCATGCCGCCAGACAATCGTGGGAACGAAAGAAATCTGTCGTTTGAATTGACCTTCGTCTCCTCTCCCCCCCCCCCCACCTTTTCCCAACAGGCGTCAGGAAGGCTGACGAAAGAAGGCCTATATCACAGAGAAGGCTAAATTATATTTGCCTTCTTTATGATACCATGGAGATTGTCCAGAAAGCGCTGCGATAAGCGAATTGTCGTGAATGGAATCTCTCTCTTGATTTCCCACAATCCGCGGTATAAATAACATCGCCGTTCATTCCTCTACAGCGGTGTCCCAAACCTACTCGCGTAACGCGTAACCCTCACGTTAAACGAGAATCGTTGCCGTAACGTATCGACTGTCAACGCGCCGCCGAGTCAACTTGGTCGCTGTCTCAAAGTGTTCCTGAGGTAAATCAAGCCCCGCAGAGTCTGTGACTAGAAGAATACGCTCTGTTGCTCAACGTAACTTGAGAAAGAAAAGGAACATCCAAATAGTAACTGGAAGTTACTATTTGTTAGTGTCACATCCAGTTAGGAATGAACTAACCGGAACTGCAGTCAGCAGCCCCGAACCCGTCGTCTTATCCCCCCTCTCCCCGAGAACTCGTGTTAACGCCACCCGAACCACCCCGTCTGGACCTGAGTAGTCGTCTCTCCAATCCATCACAATTAATGGTAATCTGTAAACCCAGTGTCCTTCTATTCTTAAATTACCTATTTAATTAACAGTGATTGATACTCCCATTGAGTCATTATAAATCTAGACGCTTAACGTCAGTGTTTAATATTTAATCCTTAATTTTGCCTGTTAACTATTGCTAATTATTATATTTGTGTAAAGTAAAGTTTATTTTTTGTACGAGTGTTTATTCGTGGCTCCTCCTTTTTGACGTACCCTTGGCAAGACTCTAATTAAGCATCCTTTCGGCTTATTTATTCAACCTGTATTATGCACTCTTAGAATTCAACAATCACAAACCTTCCCCCAGTAACAAGTGGGACTTTTATAGTGAGAATCCTGGCTACGGCACAACCCGCCTCTAACCAGCTTTCGCACGTTCAGTAGGAATTAAAGCCTACCTATTTATAATATATATATATATATATATATATATATATATATATATATATATATATATATATATATATATATATATGATCATAGATTGAGTCATAGGGTCAATACCATCGACTTAAACAAAAGCGGTGTATCCAGATCAAGGACTAGAATAATTATTGGACCAGACTATGAGCAATTCTACGACAAAGAAAACCTATTCCAATCCCATCGCGTTGTTCATACAAAATGCCATTTGACAAAAAGAATGAATTACAAACAGAAAGTTCAAGGAGAGTTTTGAATATGGTCTTAGTTAAACCTATTACCAATATAGAGTTACGGAAGAGGAAATTTATACAAATCCGAATCGTTTCAGCAAGAGGAATATTAGTGAATAAACTCTCAACATCAAAGCTGACCATGAGGTATTTGTATTCATGAGGATAGTTCGTAATCTCTTTCACAAACAAATGCGAATTATTAAGAGTAAACTCAGTGGAGGTTAGAGGGGCTAAAACGGCGACTAGAAACTTGACTAGTGCAAATTAAGGGGTCTTATATGCTGCAGAAATAGACCTTAAAGGTAAATCAGTTTTGTGGGTCTTAGGAAGATCATAAAGGCCTCTAGGTGAAGATTCAGAACAAAACAAACCGTTATACACCTCTTCACGGAAGGCGTTAGAATCCTTTAATTCCCTAAGAAACCGATTAATTTTGTCTTCACTTCTAAGTGTGTAAGACTGTACAGTATTAGTAAATTTGCTAAATTTAGTAGAATCTCAAAGAATTTGGGAGATTTTGCTGAGATACGAATCTTTATCTAAAACAACCACACCTTTGTCAGGTTTGCAAATAACGAGGACACTGTCACGAGCAATATTTTTTAAGATTGATAAATCGTATTTGGAAATGACGGCGGGAAATATTTTGAACGGCTTAAACTTGTAAGAATATTTAAAGGCTAAAGAGCGTATTTTGTCCTTTAAAACCGAAATATTATGGTTAGATGCAATTTGATGAGAAACCAAAATACCAATAAGACTCTCAAAACTAAGGAAGTAGCGAAAATATGAAAGCTTAAAAATGGGAAGACGAAAATCTCGTCCGAAGGCTAAGAGAAACTTTTTTACTCTTAGTTAAAACTCTGGATGAATAATTGAATATAACTTTATCTGGGTTCCACAGTTCAAGTAGGTTATAGATATTAAGGTTCTGTAGTTTACATGTATAAATCTCTTTAACTTTAGAGGATAGTTCAGCAACAGTTTTATCACACAAACGAGAAACATAACAAAAATCAATAAGTGATAGACGTGAGCGAAGTTCATTACAAACAATTGAAATAGATTTGTTAACAATAGATACATGTTTGCCCTTAAAATGAATTTCGTTATTAAGAAGCTTTAGTTGGGTAGATTTAGAGAGATAGGTATTCTGCAGGCACTGTTTGTATAATTTGAAACGAAAAGAATTAGGAAACATCCTTCGAGGATGCCCTTCGAAAGACCAGCGTGAGAGGAAGCCCCTCGAAGTAAATTCTAGAATCGACGAGAAGGAAGTTGTCTCGCGCTGAGCCGCAAACCCTGCTGTATTTACTTAAGTGGGACGCACATCGCTCTCTCTCCCCCGCGATAACGCCGAGTCCTCGACCCCATACCTAGCGGACATTTCCTCCCCCGGAACGCGCTCGTGCAAGCTCAACCCTATATCCTGAGGCAAACTTCGCCGTTCGATCCAACCCCTTATCTCGAAATAAGTTTGTACAGACTGGCGTCATGAATTCTCTTGGGACGGCTATGCCCCGCGGCTATCTAACGGACAAGCCACCGGGCTATATAACCCTGCGTCAGCCGTTCCCCGAGGAGATTGAGAGCCTGCCAGTCCCTCCGTTCAGACCTTGTGTTTGTTTCTCGCGAAGTCTCGCAACCTCTGTTCGAGTCGTACCTCGTCGTTAAGATCTCACCAGCATATCGCCTTTGGTGAATCTTTGGCCCCGGTTCAGAGGGGAGCTTATCGAGTCATCTTCTTTCCGCAGAACTGTGCGGCCCTCCTCGTCTCGCACCCCCCCATCCCTACAAAACTCCCGTGCCTGAGACTCCCAGCCGTGCCGCAGAACAGTCTTTCGGGTGTTTGAGATCACATCTCTCTGGAGCAGAGAAAATCTCGTCCTTCTGCAAGAAGTACTCTCAAACCCCCATCTACGAGACATCCTCGTCGACACCCTCAGAAGTGTCTCCTCGAGGACCCGTGCCGTTGGTTTGCCCCTCCGAAAGGGTCTACACAGGCATAGCTCGACATAAAAAATACCTCAAGTTAAAACAAAAGCTACATCAAGTTAAAAGACTGGTCAAGTTAAAACAAAAGATACGTCAAGTTAAAAAAAATATTTAAGTTAAAACAAAATATACGTTAAATTAAAGACTCGTCAAGTTAAAAAATACGTCAAGTTAAAACAAAAGATACCTCTTGTTAAAATAAAAGATGCGTCAAGTTAAGACGAAAACGACTTCAAGTTAAAAAATACTTAATTTAAAACAAAAAATACGTCAAGTTAAAAGACTTGTCATGTTAAAAAATAGGTCATGTTCAAACAAAAGATTCCTCAAGTTAAAAATAAAGATATGTCAACTTAATAAAAAAAACCTGCCAAGTTAAAAAAGATACGTTAAATTAAAACAAAAGATGCGATAATTTAAGACTCGTAAAGTTAAAACGAAAGATACGTCAAGTTAAAATAAAAGATACGCCAAATTACAATAAACGATACACGTTAAAACAAAAAAAATATTGAATTTTCTACTGATATTGAGCACATTCTCAAATAGTTATATCATCATCACTTCATCATCATCATCACTTCATCATCATCATCACTTCATCATCATCATCATCATCATCATCATCATCATCATCACTTCATCATCATCCTCATTATCACTAACTCTATAATTGGTTATGACTTAAGTATATTTTAAATTTTTATCAAGGTAATTCCTAAGAATTTCTTTAGAGTTTGAAAAAACAAAATAGTTTAGTTCAGAACAAATAAATATGATTATCCAATGCTTTTTTATAATGTTTCAAAATAAAATGAATTACAATTGGTGAAGTTCAGAAAATTTCTTAAAATTTAAGTAAGGCTGCTTTTTTATTTTATCTATAACTATATTTTAGCAACGTGATATTTTGAAAGGGGGGAAATAGTTTAGAGTTCCTTTTTAACATTATGATAATTGGCGAAGTTCAGAAAATTGATAAAAAAATAATCATGGTTGCTTTTTTTTAAAGATTTTTATAAACTGCCGTATGCTTAAACAAATGTGAAATGAACATTTAAAGCAAAAAACCTATTTTTTTATATATATATTTTACATTTTAGCCTTTTTCATATAATAAATTTATAAATAATTGTGAAGCTACACAAAATCGGATAAAAGTGCATTTCACATTTTTCTCTTAGCATACGGCCGTAAATTTTAATCTTAGTAGCGAAGCGCAAGTACGGAGGGTAGTGGCGAAGCCATCGCCTGGTTTATATATAGTTTTGGACTCTTAAGACAAGTTCAGCCGACAGCCACTGCGTCTTTGTCCAAAGTTATGTTGTTTCTTTGTTATGCCAGTAATTGGCAACCTATTGTTATATCATATTTTGGGTCTCCCGTAGACCCCCCGCTCTCCCAGCGTTTTTCGAGATTTTTTTTTTTTTTTAATTAAGGGGCTATCTGGCGACTGCCGACTTAGGCATAAGTTGCCATAAACAAACAGCCTAGTTCTAGGCTACTTTAAAAAATTGAACAGGAAACAATAAAAAGAAATAACAATAACAATAACAAAGCAATAACAAAAACAATAACAAAAACAAAAACAACAATTAAACCGGGTTAAATGAAAGAGAGAAGGCCGGCCTCCCCCAAAAAGTCAATAAGTCCACCAGTCAAAGTGCACGCACTCGTCCCGAGTACAAGGGACAGGCGGTAGCGACCCCGCCCATCCCGGTACCGGGACAGGTGTCGTGCGCGAAGATCACCCAGACTGGAACATTCGACAAGAATGTGCCGAACAGTCTGGGAGGCGACGCAGTCGTTGCAATAGGGCGCAGGCGAGCGCTCCATCAAATAGCGATGCGTCACACGAGTGTGCCCGATTTGGAGACGACAGAAAGCAACCTGAAGCCGCCGCGGCATTGGGAGATAGGTCCATGGGAACAGTCGCGGCGAAATGGCACGCAACTTTAAGTTCCCTTCGACCGTCTCCCATCTTCTTTGCCAAGCAGTCCGAAGAGCTGCCCGTATTCCTGCCATGTAGTCAGTGTGAGGAAGAGCGAAACGCTGGTCCGGTCGCAGAGTCCTCGCGGACTCTTTGGCGCCCTCATCGGCGCGCTCATTCCCCGCAATTCCTACATGTCCAGGAACCCAGCAGAAGATAATCTCGACATCTGCCCGGCTCGCCAAAACCGTGGCGTCACGGATATCGCGAACCAGGGGATGCGGAGATTCCAATGCCCCGAGAGCACTCAGGGCGCATTGTGAGTCGCTATAGATCACAATCCGGTCTACGAACCAGGCACGTCGCGTAATCTCCCGTACCGAGTGGTGTATTGCCACCAGCTCGGCCGTGAAGACAGACGCAGCGCCTGGTAGAGCCCCGCTGACTTCAAACAGAGGGGATACGGCGTGGAAGCCGACCCCCTCTTGGGACTTGGAGCCATCCGTATACACTGGCACGGTACCAGCGTGACACGATGTGTGCTCCAAAAAGGTCGAACGCAATACTCCCGGCGCAGTACAAGCTTTGGGAGCAGAGGCGTAGCGACAAATAGCCAAATGTGGTACCCTCCAGGGTGGCGTCCTGGGCAGAACCAGGGGCGCCACCGGCCCGAGAGCTATATCTACCTCTCGAAGGAGTTTCCTGGCCCTAAACCCAAAGGGCTTAGGGTATGACTGGCGTCTCTCGGCGGCATAGGCACCATCGAGATCCGCTGCGGATGCAGTGAGAGCTGTTGGCGACTGAGGGAGGCGCCGGGCTCGCGCGTACAGGCGAGTGATGCACTGCACGCGGCGCAGAGTGAGTGGCATCTCCCCAGCATCGACCAACAGGCTCTCAATGGGGGAAGTGCGGAAGGCACCGGTCGCAAGGCGAAGGCCGGTGTGGTGGATCGAATCCACCTTCCGCAATAAACGCTCGGCTGCGGATGCATAAAACTCGCATCCGTAGTTGAGCTTCGAGTGGACAAAGGATCGATAAAAAAATAAGGCAGTAGCCCTATCAGCGCCCCAAGCGCTGAACGTCACGGAACGGAGAATGTCCGTGGCGCGGGTACAAGAGACCCTAAGGCTGCAAATATGAGCCTCCCAGGTGAGGCGTCGGTCGAATACAAGACCAAGGAAACGGTGCGACTCAACCACATCCAGGCGCACCCCATTAAGAAACAAATCTGGGTCGGGGTGAAGCCGTGGATGGCGGCAGAAGTGCACCACCTTAGTCTTGGTCAAAGAAAAGCGAAACCTGTGTGCTTCGGCATAGCGAGAGACGTGGTTCAATGCCTGTTGGAGTCGACGCTCCAGAGTTGGCATCTGGGCCGCGCCAAAAGAGATCGAAAGGTCGTCCACGTAGAGCGTGGCGAGAACATCTTCCGGCAGCACCAGGGTTTTTTTTTTTTTTTTAAGAGCTCATCTGGCGACTGCCTACTCGGGCATTAGTCGCCGTATTAAAACTGGCCTAGTTCTAGGATACTTTAAAATAAAATTAAAGAGAAAAAAAAAACACCCCAAAAGGGGGAAAGGAAGCAAGCTGGTGCGTCGGGAAGAGGTCCCCCGGCGCAGGAGCGTGCAACTAAAGGAAAAAAACACACAAAAAAAACAAATGCAAAAAAACAAAACAAAAGAAAAAAAAACCTTGCTTAAATATTAGGGAGAAGGCCGGCCTCCCCCAAGAAGTCAACAAGTCCACAAGTCAATGTGCACGAATCTGTCCCGAGCACAAGGGACAGGCGGTAGCGACCCCGCCCATCCCGGTACTGAGACAGGTATCGTGCGCGAAGATCACCCAGACTGGGACATTCGACAAGAATGTGCTGAACAGTCTGGAGGTTTTTTTTTTTTTTTTAAGAGCTCATCTGGCGACTGCCTACTTGGGCATTAGTCGCCGTATTAAAACTGGCCTAGTTCTAGGCTACTTTAAAATAAAATTAAAGAGAGAAAAAAAAACAACACCCCAAAAGGGGGAAAGGAAGCAAGCTGGTGCGTCGGGGAGAGGTCCCCCATGCGCAGGAGCGTGCAACTAAAGGAAAAAAACAAACAAAAAACAAAAAAATAAAAAAACAAATGCAAAAAAAACAACAAAACAAAACAAAAAAACAAACAAACCTTGCTTAAATAATAGGGAGAATGCCGGCCTCCCCCAAGAAGTCAACAAGTCCACAAGTCAATGTGCACGAATCTGTCCCGAGCACAAGGGACAGGCGGTAGCGACCCCGCCCATCCCGGTACTGAGACAGGTATCGTGCGCGAAGATCACCCAGACTGGGACATTCGACAAGAATGTGCCGAACAGTCTGGGGGACGACGCAGTCGTTGCAATAGGGCGCAGGCGAGCGCTCCATCAGATAGCGATGCGTCACACGAGTGTGTCCGATTCGGAGACGACAGAAAGCAACCTGAAGCCGCCGCGGCATTGGGGGATAGGTCCATGGGAACAGTCGCGGCGCAATGGCACGCAACTTTAAGTTCCCTTCGACCGTCTCCCATCTTCTTTGCCAAGCAGTCCGAAGAGCTGCCCGTATTCCTGCCATGTAGTCGGTGTGAGGAAGAGCGAAACGCTGGTCCGGTCGCAGAGTCCTCGCGGACTCTTTGGCGCCCTCATCGGCGCGCTCATTCCCCGCAATTCCTACATGTCCAGGAACCCAGCAGAAGATAATCTCGACATCTGCCCGGCTCGCCAAAACCGTGGCGTCACGGATATCGCGAACCAGGGGATGCGGAGATTCCAATGCCCCGAGAGCACTCAGGGCGCATTGTGAGTCGCTATAGATCACAATCCGGTCTCCGAACCGGGCACGTCGCGTAATCTCCCGTACCGAGTGGTGTATTGCCACCAGCTCGGCCGTGAAGACAGACGCAGCGCCTGGTAGAGCCCCGCTGACTTCAAACAGAGGGGATACGGCGTGGAAGCCGACCCCCTCTTGGGACTTGGAGCCATCCGTATACACTGGCACGGTACCAGCGTGACACGATGTGTGCTCCAAAAAGGTCGAACGCAATACTCCCGGCGCAGTACAAGCTTTGGGAGCAGAGGCGTGGCGACAAATAGCCAAATGTGGTACCCTCCAGGGTTGCGTCTTGGGCAGAACCAGGGGCGCCACCGGCCCGAGAGCTATATCTACCTCTCGAAGGAGTTTCCTGGCCCTAAACCCAAAGGGCTTAGGGTATGACTGGCGTCTCTCGGCGGCATAGGCACCATCGAGATCCGCTGCGGATGCAGTGAGAGCTGTTAGCGACTGAGGGAGGCGCCGGGCTCGCGCGTACAGGCGAGTGATGCACTGCACGCGGCGCAGAGCGAGTGGCATCTCCCCAGCATCGACCAACAGGCTCTCAATGGGGGAAATGTGGAAGGCACCGGTCGCAAGGCGAAGGCCGGTGTGGTGGATCGAATCCACCTTCCGCAATAAACGCTCGGCTGCGGATGCATAAAACTCGCATCCGTAGTCGAGCTTCGAGCGAACAAAGGATCGATAAAAAAGTAAGGCAGTAGCCCTATCAGCGCCCCAAGCGCTGAACGTCACGGAACGGAGAATGTCCATGGCGCGGGTACAAGAGACCCTAAGGCTGCGAATATGAGCCTCCCAGGTGAGGCGTCGGTCGAATACAAGACCAAGGAAACGGTGCGACTCAACCACATCCAGGCGCACCCCATTAAGAAACAAATCTGGGTCGGGGTGAAGCCATGGATGGCGGCAGAAGTGCACCACCTTAGTCTTGGCCAAAGAAAAGCGAAACCTGTGCGCTTCGGCATAACGAGAGACACGGTTCAATGCCTGTTGGAGTCGACGCTCCAGAGTTGGCATTTGGGCCGCGCCAAAAGAGATCGAAAGGTCGTCCACGTAGAGCGTAGCGAGAACATCTTCCGGCAGCACCGAGGTGATGCCGTTGATGCTCAGGGCAAAGAGTGTGACACTGAGGACACTTCCCTGCGGGACACCCTCTTCCTGCTCCTTTGGGGCAGAAAGGGCTCCCCCCACCCGTACGCGGAATCGACGATCTCGCAAAAATTCAGATATAAACATTGGGAGGCGTCCCCTCGCCCCCATCGTGTGGAGAGTCTCCATGATACCGTATCGCCATGCGGTATCATAGGCCTTCTCCAGATCGAAAAAGACCGTGGCGTAGTGCTGTCTACGAAGGAAAGCCTCGCAGACGGCATTTTCCAGTCGGAGCAGGGCATCTGACGTGGAGTGGAACTTACGGAAGCCGCACTGTGCGGAAGACAGATGGCCTCCGCTGTCCAGGAAAAAGGCTAATCTAACATTTACCAATTTCTCCATCAACTTGCACACGCAAGAGGTTAGAGAGATTGGGCGGAAACCGGTCGGAGTAGAGTGATCTCTCCCCGGCTTGCGAAAGGCGAGCACAGTAGCGATTCGCCAGGAGTCTGGGAGAAGACCTTCCAACAGATCCTGTTGAACAGATCTAACAGAAAGGCCATGCCTCGCTCACCCAGGTGTCGAAGCATGGCGTACGGGACATCGTCCGGACCATGGGCGGTGTCCGCGCACGAAGCGAGAGCGGAACGAAACTCACTCACAGTAAACTTGTCGTTGAAGGGTTCTCCGCCTCTGGAGGTAAAGTCCAGCCAGCGGCCTTCCGCGACATCACGACGTGCATTGAATGCTGGCGGAGCAGCATCACGGATAGAGAATGCGGAAAAAGCGGTCGCTATGATTCCGCCACGGACGCGGGGTCTGAGATTGCGGTCCCATTCTCCTATGGAACGGGAGGGGGGTCCTGCGAGAACTTGCCCCGAATCCTTTTGACTCGCTTCCACACCTCAGCTAAAGGGGTCTTCCCGTTAAGTGAAGACACGTATGCCCGCCAAGAAGAGCGGCGGGCGTGCTTCGAAATATACCGGAACCTAGCCCTAGCCCGACGAAATTCAGCGACAGTGAAATCGTTCGGGCGGCGCTTATAGCGCATGTAGGCATAAGGCTTCTGTTTGAGGGCCGTCTCACACTCGGCCGACCACCATGGGAGTGGTCGGCGTGCAAAACGGCCAGACGTCCTAGGAATAGTAGTCAGGCCCACGGCGATGAGGTTGCAAGAGAAGAACTCAACGGCCACCCCCCAATCAAAATCAGGCAGTGCATCCGAAGAGCACAAAGATAGGTCAAGGCAAGAAAATGAAGCGGTTCTCGGACAGTGATGCGTAAACTCATCCACGTTTAGGACACCCATCTCAAGCTCTTCGATCAGATCGGCAAGGACTTGTCCGCTGGGATTTATGGAGTAATTTCCCCAGAGAGGATGCCTGCCGTTCAGATCTCCAAGCAAGAGATAGGGCCTCGGCAACCGTGCTACGACGCGGCGGAAGTCCCCCGCGTCGAAGTCAGCTGACGGTGTAATGTACGCAGAAATGATAGTATACCTCCTATCCAGGTGCAGCTGCACAGCCACTGCCTGAAAGGAGGTATCTAAAGAGAAAGGAAGAACGGAGACATCATGCCGGGTGTAAACCGCGCATCCCCCAGCCCGGCCATCCCGCGGTGGTGGGGTCGCAAGACCCTTATACCCCGGGAGGGCAGGCAGGGGGCACGCGCCTAGCATGGTCTCCTGCAAAAAAATAGCTAACGGGGAACGGGACGAGGCGAGCCTCCGCAGCTCCTTCCAGTTGGCCCGGAGTCCACGGCAATTCCATTGAAGGAATATGCCCTCCAGGCCTAGCTCGGAGGAGACGCGGGGGCCCTCCTCGAATTGAAGACCCTCACGGGAATGGCCGTACGCTTCCCGGGGGCAGAACCCCGGGCACTGTTGGCCGGACAAAGCGCTGGAGGCGCTGTCGCCTTCGAGGACTTATTGGGGGAGGTTGGGCTCGCCATGCGAGTCTTTTCCTCCCTCCGCCTCGAAACCTTAGGCGGGCGTTGCGGCTTCGGAGGCGGGGGGCCCTCTTTTCGAGGAGCCACCGTCTCCGAGCCACTCGCTCCACCTCGGGGCGTCGGCGAAGGAGCCAAAGCTCCTTTGTTGCTGTCCTCCTTTCGGGGGACAGCTTTAGGAACCCCGGAAGATGGCCTAGCGAACATCTTCAGGGGTGTTGCCTCCTGTGAGTCTAACGCTTCCGTGGAGGCGCGTGGCCGTTTCGCCTTACATGAAACGGTCACGCTGGGGAATGAGGGGGGAGCCCTGGTTTTAGCCGGGGCAGGGTATGAACCCTTTTTGCCGCCAGCTCTACCAGGGGAGCGCCCGGGTTGGGTAGAGCCCGCAGAAGAGCTCCGAATGGGCGCGGAAACAACCGTGCTCTTTGGCCTAGATGGGCCAGGAGCAGAGGGTGCCTTTCGAACTACTGAGGCATATGACGTCCCAGGCAGAGCTGGGCGCGCCAGGACCTAGTCCTTAGCCTCGCGGAATGAGAGTCTATCTTGGGCCTGAACGGCCAGGATTTCTTTCTCCAGGAGATATGCACCCCATTGCTTCGAAGAAGCAGGGTGCGGCTCTCCGCAATTGACACACTTGGCCACACACGATTTGGACTTATCGTGTGCGACCTTGAAGCAATTTACACAGACTTCGGGTGACCCCGACTTTGCACGTCTACATGAGCGATTCGTATGGCCGAAGCGGTGACAGTAATAGCACCGCCGCGGCAGTGGCACGAATGCCTTCACGCGGTAGCGGTACCAACCGGCACGCACCGACTCATGGAGCTTGTCACAGTCGAACGTGACGAAGAGTGTAGGGGTGGGTCTCGAGGCCCCTCCCTGTTTTCTCATCACACGTTCGACCTTGACCGCCCCATGGTCGGCCAGCTCTAGGGTGATGTCCTCAATGGAGTAGTCAACGAGTTCCCTCGCATAAACTACTCCTTTCACAAAGTTCATGGTAGAGTGCGGCGTCACACTCACCGGGGTGCCATGAAGTGTCCGAAGAGCACTTATCTTGGCCGCCTCGGCGGGATTCGCCGCATTCGCCAGAAGGCTGCCGTCCGAGAAACGGGTCACCTTCGGCTCTCTACCAATTGCACTAGCTAATCCTCTCCTCTGATGGATCATGTTGCCCTTGGACAACATGCTGCCATCAGTGGAGCGAATAACGAGGAAGCGTTTGAAGCCAGCGGGCTCGAAAACGCCAGGTAACCTCTGAATCAGGGGCCCCGATGTCATCGAGGCTCCGCCCTGTGCACTTTTGGTGTTAATCTTGTCTAGGGGCTCCACACACGAGGGGGTAGAGGGGCCGGATGTGCCGATCTTGGCTTGGTCGCCTACCAAAGTGGCAGCAGACCCATCCGTCCCCGCAGCTCCCGCGGATGGAGAGGAGCCCCGAGTCTTTTTCGTCTTTTTAGTCTTCTTTGTCTTTTTCTTTTTTGGAGAGGAGGGCGGGGAATGAACCCGCTTTTCACCTCCGCCGGCAGAAGCCCCCAGGCCAGATGGACCGGCCTCAGCCAGGTCCCTCTCCGAAATGGAGAAGGTCCTGGTTGTCGTAGGGGCACCTGTCGGAGGAGATCCCTCCCCTCCTTTTACTGCCTCGGAGCCCTCAGCCATTTGAGGAGGACCTTGCATAGGGGCGGTTTCGGGTTGTTGCTTGGCGCCGAGCCCGAATTCCCCCCCATGGAAGGCCCTACCGTCTGAGGCTGGGTCTCCTCAAGGACCATGTTTATCACAGGAGGGGCCTCCAGTTGGCCATCCCCTCCCAGGACATCGCAGGTCCCCTTGGCAGTGTCGCCAGTCTTGTGTGGGGAGGCACAGGCCTTGACCCCAGCAAGGTTTAAAATTCTTGCCAGCAGGTCTTTTGAGGGAAGCGACCGAAGGGGCCTGGCTTCCCTCTCCCCCCTAAGGGGGTTTGCCCTACCGAGCCGCTTTGATGGGGAGTGGCTGGCTAAGGGCTGCCTGCTGGCTTTCTTGGCAGTCCCCTTGGAAAGAAAAGAGGGGACTGCCGCTGGGAAAAGGGAGGTGCCCGAAAGCACCTTCAGACAAGGGGGTGAGGGGAAGTCCCCTGCACCCGTAGGCGAAGGAGAGGAGTAAGCCTCCTCTCCGGTTAGAGGAATATGAAGGGGCCCGTGTGCAAGCACAGGAGGGGGGACCTCCATTTTTTTGCTGGAGCTGCCCGAGGGCGGCTCCGTCGATGAGCAAGGGGGAATTAAGGGGAGATGGTTTTTTTTTCATCATTGGGCATGGTGACCCTCTTTGTTTTACGGGACGCAATCGCTCCCCACCTCTTGCAGTAGCCCGCACTGCAAGAGGTGCTTACAGGCCCGGCAGAGCCAGGCGCCGCCATTTGGGACCACCCCTCCCGCCTGGTGGCCTGGCAGTCCTTCGGCATGGCGGCTCCACCTTAGACACGGCGTAAAACAGATAGAATGTGAAGAGGAGAGGAAAAGGGATGTGAGGAAGGTATGGGTGGGGATGAAGCAGGTTGTTAAAAAACCTCCATCCCGAACCGGAGCTGAGGGGTTAGGGAACAATGTCCCCTCCCCCCTCAGCCCTCATCCGGGGTGGTTTGCTTGAGAAGAAGGTCAGCATTCTACCCTGTGAAATTAGAGGCTGACCAGAGAAAGTTGTGGGAGAGGTTGTATGAAAAGCGACGAGGTAGGGGAGAAATCGGGCTATCTGAAGGAAGGAAGAGAGGCTAAGCTGGGGTCGGACGGAGCGCTGGATCCCGTCAGCACGGCGGCCAGGATGGCAAATCGCCGCGCCCCTTACCAGGGGGTTAGGGAACATTGTCCCCTACCCCCTCAGCCCCGATGCGGGACGGTTGGCTGAAAGGAAGGTCAGCATCTACCCTGTGAAATTAGAGGCTGACCATAGAAAGTTGTGGAGAGGTTGTGTGAAAAGAGAGGAAACAAGTGTTTTGAAGGAAGGAAGAGAGGCTAAGCTGGGGCCGGACGGGGTGCTGAGTCCCGTCAGCACGGCGGCCAGGAAGGCAAATCGCCGCACCCCTTACGGGGCGCTGGGTAAAGATGATCAGAGATTTGCTCAGAGGTAAAAAATCTTGAAGCTGGATTCAATATTCTTTATTCGGTGGGAACTCGGAAGGTCTTCAGATGTTTCTCTCTTTATATGTTTCTTCATATGTATTATTCTTCTTTCTGAGGCGCTTTCCAATTTCCCTTTTATGTAAACAGATTACAAATGGAATTAACGTTTATACACTCGATATGATTTCAAAATAAGATTAAATTTGTATCTTCTAGTTACATTAACTTATTTTACAAAGCCTTACACCATTATAAAATCCAATAATTGCGAATTTTAATAACACAAGTAATTAATAAAACATTTCCCTTAAATATTTCTATCAAAGAATGAATTTATATTTAGGGCATTCGATAAACAAAATGAGTTCATATTTAGATCGTTTAATACCTTCAATATGAATTCAAATAATATTACACTTATAACCTATATTTACATTAATTTATTTTACAATGTTTTACATATTTATTGAATCTTGCAATTGTATTATCATATATAAGAGATTTAATAAATTTCATTTAACATAGATCTTCAGTAGAATTGGGTCGAATTTAAGCGTCAAAACGCAAATAAAATAGTTGTTTTTTTGTGGGGGGGCTAGTTTATAGTAAATTAATTGTTTTAATTACATATATCTTAAACTTAACAGTAACAAAATAAAACCATTAAATTAATTGTTTTTCTATAAAATTAAAGTTATTTGATGACTGTTTTCAATGTTTAATTAGCAGATATAATGGCATCTAAAGAAATGCCATCAATGGTTGCCAAATGCAACCATTTCTCTAATTTTTTTTGCTCAAAATTACAATTTCTCTTTTCAAACATTGATTAAACCCGATTTATATTAAATATATAGAATAAATTAGATTTTAATTGTTATCTGCTGACTTTTATATAGAATTTATAATTAAAAAAACAAAATTATCGCATCCCACTCTTTCGTTTACAGTATTTTTAACATGGTTTTAAAGTTTATTGATTTAACGGAAAGAAAAAAATATTTAGTTATTCGTAAAAAAAAGGAAGTGATTGAGATGATGACAATAATTTGGAAAAATATAACTAAGCTGTTTATTCTTTAACGTTAGGAGATATATAAATTATAATCTTAAGTGTTTATTATTATAGTATTACTTAATTACTTTTAGGACCCACCTATGGAATTTAGGGAAATGAGGTTCTGAATTTCATAGCTTTGCATGAGTTTCTCCTGAATCTTTAAGTGATCTGGCTGTATCTTTTGGCACTTGGTATTATTTTTGTAGATTGCATCAATCAACCTTACTTATTGCATTGCTTGCTCAGATCCCACTAGCTTCGAGAACACACAAAAAAATCCCGTCATTTGACCACTGTCCATTCGGACGTTTCCCCAAAGAGAGGTAATCACTATACGTGAATATTACTCTTTTTCGAGCACTTATCCATACGGATTCCTTTACACTAAATGCTATATTTTGGTTCATGTGTAAACTCATAAGTTTTCATAAACCTTAAAAGTGCTTATTTTTGAGGCGTCTTTGAGTGTCCAATTCCATCTACGATGTAGTTCCTACACTAGAGATATAAAATACAAAAGAAAACAAACCCTAGAGGGGACAATGAATAATAAATCTACTCCAAAATAGCAACAAAGACTTCTTGGAGAATTACGTGACTGTCGAGGAAAAGGTAACCTCTTTAGACAATACGTCTATATATACATATATGTATCTATTGGTTGGGAGGAAAGAGATTTTTTTTTTTTTTTTTAATTAAGGGGCTATCTGGCGACTGCCGACTTAGGCATTAGTCGCCGTAAACAAACAGCCTAGTTCTAGGCTACTTTAAAAATTAAACAGGAAACAATAAAAAGAAATAACAATAAAAAAGCAATAACAAAAACAATAACAAAAACAACAACAACAATTAAACTGGGTTAAATGAAAGGGAGAAGGCCAGCCTCCCCCAAAAAGTCAATAAGTCCACTAGTCATGGTGCACGCACTCGTCCCGAGTACAATGGACAGGCGGTAGCGACCCCGCCCATCCCGGTACCGGGACAGGTTTCGTGCGGGAAGATCACCCAGACTGGGACATTCGACAAGAATGTGCCGAACAGTCTGGGGGACGACGCAGTCGTTGCAATAGGGCGCAGGCGAGCGCTCCATCAAGTAGCGATGCGTCACACGAGTGTGTCCGATTCGAAGAAGACAGAAAGCAACCTGAAGCCGCCGCGGCATTGGGGGATAGGTCCATGGGAACAGTCGCGGCGCAATGGCACGCAACTTTAAGTTCCCCTCGATCGTCTCCCATCTTCTTTGCCAAGCAGTCCGAAGAGCTGCCCGTATTCCTGCCATGTAGTCAGTGTGAGGAAGAGCGAAACGCTGGTCCGGTCGCAGAGTCCTCGCGGACTCTTTGGCGCCCTCATCGGCGCGCTCATTCCCCGCAATTCCTACATGTCCAGGAACCCAGCAGAAGATAATCTCGACATCTGCCCGGCTCGCCAAAACCGTGGCGTCACGGATTTCGCGAACCAGGGGATGCGGAGATTCCAATGCCCCGAGAGCACTCAGGGCGCTTTGTGAGTCGCTATAGATCACAATCCGGTCTCCGAACCGGGCACTTCGCGTAATCTCCCGTACCGAGTGGTGTATTGCCACCAGCTCGGCCGCGAAGACAGACGCAGCGCCTGGTAGAGCCCCGCTGACTTCAAAGAGAGGGGATACGGCGTGGAAGCCGACCCCCTCTTGGGACTTGGAGCCATCCGTATACACTGGCACGGTACCAGCGTGACACGATGTGTGCTCCAAAAAGGTCGAACGCAATACTCCCGGCGCAGTACAAGCTTTGGGAGCAGAGGCGTAGCGACAAATAGCCAAATGTGGTACCCTCCAGGGTGGCGTCCTGGGCAGAACCAGGGGCGCCACCGGCCCGAGAGCTATATCTACCTCTCGAAGGAGTTTCCTGGCCCTAAACCCAAAGGGCTTAGGGTATGACTGGCGTCTCTCGGCGGCATAGGCACCATCGAGATCAGCTGCGGATGCAGTGAGAGCTGTTGGCGACTGAGGGAGGCGCCGGGCTCGCGCGTACAGGCGAGTGATGCACTGCACGCGGCGCAGAGCGAGTGGCATCTCCCCAGCATCGACCAACAGGCTCTCAATGGGGAAAGTGCGGAAGGCACCGGTCGCAAGGCGAAGGCCGGTGTGGTGGATCGAATCCACCTTCCGCAATAAACGCTCGGCTGCGGATGCATAAAACTCGCATCCGTAGTCGAGCTTCGAGCGAACAAAGGATCGATAAAAAAGTAAGGCGGTAGCCCTATCAGCGCCCCAAGCGCTGAACGTCACGGAACGGAGAATGTCCATGGCGCGGCTACAAGAGACCCTAAGGCTGCGAATATGAGCCTCCCAGGTGAGGCGTCGGTCGAATACAAGACCAAGGAAACGGGGCGACTCAACCACATCCAGGCGCACCCCATTAAGAAACAAATCTGGGTCGGGGTGAAGCCGTGGATGGCGGCAGAAGTGCACCACCTTAGTCTTGGCCAAAGAAAACCGAAACCTGTGCGCTTCGGCATAGCGAGAGACGCGGTTCAATGCCTGTTGGAGTCGACGCTCCAAAGTTGGCATCTGGTCCGCGCCAAAAGAGATCGAAAGGTCGTCCACGTAGAGCGTAGCGAGAACATCTTCCGGCAGCACCGAGGTGATGCCGTTGATGCTCAGGGCAAAGAGTGTGACACTGAGGACACTTCCCTGCGGGACACCCTCTTCCTGCTCCTTTGGGCCGAAGAGGGCTCCCCCCACCCGTACGCGGAATCGACGATCTCGCAAAAATTCAGATATAAACATTGGGAGGCGTCCCCTCGCCCCCATCGTGTGGAGAGTCTCCATGATACCGTATCGCCATGCGGTATCATAGGCCTTCTCCAGATCAAAAAACACCGTGGCGTAGTGCTGTCTACGAAGGAAAGCCTCGCAGACGGCATTTTCCAGTCGGAGCAGAGCATCCGACGTGGAGTGGAACTTACGGAAGCCGCACTGTGCATAAGACAGATGGCCTCCGCTGTCCAGGAAATAGGCTAATCTAACATTTACCAATTTCCCCATCAACTTGCACACGCAAGAGGTTAGAGAGATTGGGCGGAAACCAGTTGGAGTAGAGTGATCTCTCCCCGGCTTGCGAAAGGCGAGCACAGTAGCGATTCGCCAGGAGTCTGGGAGAAGACCTTCCACCCAGATCCTATTGAACAAATCTAACAGAAAGGCCATGCCTCGCTCACCCAGGTGTCGAAGCATGGCGTACGGGACATCGTCCGGACCATGGGCGGTGTCCGCGCACGAAGCGAGAGCGGAACGCAACTCACTCACAGTAAACTTGTCGTTGAAGGGTTCTCCGCCTCTGGAGGTAAAGTCCAGCCGGCGGCCTTCCGCGACATCACGACGTGCATTGAATGCTGGCGGAGCAGCATCACGGCTAGAGAATGCGGAAAAAGCGGTCGCTAAGGATTCCGCCACGGACGCGGGGTCCGAGATTGCGGTCCCATTCTCCTGGAGAACGGGAGGGGGGTCCTGCGAGAACTTGCCCCGAATCCTTTTGACTCGCTTCCACACCTCAGCTAAAGGGGTCTTCCCGTTAAGTGAAGACACGTATGCCCGCCAAGAAGAGCGGCGGGCGTGCTTCGAAATATACCGGAACCTAGCCCTAGCCCGACGAAATTCACCGACAGTGAAATCGTTCGGGCGGCGCTTATAGCGCATGTAGGCATAACGCTTCTGTTTGAGGGCCGTCTCACACTCGGCCGACCACCATGGGAGTGGTCGGCGTGCAAAACGGCCAGACGTCCTAGGAATAGTAGTCAGGCCCACGGCGATGAGGTTGCCGGAGAAGAACTCAACGGCCTCATCTACCGACCTAAACTCCTCGACTGAGATAGAGAATTCAGTCATTTCCTGAAATGCAGGCCACCGCGCCCGCGCCAAGCACCACCGAGGTGGTCTCTCAGGCGGCAGTTGCCCTGAAAATGATATTTGAATGGGAAAGTGATCACTACCATGGAGGTCATCGACCACCCCCCAATCAAAATCAGGCTGTGCATCCGAAGAGCACAAAGATAGGTCAAGGCAAGAAAATGAAGCGGTTCTCGGACAGTGATGCGTAAACTCATCCACGTTTAGGACACCCATCTCAAGCTCTTCGATCAGATCGGAAAGGACTTGTCCCCTGGGATTTATGGTGTAATCTCCCCAGAGAGGATGCCTGCAATTCAGATCTCCAAGCAAGAGATAGGGCCTCGGCAACCGTGCCACGACGCGGCGGAAGTCCCCCGCGTCGAAGTTAGCTGAGGGTGAAATGTACGCAGAAATGATAGTATACCTCCTATCCAGGTGCAGCTGCACAGCCACTGCCTGAAAGGAGGTATCTAAAGAGAAAGGAAGAACGGAGACATCATGCCGGGTGTAAACCGCGCATCCCCCAGCCCGGCCATCCCGCGGTGGTGGGGTCGCAAGACCCTTATACCCCGGGAGGGCAGGCAGGGGGCACGCGCCTAGCATGGTCTCCTGCAAAAAAATAGCTAACGGGGAACGGGACGAGGCGAGCCTCCGCAGCTCCTCCCAGTTGGCCCGGAGTCCACGGCAATTCCATTGAAGGAATATGCCCTCCAGGCCTAGCTCGGAGGAGACGCGGGGGCCCTCCTCGAATTGAAGACCCTCACGGGAATGGCCGTACGCTTCCTGGGGGCAGAACCCCGGGCGCTGTTGGCCGGACAAAGCGCTGGAGGCGCTGTCGCCTTCGAGGACTTATTGGGGGAGGTTGGGCTTGCCATGCGAGTCTTTTCCTCCCTCCGCCTCGAAACCTTAGGCGGGCGCTGCGGCTTCGGAGGCGGGGGGGCCTCTTTTCGAGGAACCACCGTCTCCGAGCCACTCGCTCCACCTCGGGGCGTGGGCGAAGGAGCCGAAGCTCCTTTGTTGCTGTCCGGAGAGGAGTAAGCCTCCTCTCCGGTTAGAGAAATATGGAGGGTCCCCTGTGCAAGCACAGGGGGGGAACCTCCATTTTTTGCTGGAGCTGCCCGAGGGCGGCTCCGTCGATGGAACAGGGAAAGTTGAGGGTTGGGTTTGTTTTTTTTTATCATCATTGGGCATGGTGACCCTTTTTTAAACACGGGATGCAATCGCGCACACCTCTCGCAGTAGCCCGCACTGCGAGAGGTGCTTACAAGCCCGGCAGAGCCAGGCGCCGCCATTTGGGACCACCCCTCCCGCCTGGTGGCCTGGCAGTCCATCGGCATGGCGGCTCCACCTTGGACACGGCGTAAAAATTAATAGATTGTGAAGAGGAGAGGAAAAGGGATGTGAGGAAGGTATGGGTGGGGATGAAGCAGGTAGTTAAAAAACAGCCACCCCAGACCGGAGCTCAGGGGTTAGGGAACATTGTCCCCCACCCCCTCAGCCCCGATGCGGGACGGTTGGCTGAAAGGAAGGTCAGCATCTACCCTGTGAAATTAGAGGCTGACCAGAGAAAGTTGTGGGAGAGGTTGTGTGAAAAGAGAGCAAACAAGTGTTTTGAAGGAAGGAAGAGAGGCTAAGCTGGGGCCGGACGGAGCGCTGGATCCCGTCAGCACGGCGGCCAGAGTGGCAAATCGCCGCGCCACTTACGGGGGGGGAGGAAAGAGATAAAAGCCACGAGAATATGTATATATACAGTTATATATACATATATCTTCTAATGTACGTACGCGTCCTTCGCTATGTACAAGTACGTTCACTTCGTAACAGTGATCCTTTGATTACGAGGTATAAGAGTGCGATTTACTACAGGGGCAGATAGCGTTTAATGAGTTTACCAAGTTGCAGTTCAAGGATATATTTAAAGAGTGAAAACCAAAAATATAATTATAATAAGTCACTAGTTAACATATATATATATACATACGGGGAATATAGCTAATGTAAATAAGGACAATTCTGACAAGATATAGATTAATTGGCAATCAGGTAACGTTAATTACTTCTTAATCAGCTTTTAAAATGAGATACTATAAATCAGTTATACAGAGGTAATATTTATATTTCAGAAAGTAAGTCGATTAACGGGTGATACAAGCAAGGGTCGTTTTACCTTAATGGAGTCACCTCGAGGAAGGGGAATCCTTTAGCGAGTCTGCGCGGGGGAATGGAGACAGAAAATGGAGGGCAGAAGACGAGTTCACGATCCTCCTTGAAGACGGAAGATGGCACCTCTGCTCCAGAGAAGTGCAACCTCCAAAAATCGAGACTCTGACGCGGCTCGGCGCGAAGTCTCACGCGGGAAACTGGAGTTCCTTGAGGGGTGGTTCCAGATGAGACGAGAGGAATCCCAGCCAATCTTTCGGGGATGAAACGAGTAAGCTTTCACAAAAGAGATGTATCTGCCTGATGAGATCCAACCTCGATGGTATAAGCGAATACCAGGGACTCACGATCTGAGCCGAAGGCGACGGGCTCTCAAACTCAATCTGCCGATATTCGAAAACCCAGGGTATTTATATGACGGCAACTTTTTGTAGTCCCTCCTCGTTGTCAGACTCAGACGACTGACTGACCACTTCCGGCGGCCAAATGGATTAGTGTCTGTCGTCTGACCCAAGTCTTAATGGCCTTTACGATGTGGGCGAGAAACTTTCGGTTAGCAGTTTCCCAACTACGGAGATTAGCGCTTCCTCGGCGAGGTAAAAGCTTTTAAATACCCAACTTAATTAATTGCACCTGTGAGGCCCTTGCCAGATATTCAAATTCTTTCTTCTTATATTTTTCTCTTTGGATTCAGAGATTACTCCACGTGAAGTTATAGTTAGGAGACATAGAGAGAGAAGGAATTCATGAAACGAATGAAGGGGGTATTATTCTTGGCGTCCCTTTCCCTTACAGTGACCTTTCAATCATAGGGTCTTTAATATTCTCCTTAAACCAACTCAGGTAATGTACCTTCTACACTTAATCTTCACCTACATTTTGACCAGCATTTCCTCACATTTCTAGCGAATATACCTTCGTTAGTTTTTGCTTTTTTGTTTGAAATTAAAAAAACAATAAATGTCATCCCTTTTTTAGGAATACCCCCCCCCCCCTTCCAAGTGGCAAAAGTAGTAAAAATAGTCATATAAACTCGTCGAAAGCCACGCGAAGTAGTGGTAATTATTTCAATTCATCACATGGTATAAATCATGACGTCTTTCTTACCTTAGGTTTGGCCCCACAATCCAACCCCTCCCCCCCTACCTATAGGTAACCATCTCGATTTTTTTTTTTGGGGGGGGGAGCGCAATTTTATCTCTACTATTTGGAGCTATTCATCTTTCTTATTTCAATAATTTACTTTCATTTACACTTCGAATTAATTACATTTAGCTAATTCCATAAATATACCTGTAATTACCTCTATTGATTTAATTTTTGAAATATACTGAATTATTTTAATGAATCAAATTCCATATATTAAAAATGGATAATAGTATATATATATATATATATATATATATATATATATATATATATATATATATATATTAGTGATGGAGTCGTTCCTTGGGAACCTTATTCGTAGCAGGAATATGAAGACATATGCGATGGTTTTGAACATTTAATTTTCCGGACGTTTCGGTCATTGACGATGACCATCATCAGCGAATTCTAAATACCAAAAATTATTTTTAGAAGAATAACTAAACACAGAAATCAAATTAGTGAAAATCTATTAGAAATTGATGTAATATCTTAAAAAAAAATAAAGAAATAAATAAATTAAATAATAATCCCACGAGTTTTTTAAATGTGCATAATAAACCTGACTTAAATGACTATCGAAATACAAAAAATTATAAACTATAGTAATAAAGTCGAAAGCAAGGCATGAAGAAATCGATTAATAAGACAGAACAAAAGATTAAATAATCCCATGAGCAACAAATATGAATAGTAAACATGAATCAAGCGGAATACAAAAACAATCACTATAAAACACAGCAAGAGAATTATATGGGCAGGGCAAACAATCGAAAATAAGTTAGATCAGGGGGAATGTAATCGAAGCGGATATTAATAAATGGAACGAAGAAAGTAGTTCAATTAAGTTAAATTTTAAGTGATTGAACATCAAATAATATGACTAGACTAAGGCACGAAAGTTTAAATAGTAAACAATCAATAATGGAGGGGTCAAAAGGACGACTAAAACAATAAATTAAGGAAAAGTCAATAATAAACCAGATCGTTTAGATATTAATGGGACAAACTAAAATAGAAATAAAAATTTCTCTGCACGAGTACTGACCTTATAACGGTTAAGCTGGGAGTAACAACTGATAGTATGGACAAAATTAGGCAAAAAAGAAAACTATTTAGGGGGATGTGGTTGGTTGTACATTTGTCTATATAGTGAATAATTTAAGGGATGATGAATAATCATTGAGTTCCAGGTTAATTTGTTTGATGTAAAGAGATTCAAGAATTTTTAAACTTAGAGAAGAGGAGGCAGAAGAGAGTATACTAAAGGAATCAGGGTCAAGCGGGTGGTTAAGTTGTAGTGAATGTTCTCGTATAGAGGAGTGTTCGGGTTTGGAGATGGGAATGTTTGTTCTGTATGATACTCAGATATGCTTAGCGATCCTACATCTTAATTGTAGACTTGTTTGGCCTACATAGCGACTTTGGCAGGTCGCACAAGTGAATTGATAAATGATGGAGGAACGCAGGCATAATGGGAGTGATTCTTTGTGCCGAAGGAAAGTATAGACAGCAAGAGGATTAGAATTAATTAGGAGAAACTTGCATTGGGGAAAATATTTATTAATAGTCGAGAGTAAAGCTTTGTTGAATTTGGTGTCAAGTGGAAGATAAGGCAGTTTTAAGAATAGTTTTTGTTTGGGGACAGTTATTAGAGGGGATTATTATTTAATTTATTTATTTATTTTTTTTTTTTTAAGATATTACATCAATTTCTAATAGATTTTCACTAATTTGATTTCTGTGTTTAGTTATTCTTCTAAAAATAATTTTTGGTATTTAGAATTCGCTGATGATGGTCATCGTCAATGACCGAAACGTCCGGAAAATTAAATGTTCAAAACCATCGCATATGTCTTCATATTCCTGCTATATATATATATATATATATATATATATATATATATATATATATATATATATATATATATATATATAATATTAGTCCAAGGTTAAGTTATTCATTACTTTGGCGGTTGAAGTGGGGCGAATTGTAAAAGAGTTAAAAGTGATTTAGAAAATCTTTCACTGTAACAACATAAAAAACTAACCCTAAATCCATCCCCTTTTAACCTTTCACCAATCAATTTTAATATTCTCCCCGTATTCAACCCCCCTTAACATTGTGTAAGGGAAAGGGGACGCCAAGAAGAATACCCCCTTCTTTTGTTTCTCGAATTCCTTCCCTCCCCATCTCTTCTAACTTTAACTCCACGTGGAGTAAAAAGCTCTGTATCCAAGGAGAAAAATAAAAGAAGAAAGAATTTGAATATCAGTTAAGCTGGCCGCTAAAAGCTATCACCTCGACGATGAAATGCTAATCTCCATAGTCGGGAAAAGGATAGCCGAACGCTCCAGCCTACATCGTTGTAGACGATTAGGACCGGGGTCGGACAACAAAAGCTAATCCCTCTCGGCGCCAGAAGCTTTCTTTCAGACGTCTGGACCTTGCAGCAAATGAGCACCATAAAAATGGCCGTCATATACATACCCTGGGTCTTCAAAGATCGAGAGAATGAGTTTGAGATCTCGTCGCCTTCGGTTCAGATCGTGTATTTGTTTCTTCAAGTCCCTGGTATTCGCATTACCATCGAGGTTAGATCTCACCAAGCAGATCCATCTCTTTTGTGAAGGCTTACTCTATTCAGAGCAAAGCCTCAAATCGTTTTGTCCCCAAAGGACTGGCCGGGATTCTTCTCATCTCATCAGAAGCTCCCCTCCCCACAAGGATATCCAGTTTCCCGTGTGAGATTTCGTGTCGAGCTGCGTCAGAGTCTCGATTTTTGGAGGTTGCACTTCTCTGGAGCAGAGGTGCCTTTGTCCGTCTTCAAGGAGGATCGTGAACTCGTATTCTGGTCCCCCACCCCTTTCATCCTCGTCACCATCAGGATATTCGGCCGAGAATCACGACCATTTTCCGTCTCCATTCCCCCCGTGCCAACTCGTTAAAGGAGTCCCCTCCCTCGAGGACTCCATTTAAGGTAAAACGATTGCATCTCCCGTTAATCGACCCGCTTTCCGACTTTTACATATTCTTTCTGTATAACTGATTTATAGTATCCTATTTAAAAGCTAATAAACAAGTAATTAACGTTACTCGATTGTCAATTTTCTATAGGCTGTCAGTATTATCCTTATTTACATTTCCTATATTTCCTATATGACTTATTAAATATTATATTTTTGGTTTTCACTCTTTAAATATATCCTTGAACTGCAACTTAGTAAACTCATTAAACGCTATCGGCCCCTTTATTAAAATCGCACTCTTATACCTCGTAATAAACGGATTACTTTAAGGTAGTGAACGTACTTGTACATAGCGAAGGACGGGTACGTCCAATAGAGGATATATGTGTATGTAACTGTACATATACATATTCTCGTAGCTTTTATCTCTTTTCTCCCAACCAATATATATATATATATATATATAGATAAGGGGTTGGACAAAATAATGGAAACATTAACTAATGCACCCATTCACACCAAATTAGTTTTTAAAACTTATTTAAAATGCCTGAAAATGACGTTAAACACATATGGTCTCCATATTTCACAGATCTTTCCATAATCTAGTTTTTTTTTGTGTAAATTGGAGCAAAAACTAGTGGATATATTCCCTCTAAAAAGCGTCTACGAAGGAGCTAGAGCAGGTTTCACCCGAAACCATTTAAATTCGTATAGATACAGCACAAACCCGTATGAATTGATTGGTCAGCGTATTTATACTGCTAAGGAGGAGGGGACTCAAAGTCAGTAATTTAATTAATGTTTCCATTATTTTGTCCAACCCCTATATATATATATATATATATATATATATATATATATATATATATATATATATATATATATATATATATATATATATATATATATATATATATATATACACACACACACACACGAGGGGCGGTCAATAAGTTTTGCGAATCGGTAGGGCAAAACAGGGGAAGGGGGATGGCTGTTTGTGGGGATGTTAGGATAAGTTATGACAAGTCAGGACCTGCAGCCGGACGCTCCTGCCTCGTCTATTTCAACAAAAGTCTATTAAATTTACCGAGGAATTATAAGAAGTCTTATTAAAGATTAAAAATTTAAATACGTAAAAAACAAATGAGTCCATTAAAGAACGTTAAACACTAGTTTTAGCGCGAAAATCGAAAGCGACGCTCTTATAAAGAGTCGTATCCAGGGTTACCAATGTGTGAATTAAGTGCGAATTAAATGTTGTTAGTGTGTGAAAATAATGGTTTATTTTCACATTAAGAGAAGGCAAGGCTGACGTATTTAAATGTCAATTTTAAGTCAATTTTAGGTTAAAAATATGTACTTTCCGCGCCAAAATGAAACCATATATGACAACTAGAATGTCTAAAAAGACCATTAATACTTTTATAACACTACCAGGCAATGGCTTCGCCACTCCTTTCCGGGGGAAGAGCTTGTTCTTCGCTACTAAGATTAAAATTTAAAAAATCTACAAAAAAACAGCCATGGTTAAATTTTTTTAAATTTTCTGAACTTCGCCAATTACAATAATTTTAAAAAGGAACTCTAAACTAAATTTCCACCCTTTCAAAATATCACGTTGCTAAATATAGTTATAGAAGAAGATATATAAAAATAAATTTTCTGAACTTCACCATTTGTAGAAATAACTTTGATAAAAAAACATAAGTCATAACCAAACTAAGATGAAATTATTATTCAAATACTCCAAAAAATCCCCTTCTTGAATTATAGTTAGTAACAAAATACGGCGTAGATTTTCTGAAGTTTGACCGAGATGCGAATCATAAATAGTATTTTCATCGACGCGTCAATCACTGTCAACCTCGAAGCTCAACATTTACGCTGGCTGCAGTCATTTAACTTGAACAATCAAGAAGAATTCCTACATGTGATTGACTAGAATAAATAATATATTACATAATCGGAGTGTGTTTTTATAACTAAACACTCGAGAGACAAAGAACTGTGTCCCATTGTGGTAAGGGGAAATTAACGAAAGTTTTTATAGTGAACAAAGTTTCATTGATTGATTGTATAGGTTTATTGTGCAATAGCGTATATTTATACATAATCATAATACAAATAATAAAATAAAAAAAACAAAAAACAAAAAAACAACACAAAAGACAAATACAGTAATAATATGATACAATAATATAAATACATGTAGTATAAATGCACACATTACACAAAGCGGGCAGCCCGTCAGTGTTGGCGTGCAGTAAGACGTGGTGGAGCGTCCCACGCGTTTCTTGTCTGCTGCAAGTGGGTGGCGTCGGTCTTCATCACCTGTCGCCCGGCTGGGCGCGAGCGGCGATCAGCGCGGAGAGGGGTGCTGTTCTCAGCACCTCCAGCAGCTCGTTTGTTGGGGTGTGACGGACCACCTGGGTGGCTCTTGCCTCTCACGCCGTCAGTAGGGCGCTTCTTACAGGGGAAGGGGCTGGCCCTCGCTCTGGCCTGAGGCGGGCGGTGGCTGGGCAGGAGAGGAGGTAGTGCACCAGTTGGCGCTGGGAGCGGCCGCCGCAGTGTTCGCACCTCCCTGCCACAAAGTCGGCGTGCAGCTCTTCCCGCGTGGAGTAGCCCAGCCTCACACGCTGTAGCAGCACGCCGTTCGCTCTGGGCTGCTGGAAGGATGGGTTCAGTGGGCGATAAGGCTGTGGCTGCAGCATACCACGCTGCTTGCCTCTTGATTGCTTCCCATTCTTGGTGCTGCTGGTGGGCGTTGTGGGCGGCCCTGCGTTTAACCTACACCTTGAGCTGCTGCAGGCTGGGGCGCACGGTCCAGGTGATGATGGGGCCGTGGGCGGCTCGCTTGGCAGCCTCGTCGGCAGCCTCGTTGCCGCGCACGCCAACGTGGCTGGGAATCCAGTGGAGCCGGACACGCCTGCCATGAGCTGCCAGGTCCTGCAGGGTGCACAGGATGGTAGTGGTGAGATGGATGTTGTCCCGGGTGTGGGCGTGGGCGTGCTGCAGCGCCTGTAGTCCCGACCGAGAGTCAGTGTGCATCACCAAAGTGGCCTCCCGGCGGAGCAGAGCGTGCTGGAGGGCGTGCAGGATTGCTACCAGCTCCGTCTGGAGGGTGGAGCAGTGGTCTGATGTCCTCCACGCCTGCGTCAAGGCGCTCGTGACGAAGGCGGCGCCGGACCTCCCGCTGTCGGGGTCGATGCAGCCGTCGGTGAAGTGCACTGCGCTGCCTGGCTCCGTGACCTCAGACATGGCCATGAGGGCGTGCTGGCGCAGCTCCTCGGTGAGGCAGTTCGCTTTGCTGTCGGGCAGCTGTGTGGCGGTGAAGTGTGCGGCGGGGGGGTCCCATGGTGGTGGTGGATTGGGGGTGTCGGGTTCGCGCCACAGCCAGTTCCCTGCCCGGTTGAGGGAGTTGGTTGCTAGGCTGAAGTTTACGAGCCACCTGTTGTTACGCAGGCACTCGATGCCCTGCGCCACGGCCATTGGAGTCTCCTCTGCGCAACACTTTCCACGTCGCGCTGGAGCACTCTGGCCACCCGACAGGCCACAATGCAATCCACCCTGGCGGTGAGGGGCACCAGGTTGGCCTCACTCTGCATGACACAGGCAGTGCACCACCTGGGTGCCCCTAACATGGTCCTCATGGCGGTGTTTTGTATTACCTCCAGGCGCTGTTGCTGCTGCCGGGGCAGCACTACAAGGACCGGTGCACTATACTCCACTAGGGAGCGCACTGCCTGGAGGTAGTAGAGGCGGAGGACGGGGAAGGTTGCACCAGCGCTCGGCCGCGTCATGGCCCTCATCACATTCAGCCGGGCCTGCGTCCCCTCCCTCAGGTGCGTGACATGCTGCGTGAAGGACAGCCGTCTGTCCACCCACACTCCAAGGTACTGGTAGGAGTCGGTCCAGGCCAGGCCGACTCCTTGGACGCGAAGCTGCTGGCCAGCAGGTGTGCAAGTCTTGATGGCCATGGCCTGGGACTTCTCTGCCGAGATCTTGAGCCCTAGCTCTTCGCACTTGGCAGTGATGAGGTGCAGCGCTTCTTGGGCCCGCGCGAGCTTGTCGCCGCGCCTGGTGACGACGAGCGCCAGGTCGTCGGCGTAGCTGAGGAGGATGGTTCCTTCCCGATAGGGGAGGGCGACCAGCTGTTCCATCAGCACGTTAAAAAGGAACGGGCTGAGGATGCCGCCCTGGGGTGTCCCGTTCTCGAAGGTAAGGTAGGAAGACTTGTGACCCTGGAACTTCACGCGGGCTCGGCGCTGGTGAAGGTAGTCCTGGAGCCAGCCCAGCAGTCTCGCTCGGATGCCCTTCCTCACAAGGGCGGCTAGTATGGCGCGGGGGCTAACCAGCTCAAAAGCCTTCTCGAGGTCAAGAAAGACTACGATGGTGGGCTGGTTGTTGGCGTGAGCCAGGAGGGTGATGAGGCAGTCCGCCGTGCTCACCCCCCTGGTGTAGCCAAACACGTGGTGATGAAGGCTTCCCACGCTCCACTGTAGGCGAGTCAGCACCATCTTCTCTGCCGTTTTTCCGGTGCAGCTCAGGAGGAAGATTAACCTGAAGGTGGTGTGATCCTTCGGCTTGGGGATGGGCTGGATGTCGGCGTCCTTCCAGGAGGGCGGCAGACGGCCTGCCAACCACGAAGCGTTCAGAAGGGCTAGCAGCGCGGCGTCCCCGGCGGGCCCAGCGTACACCAGCATGGAGTACCGCACTCCGTCGGCTCCCACCGCTGTGTCACGTCGACGTTTCGCCCTGGCCAGCTCCTCAAGCGTAAAAGGCTGGTCCGTCGCGTGCGGCTGGCCCTGCGCCTCCCTGACCTCTTCATCGCGCTGTGGGCGTAGCTGCTGCTGGAGGTAGCTGGTGTAGGGAGAAAGCTGCTCGCTAGAACCCCTCGCTGTAAAGCAGTTCGTCAGTCGATCTGCCTCTTGCTGTGGGCGTGGGTGGGCAGCTATGCGGGTCGGGGCGGCGCCTGAGGCCTTCCTGAAGCTCCCCCACAGCTGGCCGAGGGAGGTGTGTTGGCTGAAAGAGGCGCACCGCTCCAGCCACTTTGCCTCCCTTGCGCTCAGGGACACCTGTCGCGCGCGGGCTACCACGTCCTGCAGGAGCTGCAGGTTGATGGCCGTTGGGCGCTTCTCGTACAACCTCCTGTGGACGTTGACGCGGTGATTGTGCTCCCGGACTTCCTCGTTATAAAACCACCAGTCCGGGAGCCGGCGGTGATTTGAGGCATTCCTGGGCATGGCCGCGTAAGCTGCACTCTCTATGGCCGCCGTAAGGTCCCTCTCCTGCAGGTGCAGGTCCGCCGGAGGCACATACGTGGACCACCATTCGGCCAGGGAGGCTTGGAACTTTGCCCAATCCGCCCTCCTGACGTTCCACTGGGGCGGCGGGAGAGGAGGAGCTGGTGGGGCCACAGTGAGGGTGGTGAGGGTCCCGTAATGGTCGCTGGTGAGGGTAGGGTGAACCTGCCAGGTGGCGCTGGGCTGTAGGTCGCCCAACACCAGCGTGAGGTCGAGCCGCCCCCCATGGACGTGCGTCGCCTCCCCTGTGTTCAGTAGTCGAACGGCAGAAACTTCTTCGAGCAGGTCGGCCAAGTGGCGCCCGGTAACGTTAGAGGGTGACACAGACTGCAGCACGGGGTGGTGGGCGTTGAAGTCGCCCGCTACAAGGAGGCTGGAGTGGGATGCGAGGGAGAGCAGCTCCCCAACATCCAGCGGGTACCGCTGGTTCCTGTATATATTGTATACAGTGAGAGTGAGCAGCCCCAGCTGTAGCTCCAGTGCCAGGACCTCCACGCCGTCACCACAGTACACGGGTGCGGCGATCCTCTTGTGCGGGATGGTGTTTCGTATGAGGGCTGCACAGCAACGCCCATTTCCGTCACCAGGGGTGGGTGGGAAGCCCACGCCGGCCTGTTTGGTGGTGGCGCTGGAACAAGGCGTCGGTTGCCTTGTTGCTGGGAAGGCCCACGTGGTTCCCCCTGCCTCTGCCACTCCCCCTCCTGTGTACCGCCCAGACGTGTGCCAGGCAGGCACACGCCGAGAGTCGCGGGTTGATGGGTTACCCACGCCGACCCGATTGGGGGTGGCGCGGCAATGAACCGACGCTCTCTTCTTTGGGTTGGGGGGGGGCACGTGGTTCCATCTGCTGCTGCTGCCGCCAGTGACCCCGTGGCATCCTTCTCTGTCGCTCGGAGCACTTCGTGTTCCAAGCGTGGTGCCCCTTGGTGCAGTTGGGGCACCGTGCCGTGGTGGTCTCGCTGGCCTTGAGGCGACCGATACACTCCTCCGTGAGGTGCGCTTGGCTGCAGAAGCCGCACTTGACGGAGTTTTGGCACATGGCCTGGAGATTCCCGAAGCGCTGGCACTTGTAGCATCTCACAGGCTCACCTTGGTAGGGGCGCAGGGCGTAGCGGCCCCAGCTGCCCAGATTTAGCTTGGGTGGTGGCAGCCCCTCGTACACTACAAGGATCTGCCTGGTTGGGACCTTGTCTCTGTGTGCGAGGAGCCGTGTTGCCGAGAGCACGTGGGGGTGAGCCTCGACGGCCTGGAGTGGCAGAGTGGTCGGATACCGTTGAAGCACCAACTTGTGTCTCTTCACTCTGGGGTCGAGCAGGATCACTCGATCCCCCTCCTCGGCAAGGCGGCGCAGCATGGCCTCCGACCCATCGTCCTTCGGGGTGAGGAAGTGTTCGCCGTTGAGAGTAGGGCGAATGACGATCCGCAGGCCAGGGTGTTCTCTCTCCAGCTCCGTCACAGCCTGGTAGGCACTGGTAGTGTTCCTCTGGTGCACCAGTTTAAACTTGTGCCGAGGTCCTCGTCGGGAATGAGACACTGTTACCCAGCCTGCCTCATTCTCCTGCTGGGCCTCCTCGGTCTGGGGGCTCTCATCGATGACGAGGCGACCGCTTTCATCGCTGGGGGCCTCCTCTGCCTGTGAGAACTCCGGCTCCAGTGTTCGGGCGGTCCTCTTCGGCGTGGAAGTCTTGTTCGGTGAGGGTGGACTTAACCCATTCCGCGTCTGCTTGGCAGACATCGGCGTGGTGGCTATGGACGCCGACCCTTGCATCGTGGCGTCACTCTTGTTCGCCCATCAGCGTCACGGGTGCAAAGGGGAGAAGAGACCAATGCCCTCTTACAAGCAGAACAGGAACAGGAGGTATCTCCAATCAACCCGTCCACGCTTGCTTCTGTCTCTTTTGAGAGCCACGGAAACAGGAGGAATCTCCAATCAGACCGTAGCTGCCATTATGAGACAAACGAGGCAACCTTCTTGCTCTACTCTCTGGGTTAATAGTTACCAAATGGTAACATTCTTGGGCGATTAACTCTCGTGGAAGTGGTGATGACTCGTCAGCTGCTTGAATGCACTTTTCAGTGGGGCGTCCTTCATTGTGAGTGTGAACAAAGTGTTTCATTCAAGCATTTTATTACCCCCACCTGTAATCATGTAATTTGTGGTGATGGTGATAAAGTATAAATGTATTCAGGTAATTATGCGTCTAGAAACATTCTTTGGTGTTTGTATTGTATAATCAACTTTAACATTAATCCTAGAATGTCTACACTCACCCTATTTATTATTAATTCTATGAATTAATTATATAAAATTACAAAATAGAAAAATCTATCATACAATCTGTCTCTTTCTCCTTTTGTTTTTTTCATCCTTTATGTGTTACTGTAATTTCGCGTATTTATTCTATCTCTTTTCTCTATTATATAAGATATTTATTTTTACTTGTTTGTTAAGACGATTAAAATCATAGATCTCTTTTTTGTCCTGCAAGCAATCTTTATCTTTATTTTCAGGCATTTTTTTAGTCGCGTGCGAGTCAGGTCGCGAGCGACTCTATATCCCACTATGTCGGTCCCCGTTTTGCATTTTTTGTTTTTGTAATAACATCATAACTATTCGGCCGGTTCTAACGAAATTTGAACCCTTCTGTTGTTTTGCATTCTCTTTCGTATGCTATAATTGTCAAAGTTCTCCTAAGTTAGCCCGGGAATTATTTTGTTTTTGCAATAACATCATAACTATTAATCCGATTCTAACATAATTTAAAACCCCTATGTTGTTTTACATTCTCTTTCGAGTGATATAATTGCCAAAGAGGTTCCGGGCTGGATGCAGGGCTGGACTTCCTTAGAAGGTCCGACAGTGGGCCGGTGAAATCTGAAGCTCTAGGGATAAAAGATGTATAGAAAGAGACCAAACCCAGGAATGACCTTAATAACTTCTTATTGGGAGGAAGGAGGCATGTTATTTATAGCGTCGAATTTATCATGCTGGGGTTTAAGGGATTCTCCATCAAGCACGAAACCCAGGTACTGAGTTGAGCTTGCCCCAAACCGACATTTGGAGGGTTTGACGGTTAGACCGTGTTCCTTCAGACGTTCGAACACGCGAGTGAGGGCTTCGACGTGTTCGATCAGCACGTAGAATACACGAAGATAATGTCGAAGTAAAACATACGTTCAAGAGACCAGCCAGCACAAGCCTCATCAGTCAGATTTTGGTCGCACAAGCTGTGACCAATCCGAAGGGCATTCGACAGAACTCCATGAGGCCTAGATGGGTGGAAAAAGCAGTTAAAAGTCGAGCACTTTCAGACAGCGGAACTTGATAGTAAGCCTTACACAGATCAAGTTGGCTGAAGAATTTCGCACCAGAAAACTTATGGAGATCTTCTTCCATGCTGCAGGTAGGTTCGGCGTGGAACACTGTATCCGAATTAAGCTGACGAAAGTCGATGGCCATCCTAAAGGAACCATCGGATTTTCTCACCATGACAGCAGGGGAACAGTGAGAGGAGGAGGAGCGCTGGATGATCCCTTGCTGGAAGAGGGTGTCTAACTCCTGCTCAAAGGCAGGCCTAAGATGAACGGGCAGTGGATACCTTTTTGCCTGTATACGATCGGTGGTCGTCAAATTAATGTCATAGGAGAGGGTGGAGGTACAACTGGGTTCATTAGAGGGAACAACCTGGTGCCCACCCATGGTACCCACCAATGGGTTCCTAGAGTTGGGATAGTTGATCTTGTTGCAGTGTTTCAAACTCGAGGTGTTCAGACGAAGGAGAATCAATATTACTACCGGGTGTCAAAGGTAGAAGGAAGTTGTCCGAGTCTCCTTCCTCGACGATGCCTAGTCCTTCCTTCCCAGGAGCCATAAGTTCCTCCAGGGTGGAAGTTTCGTCTATAACTTCCACTCGCTGCACCTGGGCCCTGCGAGGATATTTTTTTAAAATGTTAGCATGATAGAGACGGACCACGAGGAACCTCGATGAGATAATCTACCTTACCCTGCCTCTCAAGTACCTTATACAGGCCATTCCAGGTTACGAGAAGTTTTCTAGTGTCACTGGGCAGAAGCACCAGAACTTCATCGCCCGGTTTGAATTGCCGGTCCTGTGACTTAAGGTCGAAATAAGTCTTGTACCGGAAGCTGTTGTCTTCGGCATGTTGGGCAGCAATTTTAGAACATTCGACCAACTTTTCCTGCAGCTCGATGACGTACTGAAAGCTGGTCCGGTCGTCGTCCTGGAGGGTTCGAACTTCCCACAGATCTCGGAGAACGGTTAGTGAGCCACGGACTGAGTGGCCATATAACAACTCAAAGGCCGAAAACCCAGTTCGGTCACTTGGAAGTTCCCTGAGGGCAAATAGAGTTGGAATGAGGTACCTGTGCCATTCTCGAGGCTTCTCCGAACACAACTTACGCAGAATAGCCTTCAAAGCGGCATGAAGTCTCTCGATCCTTCTGTTTCAACTGGGGTGGAAAGGTGTGGTGAAGATAGGTTTGACACCCAGAAGCTTGTGAAGTTCTTTCATAAGGTTATATGTAAATTGAGTCCCACAGTCGGATAGAATTTCCCAAGGGATTCCCACTCGAGAAAAGATGATAAGTAAGGCTTCGGCGACGGACACAGAATCAATATCCTTTAAGTGCACAGCCTCTGGAAACCCGGTGGCAAAATCAATTACGGTAAGGATAAACCCGTGACTGTCAGAAGATGGGGGAGAAAGAGGTCCCACCAAATCAATGGCGATTCGGGCTCAGTCACGATGGGCATTGGCTGAAGATGCACCGGTCGCACACGTCCTTTGGTCGAGAAGCGTTGGCACTTATCACAAGAACGGCAGAAAGCACGAATGTCAGACCCCATTTCAGGCCAATAGAATTGATCTTTGACCTTTAATTCGATCTTCCTGTGGTAAAAATGGCCAGCCAACGGGCTCTCCTAAGCAACTGAAAGGATGACCAAGTGACACTCACGGGGAGCAACCAAAGTCAACTCACCTACCTTATGGAGATGGTCAGATATTAAGCATTTCCGATAAAGGAGGCCGTCAACCTTGAGGAACTGGTAACTAGCCCCGTTCCTAACTCGTTCGATCTCCCTGAGGTGTCTTTAGCTCGAATAGCAGAGAGGGTTCCACAGGAAGTATGCAGGCGACAGAAGTCGTCAGGCGTTACAGAAAGGGACTGGAGAGCAGGCAGATCTAAGGGGTGAATTCGTTTCATTTTCCCTGCCCTGGTCTGGACAGCACGAACATGGTTGAGTTTAGGTGCTGAGGGAGTTCCGGTGATAATGGAAGAAGTTCTCAGTGGAGTAAGGGTTGCAGATGACTGCGGTGGAGCTGGGGAAGGTAAGGATTTAGAAGCATCAAGGTTCCTAACTCCCGGAATGTTTCCAACCAGTACACTAGCCACCAGTACACCAGTAATTGGTGCTCTAATGACGTCTGTCTATCCTTCGAAGTAAGGGCAACGGAGGTAGCAGAAGACGAGGGGGAATGAGTCAACTCGTCCCAAGTAGTCGGCCACAAAGACTTTCTTACAGGCTGTGACGTCAGCATCTGGCAAGACATCTTCAGAGACGACTACGCAAGAGCAACCAGTGTCCCTGATAATGCTCGAAACCCAGGCCCCGTTAATAGTACCAGAAGCCTGAAAATGAGGGACACTTCGGGCGGAAAGACAGAATCTCACTTTAAAGGATTTTGACGAAGACGAGCCATCCTTGAAGGAACGGGGGTTCCTTGGCCACTGCGGACGAATGTGGCCAACCTCACCGCAGCCATGACACGTCAGGGTGGAGGAGGAATTCTGTGAGGTGCTTTGTCTTTCCCTTCCAAGACGGGTTGGACGGACGCACGAACTTCTTGGGATGAGAGATAGAAGTTCAAGAAAGACTGGAGTGAGCAGAAGTCCAATTATCCGCCAGCTGGATTGCTTTCGATAGAGTAGAGGGTCGTCGTTCCTTGATGAAGGCGCGCAGGTCAGAATGGAGGGAAAAGAGAAATTGGTCCAAAATTATAAATTCCTTGAGCCCATCAAAAGTGTTACTGATGCCGGAGGCTTCGAGCCATGCCTGAAATAATCGGGCTAGGTGAAATGAAAATTGCTGAAAGGTTTCCCCCACGCTACGAAACTCTGTACGGTAGCCGACCGGAGTTTTATTGAAGCCGGTAAGAAGGGCTCTCTTCAAAAGGTTGTAGTCCCTGGTGTCATCCATTGGCAGAGAGGTATATAATTCAGCAGCCTTACCGGTCAGTAAACTTCCTAACCTCACTGCGTAGCTCTCGGGGTTTACTTCGAGCAATTCAGCAACCCTCTCGAAGCGGTTGAGGTAGGAAGTGATATCCTATCCATCCTCTAATAGAGGAAGTTTAGGTCGACTCACCGGATCAGTAAACTGAACAGGAGCAGGCTGCTGGGAGGCGGAGATTCGAGCTAATTCAATCTCCTTCTCTGCTTCTACTTGGATTTGGGCCAGCTGAAGCCTTCTATCCTTTTGTTGAGCCTTCCTGTCTTCGTCTTCCTTCTGGACTTGAGCTTCGATCTTAGCAAGTTGAATGTTTCTATCCTCTTGCTCCCTCTGGACTTGACGTTCTTGCCTTTTTGCTTTGTGGTCCTTTTCACGTCCTTACGTTCAAACGCTTGTTATTGGAGGAGATACTGAGCAATTTCATTCCCAGTGAAGCCCAGCTCCACTGCCTGGTCCTTAAGCTTTTTAATGGGGGACATAATGACAAAAAATGCGAGTCAGAAAAAAAATGAAAGTTAAGTCGATAATGAGAGTTATACGAATAGGTTACAAACCCCCAAAATAAGTGAGCAGGTTAACTCTGCAAAGAAGAAAACACGAGCGTTATGAATAGCAAACGCAAAAATGAAATGACACGCAAGAGTTAACTAAACAGACAAAAGAATGTTAAATAAAAGGGGGCCAAAAAAATAATAAAAAAAAGGTTAAACACACGATGGGGACCACACAAATCCCACACAAGAGGCAATAAACAAACCTCTTTAAAAAAAAAGATGCTCAAAGTAGCCAAATATAAGTAGTACAAAGATAAACACGAGAAAAAAAAACAACCGTGAACACGAGGCGTATAGCAAACTTCAAAAGACTCCCCGGAAAGTGTCAAAAGATTAATAAGTTAATACAAACAAGGACTAAGCAGAGCCGTGAAAATTGAGGCAAAGGCAAACCTCGGTATCACAGGGGCTAACAAAATCCTATGCACAGTAGGAATTCACATCCGGGCCATAGACAGTGAATGCGCGCTCGAGGCGACTTAAACATCCAAGCGGATAAGCACCACAACCTAACCTGACAACTTAAACTGGAAAAACCAAATACTGGCTAACTAAATCCTGGCAAAACCTAATCCTAGCAAAACCTAATCCTGGCAAAACCTAATCCTGGCAAAACCTAATCCTGGCAAGGTCGCCACGTATGCAAAGGCTATCGCGGAAACCGGTTCACACGACCCCCCAAAAATACACACATAAAATTTATAGAAGACCAGGGATCTAAAGGCCCACCAGAAATTCCCCAGAATTGATCAGAACGGGGCTAAATTACGAGGGGTTAAATAAATACACACCTAAAAAGTATTTACCGTATTATTTACAACAAAATTAAAATGAAATAAATTAACTGTTAACAAATTATACGGGGATCATCAAACAATAAGAAAAGTCACAAATGCTATCACCATGGAACGAGCACAAGTCGTTTTAACCCAAATGATATTAGCGCATACAAAAATGGGTTTTATGGATTAATTGTTTAAAGCCTAAATAGGCTTCGCTACTCTAGTGACAGGTATTTCGGGTACGTCCCTTACCCGAAGGCCCAAAGTTACAAGAATAACACTTATAACACTTAATTAATTTAAATGGGACGTAAGAAGAAAGAAATACTCCAAAATACCTGATACCAGAGCAGTGAAGCAATAACCCACGTACCCACGTCGGAAATCCAGGTGAAAGAGGCTCGGCGGCGATGAGGAAATTTGACCCAAGTCGACAGGAGAACACTTGTAAACGTAACTAGAAGAGCACAATTCGATGCAGCCGACAGAGGAGGCAGCGACAACGCTGACAGGAATCAATGGCAGAAAATCCTTGCTGCACGAAGGAATCCAGTACGGGTCTCCAAAATGAACGTCAAAGTAAGTGACGGACAACGATTCGGCGGAGCAATCAGTGCAGAATTCTCGCAACAGAATAAATTAAATGGGCTCACGTCCCCATTTATATCCTTCAGTCTGAAGGGGAAAGAGGGAAGTGGGGCACAAAAGGAAGGGGGGGGGGAGAAATGAGTCGCTTCCCCTACGAAAATTATACTGGTAGGTTGCAGAAGTTTAGGCCAAAACTGGTAGCCTCGAAGCGGGTCGACCTACGATAAACACCATAAACTATGATGAGAAAGGGAAACCATGGGAATCCGAAGGCCTACCCTTTACACTAGGCTATATTTTGATAAGATAGGATAGGCTAGGCTAGGATACACTGTGATAGGCTCAGGTATATTATGCTAGGCTAGGTTATTCTAATATATACTATGCTAGGCTATATATGCAAGTCTATACTAGGCTAGGCTAAGGTATACTAGGCTACTTTAAGGTATGCTATGGGATTCTAGGCCATTCTATGCTATGATATACTAGGCTGGGCTATACAAGGGTATGTTATCGTATGCAAGTTTATGCTACACTATACTACGCTAGACTAGGCTAGATTATAGGGTACCGGGCTAAGCTAGCATAGGCTATGGTAGGCTAGACTATGGTTGGGTGTGCTATACCAAGATATACCATGTTAGAATAGGATAGGATATACTATGCTAAGCTAGGCTATATTATGCTAGACTAGTTTATATTATGCTAGGCTAGGTTATACTATGCTTATACTATACTATGCTAAGCTAGATTAGGCTAAGCTAGGCTATACTAGATAGGTTATACTATGTTAGGCTTTGCAAAGCTAGGCTATACAAGGATAGGATAGGCAATACTATGTTAAACTATTCTAAACTATACTAGGTTAGGCTAGGCTATACTATACTATTCTAGGCTAGGCTATACTATACTATGATAAGCTATACTATGATAAGCTTTACTACCCTATATATGCTAGGCTGAACTAGGCTAAGTTAGGCTAGGCTTTACTATGGTTGCTAGGCTAAGATAGGCCATACTATACATTCTCTGCTAGGCTAGGCTAAGTCATACTATGCCAGGCTAAGCTATACTATGTAAGACTAGGCTATACTATGATAGCTACGCTAGAGTATGGTATGGTAAGTTCTACTATTATAGGGAATCAGAGGCCAGACTTGGTTATACTAAGCTAGGCTACCCGATGCTAGGTTATACTATGGTAGTCTATGCTATGACTGGCATAATCTACTCTTTTATACTATGCTATACTATACTATGCTATGATATACTATGCTATTCTAGGCAGGATTTACTATGTTAGGCAATCTAGGTTAGTCTATACTATGCTAGGTGAGGTAATACTATTGTAGGCTATCATACGGTAAGTTAGGTTTTGCTAGGCTACTATTCGAAACTATACTAGGCTATTCTATATGATGTTATACTATTCTAGACAATACTCGGCTATACTAGAATATGCTATGCTAGGCTATACTATGCTATGCTATGCTATACTATACTATTTTATGCTATAATTACTATGCCATGTTATACTATGCTATAATATGATAAGCACAACTATGCAATAATATGATATGTTATAGTATGCTATAATGTGCTATGATATACTATTCTAGACTATTCAATTAGAGTGTGGCCATTTTTTCGTCTTTCCAATTCGATAAATGAGGTGTGACAAAAAGTTTAAGGCCCGCCATTTTAATTAAATAAATATATTGCCAAAGTCCTCCCAAGGTTACCTAGGGAATTATTTTATTTTGGCAATGACATCATAACTAGTCCGACCATTCTAACGAAATTTGAAACCCTTATGTTGTTTTACATTACATTTTGAATGATATAATTGACAAAGTCCTCCCAGGGTTAGCCAAGGAACTATTTTGTTTTGACAATAACATAATAACTATTCGGCTGATTCTAACGGAATTTGAACCCATTATGTTGTTTTACTTTCTCTTGAATGATATAATTGCTAAGGTCTTCGTAAGGTTAGCCCTGGAATTAGCTTTTGGGGCAATAACATCATAACTATTCGGCTGATTCTAACGAAATTTTAAACCCTTATATTGTTTTACATTCCCTTTCAAGTAATATAATGGCCAAAGTCCTTCCAAGTTTAGGCAGGAAAGTAGTTTGTTTTTTTTTGCAATAACATCATTACTATTGGGCCGATTGTAACGAAATTTAAAACCTTTAAGGTGTTTACATTCTCTTTCGAATGATAAAATTGCCAAGGTCCTCCCAAGGTTACTCCGGGAATTAATGAAAGTTTTCAAAGTCGTAAGGCCATAAATCAGAATAAGTGAGGGCACGCGACTTTTGGTCAGCAGACCTTGTTCAGTTTCTCACCAATCCGTGGAAAGATTTTTATTTGTGATCAAGTGAAGAATTGAAATATTTTTAAGATATAACTGTAGCACCAATTGCTGTAGCCACTGCGGGCAGTAAACTGTAGGCCAGTAGGACCCATTTGCGTTTGCTTTGATACTTCTCTTGAAGTGAATTTGAAGGTGGTTGAATGGATAATATTTACTCAAGAAAGTTGTAAGGAAAGAGATTAGATTTTGTACTTTATCACGTAAAATAATTTAATGATATTAATTAATTACGCGAAATAACATATTAAGACATTTTAGTAATTACCTATTCTGGGATAAATAAAAAAAAATCAATTTCTTATTTTTATCCAGATGAAATTTAAAATATTTTAGTTACCCATCGCAAATAAATATCAACCTCATTTGCAATATATTTAGGTAATACTTGAGTTGATGGGCGCACGCTAGGGGGCGTAATTTCTGGTCTTCAATTAATGCGATCCGCTCTGCACGTTTATCGAAATAATAAAGACAATAGCGCCGCCTACTTTAGGATATTTCCGCCCAAAAGTTAACATTTTTAGTTACTTTTGAAATGGGGGCTTCGCCTCTCATACCCCCCTTAATTGTGATGGGTTGCCCTGCTGCAACTTAAAAAAGTCGTAATATTCCTAATTCGAAGGGCTAACATCAGATTTGGATGCAAAAGGGGATTGCTAAATGTCGGCGGCGCTATGGTCGTCTTAAATTACCTAATAAATAATCACTTCACGACAAAAGCTAAACCATCTCCACCTTTTCCTATTACAATCGAGCCGCGCTTCTTTTCCACACCTGTTGCAAATCTTTGCTTTTAAAATGAGGCCATGATCTATACAAAAGTCTATTAAATTAACCGAGGAATTAACAAAAGACGTATTAAAGTTCAGCAAAACGAATACAGCAGAATCGCGCTCTTTTACTTCTTGGCTCCAAGTTGCCAATGTTTGAAATAAGTTCGAATTAAGGGTTCCCAATGTGTGAAAATAATGGTTTATTTTAGATAAATGAAACATAAAAAATGCAATACATTACTAAACATAAAAAATCAATGCATTACTAAATAATATAATTGAGTAGAAGTGCAGGCATTTCCTAAATAATAAAGAATAGAGACCCCAAAACAATTAATAATTGAAATACAACGCCGAAGATACCGTCTGACGTCATAAGGCCGAAATTGTAGCCCCAAAACTCAAGTATTGTTACAGCTCATCATACGGAATAAGTAATATGTTGTATTTACATACATAAGTTCTAAATTGTTTTTTTATGTAATAATCGCAAATAAATTTATGTAGAGGTTTTAAATAAATCAGTGATTGACTGCTCGGTTTCGGCCAGATTCACATCAACAAATATGAGCTCGCGTACCTGGAAGAATTCTCGCGCATTACTTTACATTGTAGGCTGGATATTTTGGGAAAGACAGGAAGAAAAAAACGAAGATTAGCTATGTGGAAAGGCAACTAACGTTACTACGAGCCATTCGACAGTACTCATCAGAGGAACTATACCGGAGAACCCCATTAGAACCCAGAAACAAAGTCCTACATGAACTTGCAAGAAACCTGTGGGGGAAACTGAGCGAAACGCTACCACAGGAAGAGATAAAAGAAATCACCTTTCCGGATAATGAATTCCGTCAAATCAGATATAGACAACGATTTGACGGAGGCAGAATAAACACAATAAGAAACATCAACCCGATATATAGATTAAATATATGAAAACAAAACCCGAATAAGACTACCGATATTGACAAGTGAAGCAGAAAACCAAAATAGACAACTGAAGTAGAATAAGCCGAACTTGATAACCAATGAGACCACGAACAAAACAAAATAATGAGAAACCCGATGAGGAAATATACATATATATATATATATATATATATATATATATATATATATATATATATATATATATATATATATATATATATATATATGTGTGTGTGTGTGTGTGTGTGTGTGTGTGTGTGTGTGTGTGTATAAAATGATTGCGAAAAGCAAAAGTGCGAACGAAAGCACAAAAATAAGAATTACAAATGATACAAACGTTCAAATGAGCAAACGATAACAAAGGCTCGAATGCTGAAAATGCAACTTAATACAGACACAAAAAAAAGAAAAAAAAGAAGCAAAAATATAAAGGAAAGCGTTTGCCAGGCAACCTGGCACAAATCATTATCGTCCTCACCCGTCTTCCCCATATATAACGAGCTCTTCACATCCATATCAACAACATTACGCAATACACAATATTTTCTAACTCTCCTTTATTATTCTCTCACACATTCCCCTCTTTTTTCTATCCCAATCCTAATAGTTCAGTAAAAAAAACATGATTTTCCTAATGGACTTACATACGGCTGCTGTCCTCGAATATCAGTAGGCATATGACCAACGTTAACTTCACTCCGGTTAACTTAACGGACTAAATACGGCCACTGTCCCACAGTGGTAACCATACACCAGAGTTCATATTTGCCGTGGTAATTTCACTTAGACATTCGCACTACACTAGTGACCATTTTTTACATTAGTCCCCGCTGTTAATAAGAGTTTTAAAAAAATAAAGCATGGAATTATACACTTCACTGCAAATTTGTAAAGAGAATTAATTTGGTATTGTTGCACTTAATCGCTTCACTTTAGGCACTATGAGAACAATGTAATAATATTTGAATTGATAATTATGCTTTTCACTGTATGTTAAAGTTTGTGGACGCGCAAAGTGAATTAAATACTTTTACTTCTAGTAAGTTACAAGAGAAACGTGCATGAAAAGCTTGACAAGCATTGGATAAAGTAGGTTGCGAAATGCGGCGACTTTTGACCATGAAAGGCAGCGAGTAGCAGTTGCCATGGTGTGATGATACGTTTCAGATTGAGGCAGGTGCTTCCCTCTCGTCTTCTTGGCGTGGTAGAGAATCAGATGAACTCTTACTTGACACTTGACTTGACTGACTATTCTGTGTTTCCTTTTGACAAGCGGGCTTTATTCCTCTCCATATTGGGAGAGTCTGGCGTAAACGCTCAGAGTGAATTAAATACTTTTAGTATGATAGGTTATACGAGAAACGTGAATGGAAAACTTGCCAAGAAATGGAGAAAGTAGGCTTTGAAATGCGCCGACTTTTGAACTTGAAATGCAGCGAGGGAAGGTTACCATAGAGAGGTGAGACCTTTCAGATTGAAGCAAGACTTCCCCCTTTTTTCTGCTTGGCGATGTGGAGAATGAGATGAACTCTGACTTGACTCGGTTGACTAATCTCTGTCTCCTTTTGACAAGCGGGTATTATCCCTCTCTAAATTGGGGGGACTATGGCGTGTACCCCTTTGGAGAATAATTGCCATAAGTTTAAAATCAAACCCCTCTAGACACTTGTATTTGAAGGATCGTTAGATATTAACCTCAAGACAACCTACCTTCATTGTTAGATTTTTTATTTAAAAAATTATTTATTTATTTCATTTATGTACCAAAATAAACAGCTCATAAGCGCGTCTCTATCATCAGAGTTGCCATGGATGAATCTTTTCCTAAATAAAAATTGCTTCGCTCCAAATTAAGCTTTTGAGTTTCATAAAGTTTCGTTCAAAAGGAAAAAATAAATTCGGTTATAATAAGTTAATTAATAAAATACCCCATCACTTAAGAGCTCAGTGAGTACCAGGGCTCACTCCTTGTTGGAGGATGTGCTGAAAGAGGTAGTGCAGTGTTTTACTAACAACCAGCAAGCAAGAACCCTTCGTGGCCCAGAGAAGTTAGAGCCATTTCGCATCAGGGTGTGTGGACATGAAACTCCTTCGGTTAGTTCCATGGCGGAAAAGTTATGTGTTGGGGGTGAAGAGAGAGAAATAAAAAAGAGGGGGTGGTGTTATGATTGGCCTTGAAATGGTATACATAGCCGGAGGTGTTTGTGCGTATATCCTAGACTCGACTATTCGCGGAATCGGTGTTATTTTTGGCCTTGAAATGGTATACATAGCCGGAGGTGTTTGTGCGTATATCTTAAACTCGACTACTCACGGAATCGGTGGCAGCTCCCTACAAAAGCCTACATCTTTTGTGTCCGCTTTCGCCTGGATCGAACCCGACACCCTGATGTGGAAATTCAATGCATTATCCACTAGGCTATCGAGAGTTCGAAATAAGCTGGTTTAATTTGGATGACGAGCGGATAAATTCAAAACAGATTCTTAATCTTTTGTCCTTTAAACTTCAATATTCCATTAGGGTTTTTATGACAAAATATTCAAATAATTAGATATCTACTTCTAAAAACTAAAATAACCATATAAACTTTAAGAAAAATTGTTTCTAAAACCTCGGATATCTTTCAGTATCAGTTAGCATTCTCAAAAAGTGGTTTCTTCTCGGTAATTCAGTCAATATTCTAAAGTTGGAAAATTTGTGTGCTTCCTTTAAAGGTAACCACAAAAAAGAGTTAATCCCATGTGTACTGTAACTGGAAGATTATTGTATGAGTGTCGTGGTATAGCCGACTATATAATATAATATCTATTATTAGTATGAAGGGAGAGAGCTCAGGCTATTAAAACGAACCGTCCAATGAATGAACGCTACGTTGCTGAGCCAATTTCAAAGGTCAGGTTGAGGCGCGGGGTCAATAAGCTTAACTAATCAGGTCGAGTCCGAGGTTGGCAAGATTTGAATAACGAGGCCAAGAGTGACGTTCAGGTTAAATAAAGATAAACATAAGAAAATATAAATTTTATGTACAAATTAAAAATGATCAAAATGATATAGAGGAAAGTTAAAGGTTGATAATGATTTATCGTTACCGTTGGGGAAGTTTAATTTCTATTAATTACTTTCGAGCTACCTGCTCAGAACCCAATGTGCTCACAAGAGTAAAGGGGAAAAACAGGGGCATACGTATCGGAGGGCGACAGCGACTTCAAGTAGGGGCTCGGTGAGACGACCTTGTCGGCTTCTTCAAAAGAGGGATCTTCGTCAGTAGAAGAGTGGAAAGGAAGCGTATGGTCGGCACATAACTTCCGGGGCTGTGAAGGTGTAAGTTCTAACCTTAGCTGGGGCTCGAGGGGGAAGCTGGAATCCTTGGCGATTCTCGGGAGTGGTATGGTTAACTCAGAGTAACTTCGACGACTCGGAGTAATCCGGGGCAGCTGCTTTAGAAGACGGCGAAGGCACAGGTTTTCGTTTAACCGTGGATGCCTTGCCGGGGAGAGAGTGCCCAGCCTTCGGTTGAGTACACACAAAAACACCTACTTAGAACCAGGGATGTCTTCTTGCGAGCGAGCCTTGTTCTTTACTACTGTTCCAAGGCGGCTAAGGGGTTTAAATATGGAGAGTCTCCGCATGCGGGAAATGGAGAATAACCCCCACTCTGGGCAACTCCAAGGGGGCAGCTGAGACGCCAAACTGTCGGCGATAAATAGTTATTTTACTCCCCCCCCCTCTCTATCTCCCCGAGGGAACTGCTGGAATTTACGACCGCGTAGGGGATGTTCTCCACACTCTACTTGGATCGTACGATGGGGAAAGAGGGGCATCTGGGCTTGCTTCGCCATGCGACTCTCGGCCGCGTGGGGTCTGGCTAACCACGTAGCTCCCAACAATTTTCTAAGCATTTCAAAGAAGGGGGGGGGGTATCCTTCTACAATGAGTAGTGTTAAATATGGTGTTATTGAACAAAACAATAAGGCGCTTTGCTTCCTTTGGTAGGGAGTTAATTCTTGCTCGCTCCTATAAGCAGAATTTTGAAAACAATCGTCAAAATTATTCAGATATTTTGTGCACACTTGTTTAGACACCACTGGCACTAAAAACACTAAATTATATGAGAGTAGGGCATATGTTTTTTGCTTTGATATACCACATGGCAGTAGGGCATATTTTTTTTGCTTTGATATACCACGTTGAATGTATACTTTTTACCCTGGATGAGTTCTAGGTAAGGGATTGGATTTTGTGCCTTATTAACATAAAGGGCGAAGGATCATTTAAACAATATTACTATTATAATATGCAGAAGTAAGTAGTAACACATAGAAGTCTCTTAAGGCAGACGTTTCTTGGTTTTCTTGGCGTGTGCAAGAAATTGATTAGCCAATGTGATGAACTACTCACCCAATCCCGCGCGTGTTACAGGCTTGTTTAATTCCTCCCAAGTTAAGGGAATTTAGTGTGTTCCATGCTCAGAGAAAAAATGCATTCTCAGGGTATGTTTCTTCCGGAGGAAACGGAAATGAGATAGGAAGACTCGTATTCCCCCTCCCCCCCCTACACACAGATGCAAGTAAAGTAACAAGAACAACAATGTATTATTTCCAAAAGAATGTTTGAACTAAGTAGTATTATTTCAGCAGCTAGTTATCACTTATTTTCTAACAGTGTTCAACACGGAAACCACTTTCTAATGGTAAATATTTAAAAGAAGCTTTTTATAAACTGCCGAAATTTTTAAATTTCAATAAAAAAATATTCGCAGGTAATATGAAGCAACGCGTTTCTCATTAAAAATAATATGGTAAGTAAATAAATTACCCATTTATGCTGTGTTATTTAATTTTAAATAAAATGAATGACCCGTTAATGAAAAGACTCTCCCTCACCCACCTGCTCTATACGTTTAAATCATGCGGGAGATAAATAAGGAAGCTATAATATTAAATAGTAGATCTAAAGGGAGCAGAATGTTCACAAAAATATCGCTCGGATGGCAAATCAGCTCTTCACTCTCACAGAGCCGCCTTGTTATACCCGTTATGCCAAGTATATGTGAAGTTTGAAGGATGTAATATCATGGCATGGAGCTCTGTATCGGTAACAGAAACCGGACTGTTAAAACCCGGTGTTGGGTGAATGGACTTTATTAAGTCCATCCCTAGCAAAATGGTTCAGCATGCTATCCCACTTGTAGGGAAACTTCCCAGTAGGAAGATTGAGACAGGACAATTGACAGTGGATTGCCAGGAGGAATATTACGAGTGACAAAATGGGAAAAGATTTATGTAATAAAGTAAATAAGAAATATGTTTTACTCTCCTTTGACTTCCATTGGAAAAGTATCAGAGCAACCAACCCTATTGGTGATACGTCATAATAGTATGATGTCATATCAGTGCTGCCAACTATATTAACGATTCGCAAAACTAAAAAAAATATAGTTGAAGTATTTCCATCTCGTGATCAGTTGGTTAGGTTAGGTTGGATTAGAAATGTACCCTCTAGGTTTGAAAGGAGAATACCAAGAACCAAAAACAACTACGAAGGTATCATCAACGAATCGACGAAAAGTCTTTCGTGGAAATAATCGCCTCCCACCGACGCTGGAGATTTTATGTGCTTTTTTTTCGCTGTATTTTTTGTTATTTTGCTTTTGTTTTGTTTTTGCTGTATTTTTAATATAACCTATTTTGCAACGACTCATGCCCATGTAGGCAGCTGCCAAATGGACTCCTAAAGAAGAATGGAAACTTAAAAAAGAGCAGAGGCTTGAGCTCACCCTTAAAACGTTAACTCAGGGGAAGATAAACATACTAAAAAAAGTAACAAAAAAAATAATGATAGATTTTAAAAAAGTAAAATGTTACAAGAAGTTAAAATTTACATTCGATTTATTACTTATAATTTCACAGTTAATTAGTATTGCCTTTCCTTCACAAGTTAGGGCATTTTATCATTTTAAATAGGTTTAATTAGTAAACAATTTTTTGTGTGACTTTAAGTTTTTGGCACTGCCAATAATTCTCATGGCTATATAGTCACTGTTAACTTCCCGCCTGGCTGTATTTTCACTGTCAATTTTCCGCCCGGATGTATTTTCACTGTCAATTTGCCCCCGGTGATATTTTCATTATCAATTTCCCCCTGGTTGTAATTCTATTGCCAATTTTCAGCATGGATGTATTTTCACTGTTAATTTTCTTCCTGGCTATATATTCACTGTCAATTTTCCGCCTGGATGTATTTTCACTGTCAATTTTCCGCCTGGATGTAATTTCACTGTCAATTTTCCGCCCTGCTATATATATTTTCACTGTCAATTTTCCGCCCGGCTAAATTTTCACTGTCAATTTCCCACCTGGCTGTATTTTCACTGTCAATTTTCCGCCCGGAAGTATTTTTACTGTCAATTTTCCACCCGGAAGTATTTTCACTGTCAATTTTCCAAATAACTGTATTTTCACTGTCAATTTTCCTCCTGGATGTATATTAACTGTCAATTTTCCTCCCGGATGTATTTTCACTGTCAATTTTTTTCCTGGCTATATTTTCACTGTCAATTTTCCGCCTGGATGTATTTTCACTGTCAATTTTCCGCCTAGCTATATATATATTTTGACTGTCAATTTTCCGCCCGGCTATATGTTCACTGTCAATTTCCCGCCTGGCTGTATTTTCACTGTCAATTTCCCCCCCGGATGTATTTTCACTGTCAATTTTCCTCCTGGCTATATTTTCACTGTCAATTTCCCGCCTGGCTGTATTTTCACTGTCAATTTCTGCCCGGATGTATTTTTACTGTGAATTTTCCGCCCGGATGTATTTTTACTGTCAATTTTCCTAGCTATGTTGTCACTATCAATTTTTCGCTTGGGACTTTTCCTACTGGAAATATTCCTACTTCCATTAGCTTCAAGGGTTTTATTTTCCAACATGACAACGCTCTTTTTCACTTTTTTTTTCTCACTACAGCAAACGTATGAACCAGAGTGTCATTGTTATGGATCGGACCCGTCAGTCACCTGACCTAAATCCAATTAGCCGGCTCTGTAGATCCACCTGGGATGTAGCGGTAGGAAGGATCCATGCACCTCATAGAAAGACTTAAAGAACTCTGCATGACTTAGGTAACACTGTAATGATGGACTTTTCATGTATTGAAACTAATGTAAATAAACATAATGCCTAGCACGTTCCATCGCATTAATACATTTCCCAAATCTAAATAAACAAAGTAACTAATAGTTCTGACCTTGGTTCTATGTGACTCGCAGCTTTCACAAGTGAGACGCAAATAAAATGCTCGCTGTCCCGAATATTGAATATTGCTACTGTTGTTTGTGGAAACAGATTCGTCTTTGTAATTTGGTTTTCTTTCTGACCAATCAGTAGAAGTAGTAAAATTAACACAACCTTCCAAACAGGAAGTGTTAATTAAATAAAAACAACGTGAATCGCTTCAATCATATCCTTCCCCGGCCAGGATCATCGGATGATTGGACATATTTGGCCAATCTTCGCCACTCTGCATCCTCTTTCGATCCTAAAGCTCGCTAATACATTCTCTCCCGGCTCTATTGCGTGTAGCAAGATTTGCAGTTATATATCTTCTGCATAGATCACATCCTTTTTCTTCACAGATCTTCCTTGCAAATTATCTGTTGGAGAAGCAATCTTTTGCTTGTGTTTTAACTTTTTTAAAAAAACAAACTTATTTTCAACATATATGTATGTCGTGGAATGGCCAGATTCTCTCTCTCACTCTCTCTCTCTCTCTCTCTCTCTCTCTCTCTCTCTCTCTCTCTCTCTCTCTCTCTCTCTCTCTATATATATATATATATATATATATATATATATATATATATATATATATATATATATATATATATATATATATATATGCGGTTAAAAGGCTATATTTTGGGCAAACCAGTCTTCCTCAAAGCCTTCGGAAGGAGCTCTTCTCACATACACGAAAAGGTAGAACTTAAAATAGGCGTTCTCTCAGATAGCCAAAAAACTATCTTTCGATTAGTTTTTTTGGCTATCTGAGAGAACGCCTATTTTAAGTTCTACCTTTTCGTGTATGTGAGAAGAGCTCCTTCCGAAGGCTTTGAGGAAGACTGGTTTGCCAAAAATATAGCCTTTAACCGCATAATTAATTGCGTTACTGCAATATTTTTCTTAATATATATATATATATATATATATATATATATATATATATATATATATATATATATATATATATATATATATATATATATATATATACGCGTAGGTACTTTTGCAGCTTTGGGCCGAAGTTGGTTGAAGACCGTTAGTGAATGGGGAAATTGTTATATGAGTCCAGTGGTGATGGATTATTATTAACTTTGCGGGGTCCTTTTTAAAACAAATATTTCAGAGTGTAACTTGGCCAAAGATTAACAGGTAGCTGGTACGCGTTGGGGTTGCAAAAAAAAGACAATGACGAAAATATATCTTTACTAAGAAGAAAATAATATTTAAATATACACAAATATTGGGTTTAAAGGGAATGGTCGTACAGACGGAGTTAAATGTATACGCGATATACAGGTGGGTTAATTAGGGGATTAAGGCGGTCGGATTCAGGTCGGTGATTTAAAGGGGGATTTTAAACCGGGGCGCACACACAAAGAATGGATCGATTGGGTAAGCCAGATTCTAGATCAATCTGCAGGCAGCAACGGTTACAATTGCTAACGTGCTCGTTGCAAGGAAGGGCCAGTCAGGATACGAAGACTGTGATCGGGGAAGTCGGGTTACCTCACACTTCAGAAGAGGGAACACACGTAGATGGCCTTCACAGATGGGAATCCTCGTCAGATACTCGCCGATTGACTATGGCAGAGTTCACGGATGTCGATTTAGCCTTCGTCCTCGAATCAAAATCGTCGTTGTCTCCGATCGCGGTGGGGCGGGGGAAAGAGCATCCTTCAGATCGTTCGTGCTGGAGGGTGGGAAGTGTTTACTAAACCGAGTCAAAGGATTATATAGACGCTCGGCGAGGTGGTTTTAGATAGCTTGGCTGCCACCACCACACACACGGGCGATTTAGAGGAAAAGTCAGTAGCTTCTTCGAGGGAAGGGGGGGGTGAGATAACGTTTGCGTAGAATGTTCGACGAATTTCGATCTATGATGGAAGGCAGGAATGTTGGCTTAAAAGCTGCCATGGAAGATGATGAAATCGTTCCCTAAGCATTCAAAGCTACATGCGGTGATTTCGAAACCACGTGGGTACAGAAGGGCACGTGGTCGCCCTTAGACCTTATTCTGTTACAAATGTAAAAGTCAGTACTTTCAGACTTTACACATTTCAAGGTCAATCAAACTTTCTCCCTGGCATGAGAGAAAACTAAAGATATTTCAGCCTCCGCTAATCAATTCCATCCAAAAATAACAAGATAATAAAACCTGATCACATCCAAAACGATCACACCTGCACACACACACACAGATACACACAAAGATAGGCCCCCGCACTCATTTGCTTGGCCAACCCAAATGCATAAATCTATTGGCCAAACCCAACAGGAGAAACCCTGTCACATGATTGGATGGAAGCGGATCTTGGAAAGTTAATGGACTTGTTATAAAGAATTAAAATCCCTATTTAAAACAGTCATCATATTAAGGTTCAAGAGAGTTCCTCATCAAATTGTGCTGCGTCTTGTGAGTGTTTCCAATTCGGAGGCGTCGTAGATCAGCTGCAGCAGTCAAAGCATTGAGAAGTAGTTCTACGCGGAATATCACGGTGCAATGGGTATCGAATTCAGATACTGCTCTGCCGTCTTCCATCTTCTTTGTCATGGAGCTCTAAGGTCTGATCTGATCCATTTCAGGTAGTCAGAGTGGTGGAAAGCAAAACGCTACTCCGGTCGCACATTCTTTGCAAACCTTATGGTGCCCACAAGAGCGAGCTCAAATCCCGCAATCCCTGCATATCTACAAGCCAGGCAGAAGCTGATCTCGACATATTCTAGGCTGGTTCAAGCCGTGACGTCACAAATCATGAGAACAAGGTAGAGTGTGGAATCCAAAGCCTCAAAGGCATTCAGTATGCTGCTGCGGTGGAGGGCGGCAGAAGTGCACCACCTTAGTCTTGGCCAATGAAAAACGAAACATGTGCCCTTAGGCATAGTGAGAGATGCGGTTCCATGCCAGTACGGATCAACAATCCAGAGTTGGCATCTGGGCCACGCAAAAAGAGATCGAAAGATCGTCCAAGTAGAGCGCAGTGAGAACATCTCCGGCAGCACAGAGGTGATGCCGTTGATGCTCAGGGAAAAGAGTGGGACACTGAGAACAATTTCCTGCGGGACGCCCTCTTCCTGCTCCCTTCCCCCCACTCGTACGCGGAATGGACGATTTCGTAAAAATTCAGATATAAAGACTGGAAGGCGTCCCCTCGCCCCCATCGTGTGGAGAGTCTTCATGATACCCTATTGCCATGCGGTATCATAAGCCTTCCCTATGATAAAATAATACCGACGAAAATGATGTCCACGAAGGAAAGTCTCGCAGATACAACTTTCCAGCCGTATCAGAGCATCAAATTGGAGTGGAAATTGAGAAAGCCGCGTTCTGCTGGAGACAGGTTACTTCCGCTGTCCAAAAAATAAACTAGCGAACATTAACCATATTTTCCATCAATTTTGACACGTAGGAATTTAAGGAATTGGGCCAAAACCGGCGATGCTTTAGTGGTCTCTTCCAATCTTGCGAAAAGGGAGCTCGGTAGCCATTCTTCAGGAATCTGAAAAGATACTCTCCGTCCAAACTTTGTGAACAAGGTTAACACAAAGACTATGCCTCACTCACCCAAGCACCGAAGCATGATATCTTATGAACCTGGGGTGGTATCCTAGCACTCAGCAAGGGCGGAACGCCATTCGTTCAGTTAAATGGGTCGTTGAAGGGTTTGCCGCTTCTGGAAGTGAAGTCCAGTTGGCAGTCTTAATCGAGCTCACAACGTAGTTTAGATGTTGGCAAAGCAATATCCTGACAAGTAAGTGCGAAAAAAATGTCGCGAAGGACTCTGCCACGGAGGCGAGATCCGAAATATCGGTTCCTTCTTGCTCTAGGTCAGGATTGTGACGGCGAGAACTTGTCCCGAATCCTTTTAACACGTTTCCATATGTCTGTAAGAGGGTACTTTCAAATTAGGTGAAGACACATATGCCCGCTAAGAAGAGCGGCGAGCGAGCTTCGATAATTACCAAAACTTAGCTGTCGCTGTGCGAAATTCATCCACCTCGAAATCGTTCGTACGGAGCTTGTATCGCATATATGTATGAATATCGCTCCTCTTTGGGAACCGTCGAGAGTCAAGGAAGAGGTAGACGTACAAAGTGGCCAAGAGTCGGAAAATGGTAGTAAGGCACTCTCCTAATACTACCAAGTCGAGTTTTGGGTGGCAGCGGCCTGGAAAAATATGTTTGGTTGGGTGAATTAATGACTGCTGTGAAGGTCATCGATCACCCCCAATCCTAAATCAGGGTGTGCATCGGGAACGCATACGATTAGTTCCGCAAGAACCTGGCCTTTGGGCTCGGTCCTCTAGTCCACTGGTGGAATGTCTAGCATTCAAATCCCCCAAGGAGTGGAAAGGGTTCCGGCAACCGTGCCATGACGCAGCGGAAGTCCGACATACTCGTAGTATACCTCCTATCAAGGGGCAGCTGCACTGCCACTGCCTGAAAGGAGGTATTTAGAGCCAAAGAATGAATGAAGATAATGTGTCGGGTCTGAATTGAGCAAACATCCGCCCGATTCCATCTCGTGGTATTGCAAGTATCTTATAATCTAGGAGCGTGGGCAGAGGGCACGTGCCAACATCTTAAAGATAAACAGCTAAAGGGGGACGGGAGGAGATGAGCCTCTTCAACTATTCCCAATTAGCCCGGAAACGAGATGGCCAATTCCATTGAAGCAAAATACTTTAGAATGAAATGTGGCGGCCTTGAAGTAAAGACATCTCCGTAGCCTCCCTGGAGAAAGAACTACGGAGCCTGGCGGACGCAGAAAGCCCTGAAGACGCTGAAGGCTTTGAGGGCTTACTGGACGGAGATTGGTTTGCGGTGAAGATTTTCTCTCTTACTGGATTCAGAAGCTTGGCTGGTATTTAACGAGGATAAATTGACTGGTCGAACCTAGTGTTTGATAGATGAATAGAAGAGGATTAAGAAGCTTGGCTGGTATTTAACGAGGATAGATTGACTGGTTGAACCTAGTGTTTGATGCATGAATAGAAGAGGATTAAGAAGCTTAGCTGGTATTTAACGAGGATAGATTGACTGCTTGAACCTAGTGTTTTATGGATGAATAGAAGAGGATTAAGAAACTTGGCTGGTATTTAACGAGGATAGATTGACTGCTTGAACCTAGTGTTTGATGGATGAATAGAAGAGGATTAAGAAACTTGGCTGGTATTTAACGAGGCTAGATTGACTGCTTGAACCTAGTGTTTGATGGATGAATAGAAGAGAATTAAGAAGCTTGGCTGGTATTTAACGAGGATAGATTGACTGCTTGAACCTAGTGTTTGATGGATGAATAGAAGAGGATTAAGAAACTTGGCTGGTATTTAACGAGGCTAGATTGACTGCTTGAATCTAGTGTTTGATGGATGAATAGAAGAGGATTAAGAAGCTTGGCTGGTATTTAACGAGGATAAATTGACTGGTCGAACCTAGTGTTTGATGGATGAATAGAAGAGGATTAAGAAACTTGGCTGGTATTTAACGAGGATAGATTGATTGCTTGAACCTAGTGTTTGATGGATGAATAGAAGAGGATTAAGAAGCTTGGCTGGTATTTAACGAGGATAAATTGACTGGTCGAACCTAGTGTTTGATGGATGAATAGAAGAGGATTAAGAAACTTGGCTGGTATTTAACGAGGATAGATTGACTGCTTGAATCTAGTGTTTGATGGATGAATAGAAGAGGATTAAGAAGCTTGGCTGGTATTTAACGAGGATAAATTGACTGGTCGAACCTAGTGTTTGATGGATGAATAGAAGAGGATTAAGAAACTTGGCTGGTATTTAACGAGGATAGATTGACTGCTTGAACCTAGTGTTTGATGGATGAATAGAAGAGGATTAAGAAACTTGGCTGGTATTTAACGAGCCTAGATTGACTGCTTGAACCTAGTGTTTGATGGATGAATAGAAGAGAATTAAGAAGCTTGGCTGGTATTTAACGAGGATAGATTGACTGCTTGAACCTAGTGTTTGATGGATGAATAGAAGAGGATCAAGAAGCTTGGCTGGTATTTAACGAGGATAGATTGACTGCTTGAATCTAGTGTTTGATAGATGAATAGAAGAGGATTAAGAAGCTTGGCTGGTATTTAACGAGGATAAATTGACTGGTTGAACCTAGTGTTTGATGGATGAATAAAAGAGGATTAAGAAGCGTGGTCGGTATAAGTATTTACAAGAGAATACTACGTGTTGTTTTTCTGAATGGGCTTAAGCCAGTATACTCTGACCTTTTATCTATCTACCAGACAATGATAATATGGTTGTGTTTATCGGAAGTTGTAGATTTCTGTGGTTATTACAGCGCCGACCAGATGGATCGCCTTTCTTCTTATCTCCATTTTTTTGTAGTTTACAATGGATGTATAGCCATTAAATTGTAATGTAGGTGTCATTTGAAAATCAAAATAAATACAGACAAAAGGTAAACAAATATTTCGTTTGTTTACGCAACAAATTTACGTCATGCAATGAAATTTCGTTTAATTCCGGCAAGCAACATTGTTCACTCTAATGTGTATAATGCACTGATGTATGTAAAAAGTGAGGTGTTGGTAAACGATGGAGAATCACTTTGTAACCATCTAAACAACATAAAGTTAATTTTATACCCTATTCAGTTGTTTTCGTTTAGGTAGCATTCTTGTTTAATGTTTTTGCTTCTGCTTTCTTTGTTTTCATATTATATGCTTGTTCGTTTTATGTTCATATCATGTATTCTTCCTTTATGTTCTTAACGTGTTTGTATTGTCCTTCTGCCTTTGTTTATCAATTGTTTCATAACGGTTGTTTGAAAAGCTTTCCTTTTGATTTTAATCGTAATATATTTTTGTCGTCTTTAATACCAACTTATAGAGTCAAGTTCGTAATTACGAGCACATGTAGGATTTTATATCTAATTTTTCGTACTTCTGGATACTCTTGTGATTTATAAGATCTTGTCGTACATTTGAGCCTGTTTCTTATATATGCGAACCTACGATTATTTTAGGACCTTTCTTATTTATATGAATTTGTTCGTATTGCCTAGTCAATCTACTAATTGTACGGAATTGTTCATAATTTGAGTTATGTGTCCTCTTTGTATGAACCTTTTCGTGTTTAGTGTTCTTGGAACGACTTTGTTTGTATATTAAGAACCGCTATGATACACGTACTTGTTCTTACGTTTGTATATATTTGCGCTTTGCGAACTCGTAATTGGAGTCCTATGGCAGCCGGTCTTGACCCCTGGAATTCGGGGTAATGAGATCCCTTAATGCATTCTTTATCTTTTTCATTATTCTTTTTCTTTGTATCTCCTTTTCTTTTCATTTCTCTGTCCTCCGTCTTATTCGGTGAGGGGAATTTTCCCTCGGTGGTTGGATCTAAGTCCTTTCTATTTTCAATACAAATTCTTAGCCGCTTGAAAGAGAGAAATGAAATTGAAAGAAAAATAATAAAAAGAAAGAAAGAAATTATTATATTGAAATAAAGAAATGAAATTGAAAGAAAAATAATAAAAAGAAAGAAATTATTATATTTAAATAAAGAAATGAAATTGAAAGAAAAATAATAAAAAGAAAGAAAGATATTATTATATTGAAATAAAGAAATGAAATTGAAAGAAAAATAATAAAAAGAAAGAAAGAAATTATTATATTGAAATAAAGAAATGAAATTGAAAGAAAAATAATAAAAGAAATAAAGAAATTATTATATTGAAATAATGAAATGAAATTGAAAGAAAAATAATAAAAAGAAAGAAAGAAATTATTATATTGAAATAAAGAAATGAAATTGAAAGAAAAATAATAAAAGAAATAAAGAAATTATTATATTGAAATAATGAAACGAAATTGAAAGAAAAATAATAAAAAGAAAGAAAGAAATTATTATATTGAAATAAAGAAATTAAATTGAAAGAAAAGGGATAATAAGAATGACAAATATTATATTAAGAGAAGGAAATGAAATTGAAAGAGAAAAAGAATGTAATTAAATGAAAGATGAAAGTGGTAAGACTAAAGAAGAAAAGAAGAAAAGTAATGAAGAAAAGAAAGGGACGAAGGAATTGAAGGAGAGAAAGAATGGCTAAAATAAAAGAGAAAGAAATGGCAAAGTAGAGAGAGAAAAGTAAAGGGAATTAAACAGAAATAAAAGGAAGTAAAAAGAATGAAAGAAAGAAAAATAAAATGAAATAGAAAAGAAGAAATGAGATGAAACAGTAAGAAGTCGATAGAAAAGAAAGAAATGAAATTGAAAAAAAAACCAAATGGCAAGAAAGAAAGCGATAAGTAAAGAAAAAACAAATAAAGATAAAACGAAAGAAAAAATAATGAAAGAAAGAAAAATGAAACGAAATAGAAAAAGAAGAAATGAGATGAAACTGGAAGAAGTCGATGTAAAGGAATGTGAACCTAAAATGTAGACAAACAATAGAAAATAGATTGGTAGATTGATAAATAAGCCAGAGTATATGTTAGTGTGTGGGCTGTGTAGTTGTATGGTTGCACTCATTCACAACCTAAAAAGTCATTTAAATTCATCACTCCCAAAGGAAACTTACAAGCAAATCTTCCGAACATTACAACACCTTTTTGGCAAATGGCTTCATTAACGTCTTCTACTTTACGTTAACTGGAGGGAATCTACGCAACCTTACTTAAATCCCGTTCATGCCAGACTTGTTTAGAATTTATGAGGCAAGAAATGCCTCATAATCTAACCCCCCCCCCCCTCAATTCTCCTTGAATGACCTTGAAATCTTCCAATGTCCTTCATCTTTTGTAGAAATAAAAATGGATATTACGGAATTAACCTTGACTGGCCTTCATGAACGTATGGTTTGCCCCCCCCCCCTTCAATTGTCTTCGGTTTGTTTTGAAGGGGGGACTAAGTTATTTTGATTGAAATGTAATTTTTTCGTTTCATTTATTTTTCTTCAAGGGTCTAAATGATTGTATAGAGTGAGAGTGCTTTCACAATACTCATAAATGACGGCCATGCATGTTTGATTAATCAAGATGACACGAGAAAATGGCCCAAAATGTGAAATACTTCATGGTTCCTTTAATCACTCAGAAATACGAATTTAGAATCAATTTTAGGGTAGTGGAGTGAAGTGGGGCTTGAATAAGGGCTGTCCGCTCCCGGAACCGACCACACCGAACAAAACAATCAGTGATTACATCTGGTTGAAGGAAACATCCGATGGTGGGAGAAATTTAGCTGTTGACAACATAATCAGAACTGACTGGGCTGGTTGGTGGCTGACTGGCTTACTGGCTGACTCCATAACACGCTGAACTTCTGGCTGAATGGCGGACGTTCAGCAAGTTATTGACTTAACAGCTAATTTAATGTCTCGCTGACTTATGAATTATTCGCCTAATTCAGGGTGACTCGCTGAATACCGATTGGTTGACTGAGCCGCATTCAACTGACAAATTGGCGAAGTGTCTGGCTGGAGACCTATTTGCCCATTTTATGGTTGGCGTTACTTTCTGTTTGTTCCTGCCAATTCGTCGTTATTTTTATAATCTTTTTCTTTCTTCTTATAGTCGGTGGTCATCCGTATTTTCATCGATTTTCTCTATTTTTGTCCAGTCTCTTATTTGTTTATTTTGTATCCACATTTTAATCCATTTAGGCTCAATTAGTTGGTTCGCTGAATCCTGGATACCTTTGTTCTCTGGTCACTTTCCCTATTTTTCCCGATTGCCATAATCTCTTTATAATTTAAGGGCTGTACATTGAAAATAAGATAAATTGATATTTGTGGGGACTAAATAGTTTCCCTTCCCTCATTAAAACACCCACGATGGGCAATAAAGTCTGACATACTAAGATTTCGACCCTTGGCAGAGCTGCTCTATAATAGCCAGAATCACGATTGATCGATCAAAAAAAAGCCTTTTTTAACAGTAAGATTATTTAGATGCATTTAGATTATAGTTATGTATTAGTGGGCATATAAAACCAACGGGTACGCTCAAGGCCTCATCCACCCCACGATTTAAGGAGAGTTTGTTTATAGAGCGATTTAATAATCAAAATAAAAGTCAATAGTTTGTTTCCATGCTAAAGTCCTGAAATATCTCAGTTTGGGGTCTAAATTTTAAAAAACATCGCCTGAGATATCTCGTGAACTTCAAAAATAACCTTTTTTTAATCTACAAACAAGAGATATTGTGATAATCCGGGGTTAGTGTATCGTAAACTTGAAATACATTTGGTAATTATCACAAACTCGTCCTTAATTGGTTTCTAATTCAAGAAAACAATTCTCTATTGGCAGACATCTTCTTAAGTCGCTTCTAGCCTTCAATTTAACTTTACTGTGTTTAATTAGAGTCGAATGAGGGGGAGGGGGAAGGGAGGGGAGGGGCAATGATTTGAAGCCGAGAGTCAAAAGAGTTGTTAATTGATTTCTCTGTTCTTTTGGTTTCATTTCCCATTGGCCTTCCTTTTCTCTCTGTTTAGGTTTTATTTAATTGTCTTTTTTTCTCGGTTTACTTTTTGTTTTTGTTTCATTGGCCATCCTCTTTGTCTAGTTTTTTTTTGTTTTATTGCCCCCTTTTCTGCCTACTTTTGTCTTTATTTTGTTTAATTACCCTTTTTTCTGTCTAGTTTTGTTTTTCGTTTCATTGCCTTTTTTACTGTCTAGTTTTCTTTTTGTTTATTGTCTTTCTTTGTTTAGGTTTGTTTTTGTTTTGTTTCATTGGCACTTGCCTTCTCTGTCTAGTTTTGATTATGGATTATTTTTCTTTGTTTCAGTGTCCTTTTTCTTCAATGTCATTATTTCTGTGTCCGTCTTTATTGTTTGATTAATGAGTTCGCACTTGTGTCCACGTATTTGTTTATACTTGCAGGCTTGACATGTAGGTAGTAGCGCGATTCCTAGCTGTTTGTTTCTTTTCCCATCACTTAATGAGTTTTTTTTTCTCTGTTTCTCCTTTTTTTCCCGCGGGGCGATTAAAATTCGCACTTTTGAGTCCCTGTGTTCTTTGTACGAAGTTGTTTCCATGCTTTGTAGTCCTTCTCATTCTCACTCCTTGCTATTTTTTGTATTTATTAAGCTTATTCTTCATCTGTCTGCACCGTTCCCCATTCTTCATCGAAAATGCTTTCGTTTGTTAATCTATTCTTTATTCTTTCTTTCATACTTCCTTTACTTTTTTCCATTAATGATGTAATATGCAATTTTGTAAGGCGTTATTCAAAGCCAGTTGACTTCACACAGCGCCCATTAACTAAGGAAAACCCTGAGAGAAGAGGTGGGTCCCCAAGTCACGCTTGAAAGCACCAAGGTAGGGCGATAGACGTATCCATAAAGCAGATTATTCCACAGATTAGGAGCAAATATCGAGAACCAAAGATCAGCCATACAAAATAATCGACTAGTACGAACAGGCAATAAAGAACCCCCGACGTAGGGGTTTAGAGGCGGGACAGGTTCAGTGAAAAAGATAAGCATGATGTGTGGTAGAGATGCGGATGTGGCTAAGTTGGCGCGGATGCGGCTAAGATTACGGAAGAAGCAGAAAGAACACTTTCAGTCATTAGCGACTTGAGCCAACCAGGCTAAGGAATTGGAGTACCCACCAAAATCACCACTTTTGTCATGACTAAGCGTAAGGAAGTTGTAGGAGGGTTATTCTCTAAAGATGGCGTTCGCGATTGAAAGTTTCTCGTAGTTTCAGCAAACGACGTTGGCTGGGAGAAGTATCAACTGATCATAAAATCCTTGGTCAATCTAAATATACATGTATTTGGATTACATAAGATATTTAGGACCACTGTATAAATTGTACAGGGACTTCAGGACTACTCTGTATGTTTGAATTACACAGGTTCGCTCTGAATTACCCATGTACTTGAAGACCACCCTCTATACGCTTTTTTTTTAAAGCTCACAGCCCTCCTCTGGAGGAGAGTGGATGTATTTTGGGGTGTGATCGGCATAAAAATGAAATGATAGAGCGAGGCAACACATAATAATGCCAATACGAATATAGATAAGAAAAAGCTTTATTTTAAGGTGCAAAGGAAGAGGCTTACTTCTGTAGGATACAGGAGGGAGAGAGGGAGAGAGAGAGAGAGAGAGAGAGAGAGAGAGAGAGAGAGAGAGAGAGAGAGAGAGAGATGTTGTGGTGAACTGATAAGAGAAAGTACCAGATGTTGAGGTTCAGACGCATATGGTATTTGATATGGTGTTGGAGACTGTTAATCACAACGGACAAGAAGCTTGAACGCTGAGAATTGTTTTTTTTTATCAGCGGATACGGCGGGTATGGACATCAGCGGCATATTTGAGAAGGTCGCTGTAGGAATACGTGGTAAGTGTGCAGCCGATAGACACACCACCTTGCTCAGTATTACGAGCAGTGCCTCTCCTGATACGCCTGTCGCGGGCCCGCCCGTGCTACTTACTTCTCCGAATAGCTTCGTAGAAGCAAGGGACGACGCACGGTCAATACGAGGAAACGCAAAGAAGGGGCCTATTAAAATCTAGCCAGGAGGAGAGGGTCCCGGAAAGAGAACGAACGCAGTCATTGAGGTCAATTGTAGGAGAGGTAGAGCCTACTTGAGAAAGGAAGGAGGCAAGGGTCATTTGTCGTTGGTCGATGAAGAAAAGCCGTCGATGACGAGATGGAGGCTGCAGGAGGGAAACGAATGGGGGATACAAGGAAAAGGGAGTAACATCACTGAATAAAGAAGTGTTCATAATTTACTTTCAAATTGATCCCCCAACTCAATCCCTCTCCCCTACCCCCCTCTCATTGCTATCCTTCCCCTGAAGAATGTTATTGTCAATACTTTAATTTATTCCCATTAGGGGCTCAAGCGCCCCGAGCCCCCCCCCCCCGTTTCCATTCAACTTCCATTCCTTTGTCGATTGCGGGAAAATTGGATTTCTTCTATCCATCTTTACTCATAATTTCGATACAAAAGGAATTAAATTTTGTGACAATTTTGGTATTGACTGTCAGTGCCAATACCAGTGCCAATGCTGATAGATGAATTTGAGGGAAGGGGGGGGGGGAGTTAAGCACCAAATGAAACACAAAACTTGCTAATATGGCAGAAAAGATACTTATTTTTTTACTAATACAGGTGAATCGGTGACACCATTATGGCATCTACTATAGCTGCCTTTAGGTCGAGGCTCCCAAGGTCAAAGTGGCACTTAGGTAGGACACATATGTATGTGTGGAACGTTGTAGCACACATTAATGGCACGATTTAAGGTTTATAATACGCATATGCGCTTGTATGGTAGTGAGTGCCAGGATGTCAGGTCATTTAAGGGATTATAACGGATATGTTTTTGAGGGTTCATCAGAAAAGCAATTAATTAGTTATGGCACTAACTAAATTATGGCAAGAAATGGCAAGAATATTAAATTGGCTCTTAGCCAACCCGATCCCTAAGAATTCATGATGCCATATAAAACCGATGGCATCTAGCGGGTCACTCAGTGCTACAATTAAATGAAGACACTAAAATGCCACCATCACAAATGATGAAAAGTGCCATCAAATATGGAAGGAATAAACGGCAAATAAAGCGAAGGAATCAAGAAATAAGACCAAAAAGGGACGATTTACGGAACAAAGAATAGACGAGGATAAAAATCGATAGAGAATGCATACAATGAGTGTGTACGTGTGTGCCTGTGTGTGTATGGGTCAAGTGGGTAAGTGTGGGATACCTTTTTAGATTCGGATACGATGTCCGATGGTTAAGCGAAAGGAAAACGGGGCCCCCCTCCCCCTACCCCGCCTCCCTCCCCCTCCACATCGCTCTTTGACAGACGAGATGAGAGAAAGTTGCCACAGATAAGAGAGATAAGAGGCAGAGAGAGAGAGAGAGAGAGAGAGAGAGAGAGAGAGAGAGAGAGAGAGAGAGAGACGCAGCCACGTTGATTAGATCGCAGCAGAAAAAAAGGCGCGATGCAAAAGTAAGAGCAGGTCTTCCATGCAGCCTAACTAGATGCCTCTTTGCCTACGCATGTGTATGTGTATGTGTGTGTGTGTGTGTGTCTCACTCATTCTCCATGTATCTCTCTATCACTCACTCTCTCTCTCTAGCTTCCTACCTCCCTCCCCCCAATGTGTGTGTCTGTCTATCCTTCTGTCTCTGTCTGTTCTCTGTTTTCTATGTCCTCTGTTTTATCTCTTCTGTCTGTCTCTCGCTCTCTCTCTCCCTCTCCCTTTCTCTTGCACCCTCCCTCTGTTTCTCTCTCTCTCTCTCTCCCTCTCTCTCTCTCTCTCTCTCTCTCTCTCTCTCTCGCTCGCTCTCTCCATCTCTATCTATCTCCCCTATCCCTCTCTCTCCACCTCTCTCCCATCTCGCCCTCTCTTCACCCTCTCACTCTCTCTCTTTCCCCGTCCCTCTCTCTCTCTCTCTGTTTCTTTCTCTCAAAAACAACAACAACAACAGCTATTTCAATCAATAAAGGTACTCCTCCAGTTTCAATTTAGCAGAAAGCCCATCTTTGTATTACTTTTCCTCTCTCCGCATTCCCTCCCTTCAACCCCCTTCCCCTCTTTTCTCCTTCGTCTTCCCCCAAATCATCTTCCTCCCTAGGATTGTCTCTCCTCATTCACCTCGCTCCATCCCAGCCCCTTACCCTTACGCATTTCCCCCTTACTCCCCTCTGTTTTTCCTTCCCCCGTCACCTAATTCTTTTATCTACGTCTCTCTCACCTCCTCATTTTCTATCGTCATTCTTCATTCCTCTTTCGTACGTCGCTTCACGCGGGATTTTCGTCTTCCTCCATACTCTCCCCTCAGTTCCCCTCTCTTCCATAGCCCAATCTGGGGGTTCGAATACGCCCGAAGAGGTCGCCGCGTCCTGCCTCAAAAGACTAAAATTGCGAGTTCGGCGCATTTGAGCGGGATTGCGTAGCGACGTTCACTAAAAGCACTCTTATTTATTTTTCTCATAGAATCGAGATTGCCTTGCTCGTTAATGCAGTCGAGGCTGCTTTCAAAGGTTGAAAAATTCGAGCGCCGAAGTAACAGACTTACTGAGCTAACCAGGTTAATAGACCCCATGAGTAATATGAAGTAATAGAGATAACAGTTAACAGACATTCAGGGGTAACAAGGTAGAAGAACAACATAGCTAGTAGAGATAACATAGATCCATAGGTAACGGAGTTAACAGAATTCTATTGGTAACAGATGAGTAAAAGATAAAAGAGTTAACAGAACTCCATAGGTAACAGAGTTGAGAGAACTCCATAACAAACACAGTTAACAGAATTCCATAGATAAAAAAAGTTAACAGAACTCCATAGGTAACAGAATTAGGAAAACTCCATAAGTAACAGAGTTAACAGAATTCCATAGATGACAGATATAAAGGAGCTAAAGGAAACTCATAGGTAACTGAGTTGAGATAACTCCATAGATAAAAGTGTTAACAGAATTCAATGGAAAACAGAGATAAAGAAGTTAACAGAATTCCAAAGAGAACAGAGTTGAGAGGATTCCATAGGTAACAGAGTTAACAAAATTCCATAGATAACAGAGATAAAAGAGTTAACCGAAATTCATAGATAAGGGAGTTGAGAGAACTCCATAACAAACAGAGTTAACAGAATTCCATAGGTAACAGAATTGGAAAGACTTCATAAGTAACAGAGTTAACAGGATTGCATAGATAACAGAGATAAAAGAGTGAACAGAAATATATAGGTAATCGAGTTAAGAGAACTCCATATGTAACATAGTTAACAGAATTCCATAGATAACAGAGATAAAAGAGTTAAAAAAAAATCCAAAGGGAACGGAGTTAAGAGTTAACAGAGTTAACATAACTCCATAGGTAACAGAGACAAAACACCTCCAGATTTGGCACAGATCTTAATATGGGCAAGAAAAATAGAACGCAGTGGCTTGTATTTAGTTTGTTTGTTTTTTTAATTTAAGGAAAACCAATGAAGGCGACTTCGCCGGTGAAGTTGGGGGAAGTGAAAATCTGTCAGAGATATAGAACTTCTCTGTTTATGACTTTCGGGAGACGCGCGATCTTCCTAAGGACTTTCCTCTTTCTATAAAATATAGAGCGACCAGTCAATGGCTTCGCCATTCCCGGGGGAGCTTGCGATTCGCTACTAAAATTAAAATTTAAAATCTAAAAAAAAAAAAGCAGCCATGGTTAATTTTTTATCAATTTTCTGAACTTTGCCAATTATAATAATTTTAAAAAGGAACTAAATTTCCCCTCTTTCAAAATATTACGCTGCTAAAATATAGTTATAGAAGAAGATATATATAAATATATTTTCTGAACTTCACCATTTGTAATTCTTTGGGGTTTAAAACATTCCAAAATTTCGATACTTATATTTATTTCTGAACTTCACCATTTTGTTTTTGATATTATAAAAGAATTATTGGAAATAACTTTGATAAAAACATAAGTCATAACCAAACTAAGATGAAATTATTATTCGAATATTCAAAAAATCCTCTTCTTAAATTATAGAGTTAGTTATGATGATGATGATAATGATGATGGGAAAAGATAATGTACTTCTCGTATTTACACACTTCTCTTTGTGTACATTGGCATATTCAGGCAATAGCTTTGGTATTTTGAGTACTTGGTATGTTTGGTTACAACTAGTAACACTGTTAAGGTTGTTGTGGTTGAAAAATGCGTTTTCTGATCCATTAATTTATTTTAAAGTTTCAAAATTAGAAACCAATTTAATTATTTTGATTCCCAATCTATTTGGGGGATTTAAAACTTGATTACAGCAGATTCAAATCAATTCGCTGCCATTCCTTCATTAACTTCTTCAAAGAATTGACATAAACTCAACAATTGGCATTAATTTTTCAGTCTCGTCTTCGTTAGCCAATTTCTGAAATGAGATCATTATCTTCTTGGGTATAATGGCCTTCATTAACTCTCTAAATGATTTTTCTGGTTGAGTTACGGCGACTTTCATACTGCCCCCCCCCCCCTTTCCTCCCACACACAACCCAAACAATTATAATCACGTGCTTTGGTCGTTCACGTTAGAAACAAACGAATCTCATCAGGTGCTTTGGTCGTTCACGTTGGAAACCAGCAAATCTCATGACGTGCTTTGGTCGTTCACGTTGGAAACAAGCAAATCTCATGACGTGCTTTGGTCGTTCACGTTAGAAACAAACGAATCTCATCACGCGCTTTGGTCGTTCACGTTGGAAACAAACGAATCTCATCACGCGCTTTGATCGGTCACGTTGGAAACAAACGAATCTCATCACACGGTTTGGTCGTTCACGTTGGAAACAAACGAATCTCATCCCGCGCTTTGATCGGTCACGTTGGAAACAAATGAATCTCATCACACGCTTTGGTCGTTCACGTTGGAAACAAACGAATCTCATCCCGCGCTTTGATCGGTCACGTTGGAAACAAACGAATCTCATCACACGCTTTGTTTATTCACGTTGAAAGCAAAAGAATCTCATCACGCGCTTTGATCGGTCACTTTGGAAACAAACGAATCTGATCACACGCTTTGATCGGTCACGTTGGAAACAAACGAATCTCATCACACGCTTTGGTCGTTCACGTTGGAAACAAACGAATCTCATCACGCGCTTTCATCGGTCACGTTGGAAACAAACGAATCTCATCACACGGTTTGGTCGTTCACGTTGGAAACAAACGAATCTCATCACACGCTTTGATCAGTCACGTTGGAAACAAACGAATCTCATCACACGCTTTGGTCGTTCACGTTGAAAACAAACGAATCTCATCACGCGCTTTGGTCGTTGACGTTGAAAACAAGCAAATCTCATCACGTGATTTTGTGGATCACGTTGGAAACAAGCTAATCTCATCACGCGCTTTACTCGCTTCCGTTGGAAACAAGCAAATCTCATCACGTGCTTTGGTCGTTCACGTTGGAAACAAGTAATTCCAATCACGCGCTTTGTTTATTCACGTTGAAAACAAAAGAATCTCATCACGCGCTTTGGTGGTTAACGTTGGAAACAAGCGAATCTCATTACGTGCTTTGATCGTTGACGTTGGAAACAAGCAAGTCTCATCACGCGCTTTGGTCATTCACGTTGGAAAGAAGCTAATCTCACCACGCGCTTTGGTCTTTCACGTTGGAAACAAGCAAATCTGATCACGCGCTTTGGTTGTGCACGTTGTAAACAAGCGAATCTCATCACGTGCTTTGGTCATACACGTTGGAAACAAGCTAATCTCATCACGCGTTTTGCTCGTTCACGTAAAAAACAAACGAATCTCATCACGCGCTTTGGTGGTTCACGTTGGAAACAAGCAAATCTCATCACGCGCTTTGGTGGTTTACGTTGTAAACAAGCGATTCTCATCACGCGCTTCGTTTATTCACGTTGAAAACAGACGAATCTCATCAAGGGCTTTGGTGGTTCACGTTGGAAACAAGCGAATCTCATCCCGCGCTTTGGTGGTTCACGTTGTAAACAAGCGAATCTCATCACGTGTTTTGGTCATTCATGTTGGAAACAAGCGATTCTCATCACGCGCTTTGGTCTTTCACGTTGGAAACAAGCTAATTTTATCACGCGCTTTGAATGTGAACGTTGTAAACAAGCGAGTCTCATCACGCGCTTTGGTCATTCACGTTGGAAACAAGCTAATCTCATCACGCGCTTTGGTCGTTCACGTTGAAAACAAATGAATCTCATCACATGCTTTGGTGGTTTACGTTGGAAACAAAAGAATCTCATCATGTGCTTTGTTTATTCACGTTAAAAATAAACGAATCCCATCACAGGCTTTGGTGGTTTACGTTGGAAACAAGCAAATCTCATCACGCGCTTTGGTCGTTGACGTTGAAAACAAGCAAATCTCATCACGTGATTTTGTGGATCACGTTGGAAACAAGCTAATCTCATCACGCGCTTTACTCGCTTCCGTTGGAAACAAGCAAATCTCATCACGTGCTTTGGTCGTTCACGTTGGAAACAAGTAATTCCAATCACGCGCTTTGTTTATTCACGTTGAAAACAAAAGAATCTCATCACGCGCTTTGGTGGTTAACGTTGGAAACAAGCGAATCTCATTACGTGCTTTGATCGTTGACGTTGGAAACAAGCAAGTCTCATCACGCGCTTTGGTCATTCACGTTGGAAAGAAGCTAATCTCACCACGCGCTTTGGTCTTTCACGTTGGAAACAAGCAAATCTGATCACGCGCTTTGGTTGTGCACGTTGTAAACAAGCGAATCTCATCACGTGCTTTGGTCATACACGTTGGAAACAAGCTAATCTCATCACGCGTTTTGCTCGTTCACGTTAAAAACAAACGAATCTCATCACGCGCTTTGGTGGTTCACGTTGGAAACAAGCAAATCTCATCACGCGCTTTGGTGGTTTACGTTGTAAACAAGCGATTCTCATCACGCGCTTCGTTTATTCACGTTGAAAACAGACGAATCTCATCAAGGGCTTTGGTGGTTCACGTTGTAAACAAGCGAATCTCATCCCGCGCTTTGGTGGTTCACGTTGTAAACAAGCGAATCTCATCACGTGTTTTGGTCATTCATGTTGGAAACAAGCGATTCTCATCACGCGCTTTGGTCTTTCACGTTGGAAACAAGCTAATTTTATCACGCGCTTTGAATGTGAACGTTGTAAACAAGCGAGTCTCATCACGCGCTTTGGTCATTCACGTTGGAAACAAGCTAATCTCATCACGCGCTTTGGTCGTTCACGTTGAAAACAAATGAATCTCATCACATGCTTTGGTGGTTTACGTTGGAAACAAAAGAATCTCATCATGTGCTTTGTTTATTCACGTTAAAAATAAACGAATCCCATCACAGGCTTTGGTGGTTTACGTTGGAAACAAGCGAATCTCATCACGCGCTTTGTTATTTTACGTTGTAAACAAGCGAGTCACATCACGTGTTTTGGTCATTCATGTTGGAAACAAGCGATTCTCATCACGCGCTGAGGTCTTTCACGTTGGAAACAAGCAATTCTCATCACGCGCTTTGGTCTTACGTGTTGGAAACAAGCTAATCTCATCACGCGCTTTGGTTGTTCACGTTGTAAAAAGCTAGTTTTATCACGCGCTTTGGTTGTTTACGTTGTAAACAAGCTAATTTCATCACGCGCTTTGGTGGTTCACGTTGTAAACAAGCAAATCTCATCACGCGCTTCGGTGGTTCACGTTGCAAACAAGCGAATCTCATTACGTGTTTTGGTCATTTATGTTAGAAACAAGCAATTCTCATCACGCGCTTTGGTCTTTCACGTGGAAACAAGCAAATCTCATCACGCACTTTGGTCTTTCACGTTGGAAACAAGCTAATTTCATCACGCGCTTTGGTTGTTCACGTTGTAAACAAGCTAATCTCATCACGCGCTTTGGTTGTTCACGTTGTAGACAACCGAATCTCATCACGTGCTTTGGTGGTTCACGTTGTAAACAAGCTAATTTTATCAAGCGCTTTGGTTGTTCACGTTGTAAACAAGCTAATTTCATCACGCGGTGTGGTTGTTCACGTTGTAAACACGCTTATTTCATCACGTGTTTTGGTCATTCATGTTGGAAACAAGCGATTCTCATCACGCGCTTTGGTTTTTCACGTTGGAAACAAGCTAATTTCATCACGCGCTTTGGTTTTTCACGTTGTAAACAAGCGAATTTCATCATGCGCTTTGGTTGTTCACGTTGTAAACAAGCTAATTTCATCACGTGTTTTGGTCATTCATGTTGGAAACAAGCGATTCTCATCACGCGCTTTGGTCTTTGGTCTTATAACGCGCTTTGGTTGTTCACGTTGTAAACAAGCTAATTTCATCACGTGTTTTGGTCATTCAAGGTGGAAACAAGCGATTCTCATCACACGCTTTGGTCTTTCGCGTTGGAAACAAGCTAATTTCATCACGCGCTTTAGTTGTTCACGTTGTAAACAAGCTAATCTCATAACGCGCTTTGGTTGTTCACGTTGTAAACAAGCGAATCTCATGGTAAAAATGCGAAAAGAAACAAATCTACTCTAGTGGTACTAACTATATTGACATTCAAGTTAAATCATAAATTTACTTACTAAAAAATATGACAAGAACTTCCATAATTCATCTATGTATCTGCAAGTGTCATCAAACTAGCAAACCATCCTTGCGTTTAAGCGACTCTGTCATTCCCACAATGTTTTCATGGTAATATGTTTAGATCTCCTGGGCGACTTTTGCAATTTTCGAGCTATATCAATAAAATTAATTGAATTACCATAAGGAGTGTTCGGTTACCAAATTACTAATCAATAAATAGCCAATATTCATAAATAGCAATAATATCTATACCACATTTCTAAATACGACCTAATACTATAATTATACATTATAGAATTATATAGTATATAATTATATATTAGAATTATATATTATACATATATATAGGATATATATCATATACCATAGAATTATATATTAGAATATATTATTTTAGAATTATATAGAATATTAGAATTAATATTGCGTCTCTGCGTCATTACGTATTATAAAAAAAATTAACTATCTTTTGATTCTTAATTATTTTACCTCAAAAAATTTACTTAAAAATAATAATAACGCTTACCTTAACTCAAAATACTAACGCTTACTTTACCTCAAAATACTAACGCTTTTTTTACCTCAAAATACTAACGCTTTATTTACCTCGAAAGACTAACTCTTTCTTTACCTCAAAATACTAACCATTTCTTTACCTCAAAATAATAACCATTTCTTTACCTTAAAATACCAACGCTCGGATTGAGAAGTTGTCATAGGTGTGACCATGAAGACGGTAAATGATGGGAATTTTGAAATCGCTCTTCACTGCCAAGGAGGCGAGAAGAACTTCGCAAGTGGCGGGAAAACTGATCAGAATAGAAGAGGGGGTCAGCTAGGAGCTAGAATTAAGCCAATGCCACCTGAAATCAACATTCAGACAGAACCAATCACAGGGATCATTCACTGCTATCTTTGTGGAAGGAGAGGACATAAACCGTATTAAACTTACATATGTCATTTTGACTGTCCTGTAAACATGGTCCACAACTATAGCAATGGTGTAGTTGAATAATTTGAAGCTATAAAGCATTAGAAACCACAAAATTTGGCCATGACGAAAACCTTTTCCAAGGATTGGGTTAGTAGTAATGGTATTTAGTTACTAGCAATGTGCGTTGGCGAGTGTCAATATTATAAGGTAAGAAAATAATAGATAGGATTTGGAAAACATCGGAAGTTGATAGACTACATAATGAAATTCATCAAACCGTTACAAGATAAATTTATGAGTTCATCGATTTAGTCCACAACAGAGCAGGATTCCTAACTCGTCTTTTCCTAACCCGACTTAAGTATTAGTTTTACACTCATTTATTTAATAAACATCATACTCATTACCTAGTAAATTAATTTTAAGAGATAATTTTTAATCGAGTCCCTGCCTTCAACGCGTATATCCTTGGGTTAGTATAATACTTCCTCGGCCTAGACGCATTCGGCAGTCCAATTTCTTCTATATGTAATTATGGGCAAAGGTTTGGAGACTATTATATTTTTTCATATAAGAAAATTAATAGAAGCAATCAAATCGTTGCATTTTGTTTTAGTAAGTTTGTATCATAATTTCAAGCTTATATATATATATATATATATATATATATATATATATATATATATATATATATATATATATATATATATATATATATATAAATTTAGATCCCGAAACTATTTTATTAATAGAGTCAAATGATGCACGTAGTCAATATTTACATGGGTGTCCCTTGTTCTTCAAGAGTGAGTCAATTAGTTTTGGCAATTGGACACCAAATTTATGATGATATCTTGACTGATATTGGTTCATCTTTGTTCAATAAGGAGCCGCAAATGCTCACAATTGGATGGTTTCTGTTTATCAACCGCCAGTTTGATAATCGCCCACAAATTCTCTACTGGCATCAAATCTGGTGAATTCCCTGGACAAGGTCCCAAAATTTCGATGTTATTTTTAGCCAAGAACTTTGTCGGCGTTCATTTCAAAGATTTAGGCTTCCAGAAGACTTCTTCAGAGGAGTGTAACCAGTCTTTTTAAAGTCATTAATGATCCTAAAGAGAGTGCTACTTGATGCACTACCCTTACCAAATACCATATTGCATTTCAGGGCACTCTGGTTGCAAGATGAACAATGGTTGCACGGTTTTCTTTGGGAAAAAGACATTTTTGGAATTGGAAAAGATTCAAATATTTATTTTTACAAACAATTTTACGAAATAGATTATAATTAGACATTTTATTTAACCCATATTTATCATCACAAATTAACCCCTTTGATCGAAGGACTGAAATTCACCTCCTCCAGAAACAGGGTGATTTTGGATTCAGACAAGGAATGCAGGTTTTTAGCATTATTTTTAAGTGCTGACTTTTCAAAAAACCTGAAATAAATTAAATATTTGAATAATTATTCTTCACATAAACTTTAAAAGCAAATATATATATATATATATATATATATATATATATATATATATATATATATATATATATATATATATATATATATGTATACGACTGAAGAGGGTATGATATACTAAAACCGAAAATAGTCTCGTAAATTAAACTTTTGTCTCCTATACAGCGGTTTCACTATCATATACCATAACTTGCCATTGAGTTCTTTTACTTATATATATATATATATATATATATATATATATATATATATATATATATATATATATAAATATATATATATACCAGGCAATGGCTTTGCCACTCCCCCTACGGGGTGAGCTTGCGCTTGGATACTAAGATTAAAATTTAAAATCTAAAAAAAAGCAGCCATAGTTGAATTTTTATAAATTTTCTGAACTTCGCGAATTATAATAATTTTAAAAAGGAACTAAATTTGCCCCCTTCCAAAATATCACGTTGATAAAATAGTTATAGAAGAAGATATATAAAAATAAATTTTCTGAACTTCACCATTTGTTATTCTTTGAGTTTTAAAAATTTCACAAAATTTCGATACTTATAATTATTTTTGAACTTCACCATTTTGTTTTTTGATATTATAAAAGAATTATTAGAAATAACTTTGATAAATAACATAAGTCATAACCAAACTAAGATGAAATTATTATTTAAATACTAAAAAATTTCCTTCTTAAATTATAGAGTTAGTGAATATATATATATATATATATGAATGTATGTATATATATATAAATGTATGTATATATATATAAATGTATGTATATATATATAAATGTATGTATATATATAAATGTATGTATATATATAAATTTATGTATATAATAAATGTATATATATATATATATATATATATATATATATATATATATATATATATATATATATATATATATATATAACTGAATCACGAAAATATGGAACAAACCGATAACACGAGATGGAGCAATGCATTGGTTTATTCGTATGTCTTCGTTAATTCTTTAATTTTTATTTCCCCTTCTAATTATAAATCAGTATAAAAAAAGAAGCCGATTACCTCGAAGCGATGATACCATTGTCTTGGATATAAAGACGTCATACGTCCACAGAAATGAAGAAATAATAATGATCAAATACATCCGAGAGAAGGAAAAAGCCAAAGTGCCGCTGTTGTATTGTTATTTTTCTTTGTTTTCTAATACCCGTAAAAAAGAGAAACAAAGAAAAGAAAAAGAAAATAATTTTTGAGAGAGGAATTTTGTTCAACCGACAAGGATAATAATGGAATTGGTGAGGGGGGAAGGGGGGAAGAAAGAAAGGAAGACAGAGAGAGAAAGAAAGAGAGAAGGGATGATATAAAAAAGAATGGACTACAAATAGACAAGTGAAAATAAAGAAAGAAACAAAGAAAAGGAAAAGGGACAAATAAAAAAACAAAGGAATAAAGAAACAAAATAAGTAAATGAAGACGAAAAGAAAGAAAGATATAAAAAGAAAGAAGGAAATGAAAAGAAATACAAATAGAGAAGTTAAATAAAGAAAGAAACAAAAAAAGAAGAAAGAACAAATCAAAAACAAAGGAAGAAAGAAACAAAATAAGTAAATTAAAAGAAAAAGAAAGAAAGATATAAAAAGAAAAGCAAATGAAAATAAATACAAATAGAGAAGTTAAATAAAGAAAAAAACAAAAAAAGAAAGAAATAAAGGAATAAGAAAAACCTAAAGAAAGGAAAAATAAATAAAGCAAGAAGGAAACAAAATAAAGATAGTAAGAGAAAGAAAATGAAAATCAAAGTAAGAAAAGGAAGAAAGCAAATAAAAAGAACAGAAAGAGAGAAGAAATAAGAGGTATAACTACCTAATTATTCACATGGAAAAAAGACGAGGGGCGCAGGATGTAATCCAACGTGGTCGGCTTCAGTGACGGAGATGACAGACAGAAAATCAAGAAAACAGCACAAATTGTGCTGTTGAGAGGAACCAAAGTTCAAATCAAAAATATTGAGGCAAGAAGGGTACGTTTGAGAACAAATTTTAACAAAGCGCTGACTCATTGTTGTTATTTAAATTTTATTATTATTGTTATTACTCTTATTGGGGGGGGGCAAAAAACGGTGAAATTGGGTGAAGTAAAAATGTGATTTCTTCGGACGAGAAGGGGCGCACAATTCTCCAAAATTTACTACACCTCCTCAGTGAAGATTCATTGCCGGTGTTGGGGCCCGAAAGGCACGTAAGTGGCCATACATCTGGCTAGCTCTTGCATCGTTACACTTGACAGACACTTTGCGGGAGTTGGACAAGGGGGAATGGGGGAAACAAACCTTCCCCTACGTTTGCAGAATACCCTTCCTTGTTTCTCTTTTCTATCTCTCTCTCTCCATATATATATATATATATATATATATATATATATATATATGAAACAATTAGTATTTTTCTTTCTCGCGCGTTCCCTTTCCACAATTCCACTCTTTCACTGTTTTAATGAGAAACAAATAAAAAAAATATTACTTACAATTTCTCACGAAAACTATTTCTCATTCAATGGAAACTTTTTCACCCAATAGATGGCCTCGCAATGGGAAGTCCTATTGCCGCCCCTCTCGCAAATCTCTTCAATTGTAACTTAGAAGAAGAAGCACTTGACAAATGCCCCTTACAATTCCGTCCTATCTTCTACAGGAGATACGTAGGCGACACCATCGCCCTTTTCCGTTCTAAAAGTTCATCTGATAAATTCCTAGAGTACATAAACCAGTTACATCCAAATATTAAATCCACTCAAGAAAAAGAAATCAACGACTCCATTCCTTTCTTAGACCTACTGATAACAAGCACAACCGACGGTTTCTCCACTTCCATTCACCGAAAACCTACACATACGGGCTCTGGACTCCATTTTCTCAGTCATTGTTCCACCAAAATCAAATTAAACTCTATCAAAACCTTACTTTATCGCGCTTACAAACTCTCCACATCATACCTCAATGTCCACAACGAGATCACTTTCCTCACTAACTATTTCCGACAAAACGGATCTCCTTCAAACTTATACGACCGAACTCTTCGAAATTTTATCAATAAAATATTTACCCCGAAATATCCCTCATACGACGCCCCCAAAGAAAAGGCTTTTGTACCTCTCCCATATATATGACCCCTCAATTCACTTCTCTGAGCCAAACTCTCACCATTTCTTAAGAATTCATTTCCTGCAACACATTTTATACCAATTTTTCAAAACACACGCAAAGTACAACATCTTTTCAACATTAAAGACAAAACACCAACGCTGCTTCGATCCTCCATCATATATGAATTCAACTGCTCGATATGTAATTCCGAGGTGTATTTAGGATCGACACAGCGCACACTACATACCCGTATTTGCGCACATTTAGGCATCAGCAATAGAACTGGAGCCCCACTCACTACTTCCGAGTTCTCCCCTATCCGAATAGACTACGAAAACAGACATCCACACCATAAATCAAACTTAAATAATTTTTCAATTAAAGACACAGCAAAAAACGAAAACCAACTACGTACACTGGAATCTCTTTATATTAGATTTAAAAACCCCACTTTAAACTCTGACGCAAGCTCATTTCCACTTTTACTACAACTATAATCACCCACGAATTACGCACGCCAAATCCACCCGCCCCAAAAACAACCCCTATCTTTCAAATATTTCTATTATCTCCCCCTTTTTACAATGAAGACACCCAAAACTAATTAATCTCAGTTTTATTTAAAAACAAAAACATATTTCCTATTCCCTAATAGCTAAAAGCCCCGCATTTTTATAATTTGAATATTATCACCTCTGCTGCTTCCCATTTCCCATATAGTTAATTTATAAATATCTCATAACTATCTAAAAAAAAATTCTTATGTTTGTATATATTTATAATCTCACATCCTTGAGAATAGGTTCCTACCCGAAACGTCGGTACCAAGAACTTATAATATAGTAATGAACTTCCTAAATTTAACCTGCTTATTTATCCTAAAAATACGTATCCGCCTGGCAACGCGCAACCCCTCTGCTCTCTTAATATATATATATATATATATATATATATATATATATATATATATATATATATATATATATATATATATATATATATATATATATATATATATATATATATATATATATATATATAAAGAGAGAGAGAGAGAGAGGTTATAAAACAAAGAGTAAAGGCAACACGACGAATTGGAACATTTAATAGAGATATCTGAACGTTTCGTGCATCGACTGTGTACAATCATCAACAGAGTTTGCTGTCAATTTTATAAAAATTAGAATAAGTATAAAAACTAGCGCCTTAAAATAAAATGGGAGAAAAAACTACAAAAACAAAGGCAAACACACAAAAAAACAACAATTTAAGAATTGGAAGATTGGCTTACCAGGCAGAGGTCCCTGTATAGGATGGTGTTCCTGAGCAGACTCTGGTGTTGTGAGCGAAATTAGACTTAAATAACTATTGGTGGCATGGTAGTTGGTTGTCAACGAAATTTGCATTCAAGAAAGATTGCTACCCAACTACATTAATATATATATATATATATATATATATATATATATATATATATATATATATATATACATATACATATATATATATATATACATATATATATATATATACATATATATATATATATATATATATATATATATATATATATATATATATATATATATATATATATATATATATATATATATATATATATATATTCTCTTCATTTTTAATATTTTACACTAAGTTGTTAATTTTTTGATTATATTTTTCATTTTTTTCTAATCTGCGAATTTTCATTATTCTACTCATTTTTCCTCTAACTTCCTTTCATTTTCTCGCAAGTATTTTTTTTTTCATTTTCCCTTTAAATTGCTATGTTTATCCATTTTTTCCTTCAAATGTTTACGTTTGCTCGAACACAACAAATCTACCCAGATTGAGCTTTGTTCAGACGCTAGAAAAAGCTCCTCAGAGAATTAGATAAGTAAGAATGCGGTTGTTTTTTTACATTCTCACAATCAGCTCATTCTCTTCATTCCTTCACGAGCTAATTTGATATTGGTCTACTTTTTTTATTTTCTCTTTTGTAATTTTTAAAAGTTCTTTTAAGTTTGTTCAAATATAAAAATTAGTGAAAAATAAAAATGAGTCTCAAACATTTAAATTAATAAAATGAATTGTATCCGAATAACGAAGAGAAAATTATGCTTCAAAGATAAATTAAAACAAATTAAACTCATGAGTGTAAATTTATATTAAAAATGTAAATGGCACCCCATCCCTAGCCCCCAAACCCAAACCCCAAACCGGTTACCTGTTCCCCAGCCCCAACCACATTCCCCCAAACCCAAACCCCAAACTCACAGTCCCCGACCGCCCAACCCCCCAGCCCCCAATACCCGACCCTAACCCAGCCTCCCAACTCCCACACCCCCACAACCCCAATCACCCAAACTTCCCTAGCACTCCCCCTCCCCCATCCCCAACCTCCAACACCCGCAAAACCCCCTTAACACCCCAAGCCCAACACCCCAACCCACAGCCCCCCCAACCAATTTATATATCCCGTGCCTAGCGAGTCCTCGACTCCACCAAGAGATTATTCATTGGTTTCAACTCCATATTTTTTCCACCTTTTTTTTCAATGTCCTCTCTTGTTTGTTTTCCCTCCTATAAAAAATGGGATTAATTACCCGTTGCTATACTTTTCCTCTCTAACTATCTTTATGAGTATGTCTTTCCTATTAACTTAATTAATTTCCCTCTCCCCTTCCCCTTTTCTTTGATTAAGGGACTACATCGTTCCTCGTGGTGTCATAGCAACGGATTCACCCTCGTTTTTATACTAGAGCATTTTATCTTCTTTTCTGAATCTATAACAAGGTGGGTTTAACGACCTTATATATATATATATATATATATATATATATATATATATATATATATATATATATATATATATATATATATATCGGGTGGACCCCCCCACCAAATGACCCATTTAAAAAAAATAATATCTCGAACCTCTTTCTTATTCATGACAATTTTCATATACAAGATACTTTCAATCTTCCTTTTTTGGAATGAAAAAACCGGAATTTATTTACCTTTGCCTATATCCCCCTTCCTCCCCTACAAAATGCTAATCTAAACCAAGAGAAAAATTTTCTTTCCCCTATCTCCCCCTCTCCCTTCCCCCCTACAAATGAGCATCCAAACCAAGAGAATTTTTATTTTTAAATCCCGTTCTTAAAATATAGTTATAGAGAAAACGCTCGATCTGTTTCTGTGGTCACAACGTTGTTCGCTCATAACTAAAGGTCAGTCACGCGTGAGCGTAAATTGCCGGGCGCGTTTCGTGAAATGTTTGCTCCTGAATCTGTCTTCAACCTAAAAATAATAATAATCAGCAAGTAAAGATATTATTTTGCAACAATATAAGAATTTCAATCTATGCATCTGTATTTATTTACCATAGGAATTTTTATCCGTCTTACTTGATTTCCGAACGTGCAACGACGGGTATCTTTGCTAGTATATATATATATATATATATATATATATATATATATATATATATATATATATATACCTAGAAATTGTCAGAGTTGCTATGGTGTCGCCTCTGAGAGTTCTTTTTGCTAACTTGTATTTGGGAGCCGTTGAAGAAAAGGCTTCCTCAATGGTACCCAAGCCCCACATCTACTGCAAATCCAGTGATGATATTTAAATAAATGTACAAAATCCGAAAACAAAATACATGCCCTAAAAAAAGTCTTTAGAGGCTTGCCTAAACTACACCATGGAACATAACCAGGATAACCAATTACCATTTTAGACACCTTAACTACAACGATTTATGACTCGATAACCACCAAAGTATATGTCAAAGCCACCACTCCCGGCTTTCGCATGAATGCAGAGTGTGAATGCACTAAACAGTGCATGGAACGTAATTACATTGTACATCAACTGTGCCTTCACCCACAGCACTACATGGAAGGAAGCACATAATGAGCTTGAAAGAGTCACACATGTACTCTTTAATAATGAATTTACTTACCACGAAGTACAGGTAGCCACTAGGAATAAAATGGGCCGATGGTACTTTACAGAGCCTCCGAACAACCGAAATATAGAGAAAGAAACTACCATAAAACTACAAGTTCTACAAGTACACTTTGAGTACAGAATACCGAACTGATGAGAGAATAATGAAGGAAATAATTAACCGAGCAAAACAGCCAACAAAGGCTAATAAAAAGGTCTTTTTAACTATATATTACTAAACTAGACGGACCTACAACCTTATTATAAAGAATAATTAAATAGCTGTACCTGAATCCCCAAAAAGGACCTACCTAATATATAAATACACATGTAAATTTGGAAACTGAGCTTTTATCTTACTCATATATTGGGATGACCGAAACAACATTGTCAAGGAAGATGACATAACACCTAAACAACGGAGCTCCGAAAACACCCACTATAAAAGCACGATGCTTGCCTAAACAAAAAAGATGAAGAAAATACGTAAAATTTAGACCCTGACGAAAATCGACTCCAATTACTCTTGCTTGAAGCTATATTTATTAAAAAAAAAACACAAGGTTAAGTATAAAATTCAATTTCTACGAGATACTCCAAGTGCAAGAGGACGGAGTTGAGCAATCGTACGTACTTAACCTATTCACCCCAAGTTGTTAATCATTATGGAAAAGGAGCTTAACTTCTGTCCCCTACCCATCAGCTGGAAGTTCCCACCTTTGGTCTGCCTCCCCATCCCCTACCCTAATGGGAATTCGATCACTTATATGCTTCCATATTTTTGTTTGTTAGTAAGTCTGTAACCACATATTGAAATATATGTATATACCCATTTATTGTAATATTTCTCCCCTTTGTCTCTGAAGATGATACGTACCGTATCGAAACGCGTCATTGTAATCAAATATTGTGGAAAACTGAATTAATTTCTGACTACCTTTCTCAAGATACAAACCATTAGTTTTTAGTGAAATCCAGGGAGCTTATTCACGAGTTAAACCAAGAAGAGAAGGCGAATATACGACAAATCGAGAGGATTAGAAAGAAAATTATTAATGCCAAATTAGCCGTCGTTTTTAATAAAACCTGCCATGGCGAACATATATCGTAGAAAACTTATAGCTCAGTACTTATGATGAAGGTAAGGTGAGGACAACAGAACTCAAGGAACTGTATTACTAAGCTTTCAGACCTAAGCTAAGACCCTTGTTCAGAGATGTTAGGTTGTGAGGTCCAAACTGAAAATGGCCTCTCGCTGTGAATGGGACATATCTATAAGCCAGATGCAGCTGATGATATAGCACCAAGTCAGATACATACCTTCTCTCACATATAAATGGGAAGGTAAGGGATGGAAAGCTTTTTGTAACTTTCCTGACCATTGTGTCCTTTACCTTCCCATTGTTTGTGAGAAGTGTCTGACCTGTTGCTACATTATTCGCCGCATATGTGTGATAATTAGCACCATTCACAGACCAAAGCCCCCAGCACCGCTAGCTTGCCACCTACAATAATCCATCACCACCCAGAAACCATCTTCTCTACACTCGCCCACCTATTCAGTTCTTCACTGACCTCTGGCCACTTCCCACAACCATTCAAAATGTCACACAATATATTACTACATACTCGTAAACAACATAAAACCCTCAAACAACCAAAAAATTACAGATCTATTGATCTGTTAGAGCACCTAAGCAAGATACCTGAACGTATGGTCAATACCCCTCTCCGAAATTTTATGGAGGATAGGGACGGGTTCTCTTCCCATCAATATGGCTTTAGGAGAACCCGTACATTCAAGCGGGTTTGACCATCGTTCATGACAAAATACAGAAGAAGTGGAAAATGCCTTTAAGAAAGTGTGGCCAGAGGGAGTCCGTTGGAAACTGGCCAACAACATGGAGCTCCCTTTCTGCACCAGAAAGCTCCTCTCTCACTACGTTGCCGACCAGGGGTGTCACATAAAATTGAATAACACAAAATCGCACCTATTCTCATCACGCGCAGGCGTACCTCGGGGTAACGTACTGGCACCATTCTCATCACGCGCAGGGGTACCCCACGGTAACGTACTGGCACCCATTCTCATCACGCGCAGGCGTACCCCATGGAAACGTTCTGGCACCCATTTCCATCACGCGCAGGCGTAACCCACGGTAACGTACTGGCACCCATTCTCATCACGCGCAGGCGTGCCCCAGGGTAACGTACTGGTACCTATTCTCATCACGAGCAGGCGTACCCCAGAGTAACGTACTGACACCCATTCTCATCATGCGCAGGGATACCCCACGGTAACGCACTGACACCCATTCTCATCACGCGCAGGCGTACCCCAGGGTTACGTACTGGCACCTACACTCTACATAATATACACCAACGACACCCGAAGCCCACCCGAACACTGTAGATATACATACACACTATCCTACGTCAACGATGAGACCATTCTCGTCTGCGGCCATGGACAAAGCAGAATCGCGCGCTACGCACAAATTATTATGGACAAGACATTTTTTTTACGGACAAGTGGATCATAGCTACGAATCATGAGAAGACAAAGGTGATTACGACGCACGTGATCACAACATGCACAACATACAAATATATTCACACACACACCAGTCCCAAATCACCCAGACCCAACATGACTCACCTACACACTCGACATAAAATATCCTAGGTGCAACATTTGACAAGCTCCTAAAATTCTACACAAACAAGAGCCAAGAATATTAAGGAGAAGCTGCACAGGCTCTATCCTCCAGCCGAAAACTACAACTAGACATATAAAACACTACTCAAACCACTTCGCACATACGCACCACTGATACTCATAGCTGCGATTCAAACATGGCAAATGAAAGCACAGTGCATTTAGAACTCTGATCTGAAACGCACATGACGCTCGCCTATGTACACACGCAGTACCACATTACATCAAAACAACAAACTAACACCACTCAATACATACAATCACAACCGCTTAACACAACAGTTGGGAAAACACGGAAGAGACTCCACATACATTCATGGAGATGGCATTAAGATAACCCGCAGCCCTCGACTACCCTCAGCCGACATAAAATAAGAGCAACATGAACAGCGAGTTTCCGCAAACATGCTCCCCCCCCACCTCCCACTATCTTCCGCTGCCCCAGTCAAATCCAATACCATTACTTTACGCTTACAATGAGACCACGTATCAGTGTCTAGCACATACATTTCAACTCTTCCTATCCCCTCTACATTTTTTTTCGAACCTTATCCTTTTCTACTACAGGATCTACCGTGGTCCCTTTTCTGTTCTTTTCATTCACAAATTGCATTAAACAGAGGCGATTTTCGGTTTGAACCTCACAGCGATAGCATCTCTGAGGAAGAGCCTTAGCTTGGTATTATTTATTATTATTTGAGATAATGAACACAATATTCTTGTGGGGAAAAGCCTAGTGGCCATGAACTTGAAAACAAGCTCCCACAGAACACAGTGTCCATATGTCAAGTAAGAAAGAATGAATAAAGAATAAAGAAATGGAAATGTGTAAATAAATAAATAAGTTTAAAATTATTTAAATCAAATCAATATTAAAATTATGAAGCAGGAGCACCCACCCTTAATCTAGCATTGCAACCTCGTTTGAAGATATTAAGATCTTCCTGCATAACTTCTGCAAGAAGATCTTTCCACTGCTTTACCGTACTTGGCAAAAAGCAACGCTGAAACTGAGAAGTGCGGCAGCGGGGAAAGATTACTAATAAAGCTTGTTAAGCTCAGTTGTGCTTACCATCCATTCTTCCTTATATATATATATATATATATATATATATATATATATATATATATATATATATATATATATATATATATATATATATATATATATATATAATAATAAATCATATGGGAAATGTGAAACAGCAGAGGTGGAAGTATCAAATTATGAAAATGCAAGGCTTTCAACTATTACGGAATGGGATATATATATATTTTTTAATTAAAACAGATTAATCAGTCATGGGTGTCTTCGCTGTTATAAAAGAGAGATAATGAAAATATTGGAACGCTATGGGTTGTTTTTTGTGGAAGTATTTTGGGCGTGTGTGATTCGTAGGTGTTTATATATGTTGTAAAGGTGGAAATGAGATTGTGTCCGAGTTTAAAGTGAGGTTTGTAAATCTAATATAAAGGGATTCAAGTGTATGAAGTTGGATTTCGGTGTTGGCTGTATCTTTAATTGAGAAAATATTTAAGTTGGGTTTGTGGTTTGGATGTCTCGCTTCTTAATATAATCGGATAGGGGCTTCAGCGCTGTGGCTGATGCCTAGATTTTTATTATTATTATTATTATTATTATTATATATATATATATATATATATATATATATATATATATATATATATATATATATATATATATATATATATATATGCGTGTGTGGAAATTTGTTTACCATGACCTTCACGTTGCTCCTGGCAGGAAGGCCACGAGTGTCAGAGAAAGAGAGAGAGAGATAGACAGGTAGGACGGGAATGTTACGCATCAATTATAGCAGATTAGCTAATTTAGTTACAGCAATCGGGCAAAATTCGTGTCAAAAATATGTTAATGAGATCGGCTTGTTTTGAAGACACTTCAATTCCGTTCGAATAAGACGTTCCATATAGCGATTCAAATTGTAACAATGAGCGGTTCCCCGAGATGTCATGAACTGTCTAAAATTCACTTCCGGCTACTCTATATAAATAGTAAAGCATCGGCCTGGGCAAAAGTAGTATTTTGTCAAGCGGACACGACGCATAAGGTAAGGCCTGCAGACTCTTATTGCTGGTCCAGTGTAGGAGAGAATTAAGTCGTGATAAATGTTAAATATTTACTAAAACATTCATTTTCCTCCGAATAATTCCAGACTTAAATAAGACCCGGCCAGAACTATTGAAATACGACCCAATGCCTTGATTGCTTGCATTGTTTTTACGAGTGTCTATTTTGTCTCTCCTTATAGCTTCTTTCTCTAGGCCTCCCATACTACAAGAGCCAGAAGACAAGAAAAAAATGATCGATCTAAGCTTCCTAGAGAGGGGAGAAACTTCTACACTGCTATATTCGAGCCCAGCTTTCTCCCTTTCGGCAAAGTACTCCCCCGATCCCTACTTTCTAGGCGAGCAGTGGTTACTGGAAGACAGGTTGTATCTTCCGTCATAACTTCGAACAGGCCGAGTACTAATCGGCCCTAAGTGCAAACCCAACCCGTGTTGTTGGAAAGTAATCGAGCTCGATTCTCATACTCCTGCTCCTCTCAAGCAGCAAAATCTTTGGGTGGCAGTTCCACCCGGAATTGGAGTCCCCTTTGTCGGTCAAGTGCGGCTGCTTGTGTATACTCTCGGTTCCCACCTGGAGCCAACACTCTAAACCTATTCGCCCATTTATTCCTTTGCATTTATTTTCCATGTCCATTATTTTATTTTTGTTTCTACAGTAGTAAAGATTATTTTGTTTCGCTCAGTTCGATACCCAGAATCTCCTAGATAGTTGATTTAACTCTGCCAAGTGTAGCTGTTGTCCTAAGGAAACTAATCACTCTTACGAGATTTATTGCAACCCATAGTTAAATTGCATCATTCGGGGCAAGACCCAATTGCATAGTTACCCTGCGTGCTATCCGCTATCCTTTCCGGGACACGGGAAGACAACGGAGGTCAGGAGATCTAACCTGACCTATGAAACGAGCATGGCCTACAGTTTTTTTTTATTTCAGTTGCCCATATCAGAAAAAAAACGCGCAATTGTGATTATGCGGTTAAGAAGGCAATGCTATGATTAACTAAGCTCTTCATCAAACCCTCGGAAGGAGCTCATCTCACAATCACAATTGCGTTATTGTAAATATAATTCTCGATTTATAGGGCCGGGCTAGAATGGGATAACATTTAAAAAGGCTGATTGATAGCAATCTTTTTAGATTGCTTAAAAAAGCTGGATTATACGTTCTCCTGTCGTGATTATGAGAAGAACTCCTTCCGACGGCTTGGTGAAGATCTTAGTTAGCCATAACATTGCCTTCTTAACCGCATATATATATATATATATATATATATATATATATATATATATATATATATATATATATATATATATATATATATATATATATATATATATATATATATATATATATATATATATATATATATAATATATATAGAGAGAGAGAGAAGAAGAACCATCAATGCTACCAAGTACGAAAGAGTTTTGAGAAGCGTAGAAGCGCCCCGAAAAACCTGACAAATCTTCTTTTATCAAGATACGCCCCCCACCCTTTCCACAAACACACATTCCGCTTCTTTGGCAAAGTCAACTTTGCGAGTTGATGGCTAAAAGGACATTTTTGTGAATTTAAAATTACAAATTCTTCTATGGTGATATCGCTATTACAATTTATTAAATAATTTCTTATCAGTGGATTTTCTTTGGTTTGAATTATCTTAACTGTTCTATTTCTTATGCCCAGGTGGGAACAGAATTCGGCTTTCAGTGTTTTCGCTGAGCTTCCGATGTATTTGCCTTGGAAACGCCCAGAACGTCTAAGAATCTTGGAAACCGGATCCTTTATTTTAAAGGAAGATTCTATATTTATTTTGTTAACGAAGGCAATTTGAAATGTTATCTGATAGAAGAATTTCTTTAACAATATGTGTAATTTTCGCGAAAGGACTTTATTTTAAATACCTAGCTCTGTCATATTATATATATATATATATGAAGACTGTTTTCCCCAATAGCGAGTAAATTAGTGTACAATGAAACCACTTTTTGAGCACAAAGTTTATTGAACGGTAACTAGTTTCGGTAGAGCAAGCGATACTTCTAGTATTTTCACCCATGCGAAAAACACCAACCACATAATTGATTTCCCTAGTACCCAAATAATTTACCAATGTAACGATTTTAATAAAAGAAAATTTATCGAATCTATATTAATCAAAGAAATCCCAAACTTTAATCTGTCAGAGGGTCAACACAACTGTAGCCGCTGTGTATCTGACCTCAATTGAAAAAAATATTTTTAATCACCTAAATCTTACGCCTCCTGATGAATGTCTTTTGTTTGTTTCTGTATATTTTAGAATTTCTGTTTTCTTTGTCAATTTCTCTCAGTTAAGGGCTGATGATGGTATGGAAAACTTCATACCGAAACTAGTTCCTGTTCAATAAACTCTGTGCTCAAAAGGTGGCTTCATTGTATATATATATATATATATATATATATATATATATATATATATATATATATATATATATATATATATATATATATATATATATATATATATATATATATATATATATATATTATATATATATTTATTTAATTATTTATTTACTTATTTGTTTATTTATGTGTAGATCGGTAGCTTAGTGGTCATGCGTTCGATTTCATATCATTATAACCTTGCCACATCCATAAACTCTGTTTTCGTTCAACATTCCTTTTATTTTGGTCTAAAACTGGGGAATAGATTCTTTGCTTTTTTACGAGGGTAAATGTTTTATAACCAAATAGAATAACCCCAAGTCATTGTGTAATTCCTAACTCCTTCTGTAGTCTTCTACTCCTTAGTGCCTGGGGAAAAATAATAGAATTCAGGTACAAGCTTTTAACTAACCATATTAATAAAATTAATTAAATTCATATCTACTAAAAACTTTATATACTTCCCCAAATTTAATTTAACTTCGTTAAAAATATAAAAGTTATGAGGCTATTAAAACTCTCATAGTTAAAAGGCCTACCCTTTTAAATATATCTATATTCTCTTCCCTCTCGGAAACTATGGTAACGGATCATTTTCCCTACTTCCTTCCTCCAAGTGCGCCTCTCTAATTTGACGCCATGACAACGAACCACCCCTCGTTGATAAAAAAGAAATAGCAATAGACCATACCCCCGGATCATTGGAGCCGGGGGAGAACCCCCCTCAAGTACATAGCAAATTGGCCTTCCTTGTGCCTGCTATATCAAACCTCCCCTTCACTGGAAACCCATCTCCCCCCCCCCCCTCCTTCCTACTGGGTGTTTGGAGGTTCACCAAACGCGGGTTTTATGAAGAATGAAATTTATGGCCTCTAATTTGAGCGTCTCTTTTCCGTCTCTGTGAGATAAATTTACCTGCCAAACTTGGGCCGAAGTTGGGTTCTTCGCGATCATTTCGGTCTCCTTTGATCACTTAAGCGAATCTCTTCCTCAGCTTCCGTCGTCATGGTGATTTCAGATCTGAATCTTATTTTCTCTGTCCTGATTCCTCTTTCGGGGCTATAGTCATGATCTTAATAATAAGAATAGTAGTACTACTAATTATAATAATAATGATAAAATAAATAATAATAGTAGTAATAATAGTGATATTAATTATAATAATGATGATGATAAAATAAATATTATTATTATAATGATAATATTAATGATGATAATAATGATAAAATGATAATAATATTTTTTTATTATCATCATTATTATCATTTTATTATTATTACTACTATAATGTTATTATTATTATCGGTATTATTGTTTTAATTGGGAGGGTTTTAGCTCTTATTCTCGGTTCATCGTCATCATCATCACCACCACTATCATCATCATCATCACCCTCACAATTCTTACGGTAAAACCGCTCAAGCGTTTGCCATATGTATCATTGGCAATCACGCTGCAGTTGACATCTGTAGGATTGTATCTAGTCCTGGACCGAACAGTGGAGGGACCTTCCTTAATTGCAGTTGTGAAAGTTGGTGGGTGTTACGCGCACTCCCGACCTCGATCGCCTCAAGTAGTCTCCTCTTTAAAATCCTCGGAGGCGCATTCCTTCCCCCCATTCCTTACTCTTCATCTCATTTACGAATCACTCATAATTTTCTCCGATGCCATCGTTGGTTTTCGATTCAACCTCTACGGAATAATAAAAAGCGTAATATCCCTCACACAAAATGGTCGGTGGGCATCAATCCCATTAATACCCCCCTCCCCCCGCATTTTATGCCTCAATGTACGATTAAAGTACTTCTTCCTCCGTGTCATTATCCATTCATAGCGATGGAGCACCCTGTCCTATAGCATGATTTAACCACGGACATACACCCCTGGAAAGCCCTCCTCACAACCTCGCTCAATCACACATTTTATACACAATAACACCCACTTGCACCCTTGTCAGTTCATTTTCTCTCAGACATTCATTCATATTTTTGTTTTGCATCCCAAATTATAGTCATCAAAGTCACCTCGCTATCTAATTTTAACCTATATCCATCTTACGTTTCAACACATTTTTATCCTTAATCTTCACACAGCCTCTTTTATCTTAATTTCTCACCTCCCTTACAAAGTAACTTCTTGTTCCGATCATGATCCTCACTCACTCTCCTTCAGAAGGTCCCCAATGCTGCGGCGGCTTCAGGTTGCTTTCTGTCGTCTTCGAATCGGACACACTCGTGTGACGCATCGCTACTTGATGGAGCGCTCGCCTGCGCCCTATTGCAACGACTGCGTCGTCCCCCGGACTGTTTGGCACATTCTTGTCGAATGTCCCAGTCTGGGTGATCTTCGCGCACGATACCTATCCCGGTACCGGGATGGGCGGGGTCGCTACCGCCTGTCCCTTGTACTCGGGACGAGTGCGTGCACCATGACTAGTGGACTTATTGACTTTTTGGGGGAGGCTGGCCTTCTCCCTTTCATTTAACCCGGTTTGTTGTTGTTATTGTTTTTGTTATTGCTTCTTTATTGTTATTGTTATTTCTTTTTATTGTTTCCTGTTTAATTTTTAAAGTAGCCTAGAACTAGGCTGTTTGTTTACGGCGACTAATGCCTAAGTCGGCAGTCGCCAGATAGCCCCTTAATTAAAAAAAAAAAAATCCTTCAGAAGGCTTCATTTGCTGGGTTTTTTTTTACTCTAATTCATTACTCCCTTATCTCCATTTTTAAAGGACAAAACTTTATCAAACTTGGCGAAGTTTTGAAGTTTGTCTTTTGAATCGATTAAATGTATATATTTAAACTTGGCGATGTCTTAAAGTTGTCTTTTAAAGATTTTTTCGTTTTTTAAATAGATATAAATGTATATATTTAAACTTAACGATGTCCTGAAGTTGTCTTTTACAGATTTGGTCATTTTTAAATAGAATTAAATGTATATATTTTAATTTAACGAAGTTTTGAATTTGTCCTTTAAAGATTTTTTGTCATTTTTTTAATAGATTAAATGTATATATTTTAACATGGCAATATTCAAGTTATCTTTTAAAGATTTTTTATTTTTTAAATAGATTAAATGTATATATTTTAACATGCCAGTTTGGACATTTTCTTTTAAAAGTAATATTTTTAAATATTATCACTTGGCGAAGTTTTGTTTTGTCTGTTAAAGATTTTGTAATTTTTTTTAAAATAGATAAATGTATAATATTTTAACCTGAAGTTTTGAATTTGTTATTTAAATATTTTGAACTTTTTTAAATAGATTAAATGCATATCTTTTAACTTAGCGAAATCTTGAAGTTCTATTTTAAAGATTCTGTCATTTTATAAAAAATAGAATAAAGGTATTTATTTTAACTTGGCGAAGTTCTTGATTTGTATTTAAAAGATTTTGTCATTCTTTTATATATATTATGTGTATACATTTTAAGCTGGCAGAGTTTTTAATTTGTCCTTTAAAGATTTTTTAATAGATTAAATGTATATATTTTAACCTGGCGAAGTTTTGTAGCTGTCTCTTTAAAGATTTTGATATTTTTTAAAGAGAATAAATGCATATATTTTAACCTGGTGAAGTTTTGAAGTTATCTTTAAGTAAATTAAAATATACTTTTGCACATCTTTGGGTGCTTCAGATTCCATTAAAGCAAGCGTATAAAAATAAATAATAATGGAGAATATTTGGCCGACAATTCAATAATATTCCCAAATTAATACACAAATAATACACAATTCACTAACAATACACAAAAATTATCAATGTGAGAAGAAAAAGTTAGTGTGTTTGGTTGTGTCGAACGAGAATATGGAAGGAGTAGAAATGGTTTCAACTGCCATCAAAAGCATTTACTTTCATAACAGGGTTTTTCCATTAATAAGTTCCCCTTCCATTTACCCTTCTTCTGACTTACTCTATTTCCTCTTTCTCCATTTCCTTTTGACGAGGTTTTTCATAAAAAAAGAGAGAAGAAAGAGCAAGAATTTTAACGGGCGCAATTAAATGAATTCCAAATAGTTCATATTTGCCCTTTGTGCTGGTTGAAGTGGATATGGGTGAGTGTGTGTATGCACGTAAGTTAATTGAGGCAATCGTACATTTAGGTGTTTTTTTATTATAGTCACCTGTAGGAAAAGAGAAAAGGAGTTGTAGAGCGGCCAGTCATTTCTAAGTGGATACACGACCACCTCACCTGGTAGGTGTTAAGTTGCAATTCAAGTTCCGCTTCCTAGCTGGTGCATGGACCGCTAGCTGAATCGGGTTTTATAAAAGTCCCACAGCATGCAACAGCCTCCTTCCACTCTAACTCGGTCCCTCAGGACCTTCATACTTAAGAGGCGGCACCACTTATTTGTAGTAATGTTGGCGGGAGCCTACAACACAAGCTGTAGGCTCAAAGGCCTTCTCCCTGGATTTCTCCTGGGAAGCGAGGCCACAACATCAACAACATACTATATAAGATATTTCTCGCTGTCATTCTGTCACAAAAGACCTGCGTAAGACATGAACCTAACTTACAACCCGTAGGAAAATGAAATAAGTGGAAAATAAAGAAGCCCCTTGTAGGTTTTTTTATTAGGTTATAGTTTGTGGTATTATTAGGTTATAGTTTATGGTATTATTAGGTTATCGTTTATGGTATTATTAGGTTATGGTTTATGGTATTATTAAGTTATGGTATTATTAGGTTATGGTTTATGGTACTATTAGGTTATCGTTTATGGTATTATTAGATTATGGTTTATAGTATTATTAAGTTATGGTATTATTAGGTTATGGTTTATGGTATTATTTGGTTATCGTTTATGATATTATTAGGTTATGGATTATGGAATTACTAGGTTATGGATTATTATATTAGTAGTCAAAATATAACGTATAAATGGCTGATAATAACTGGCTAATTCCGGAATAAGCACAGATCAAATGCTGGCGACTGATTAAATTGCTTATATTCAAACCGACGGTGAGGATGCGACGAGTTTTATATCCAGAACGACTGCGAAGAATCAGCTCCTGAATGGAACGAAAAGGGGAAATTCAGATTTGATTTACGCTCGAGGATATTTGTCGAATGGCATGGAGGAGCCGGAATGTGATGGTGATGATGGCGGATTCTAGAGATAAGAGCTTCTGGTGGCACGAAATGCGTCCCGGGGAAAAGTTCCCTTAGGGCAAAACCCATCCAGAGGACCAATTTCACACAGAGGAAAGAAAAACTCAACGCAGACAAAATCCGTACCGAGGAAAAATCCGTATCGGGAAAAATCCTCATATGACAAAATCTACCCCCAAGAAAAATCTCCGTAGGACAAAATTCGGCTTGAGGACAAATCATCCTACGACAAAATCAACGCATGGTTAAAAAAAATCCGCCTCACATAAAATCCCTTCCAAAGGAAAATTCCCTCTATGTCAAAATCCGCCCCGACGAAAAAATTAACTGGTACAAGATTGGCCCGAGGACAAAATCCCCCTAGGACAAAATATTCTAGATGGAAATTCCCCCTACGACAAAATCCGCCTCGAGAAAAATCCTCTACGATAAAATCCATTGTGAGAAAAAATCCTCCCGGAGGAAAAAATTACCCTAGGAAAAAATCCTTCGTGAGGAAAAATCCCCCTTCAACAAAATCTGTTCTGAAGAAAAATCCTTCTTGGCAAATTCTACCCGGAGAAAAATACCCCTAAAGCAAAATTCACCCAGAAGAAAAATCTTCGCAAGGCAAATTCCATCCGAAGGAAATAATCCTCTTAAGCCAAAATCAGCCCCTAAAATAAAAATCCCGTAGGAAAAAATCCCCTATAGACGAAATCAAAATCGGCCCTGAGGAAAAAATACCCATAGGAAAAAAATCCCTCCCGAGGAAAAATCTCCTTCGTTAAATTCAGCCCCGTAGAAAAATCCGCTCCGATTAAATCTGTCCTGATGAAAAAAACAACCTACGGCAAAATCCGATTCAAGAAAAAAAAATCTCCCTAGGACAAGATTCGCCCTAGGAAAAAAAATACCCCTGGGACAAAATCATCTAGAGGAAAAATTCCCATACGAAAAAATTTGCCCAGAGAAAAAATCCCGTAGAACAAAATCTATCCCCAGGGTGAAAAAATCCGCCTAGGACAAAATCCACCACGAAGACAAAATCGCTCTGTGACAAAATTTGCCCTGATGAAAAATCCCTCTATTGCGGAATCCGTCCTGAGCAATATCTCCTTAGGACAAAATCCCTCTCAGGGGGAAATCCCCCTACGACATAATGCGCACAAAGGAAAAAAAATTCTAGGACAATATCCGTCCCGAAGAAAATCCCCAACGAAAAATTCCGTCCCGAACAAAAATCCCGCTTAGACAAAATCCACCACGAGGAAAAAAATTCACCTAAGATAAAATCTTTCCCTAGGAAAAAAAATCCCCGTAAGACAATATGCGCCGCGAGGAAAAAATTACCCGTCAATCTGGATTTTTCGATTTTGTCAGACTTGTTAATAGTCGCCAAATGGGCCCATTAAAAAAAGGGTTTTTACCTGTAGTGAGGGAATGCTGGGCATCTTCTGAATATGTAGGATTATGAAATTATGCTGGGTAAGGAAGAAATACCTTTTCCAGGGTAGTGGGGGTGTTTGGGGAGCTTGGATATGGGATGGACCGTCCAGGCCAGTGGCTTTCGGGCCATGCTTTTGATACTAAAGATCTCATAAGCGGACGAAGGTGGCGCAGTTTCACGAAGCTATTTTACTGGGTGAGAATGCCACATGTGTACCATTAATGCCATTGCCTTAGTGGTGCTCCTTGTTGGTACACCATTACACGGACTGCCGTCCATCACGCTTCATTGAAATTCATCCCTACAGAAATGTCATCTGAGATGAGTCTGAGATGTTTGAGGATGACAGCAACGAATATTTGCGTCGTCCTGCGCTGAAGATAATTTCGATGCAAAAATTCGTCTGTGTTGTCACTTTTTAGGTACATTGTAGCTTAGGAAAGTGAAAGAACTTTGGCACAGTGTAATTTATTTGGGATAGTGAAAGAACTTTGGTCGTAGATGAGCGATAAGGTGAACTCGCAAGAGCGTGTAGGGTAAAGTAAAACATTCAAAATTTCCCCGTTTCCCCGAGAAAGCATTGATCAGTTGTTTTTTTTATTTCTTAAAAATAAAAAGATAGTTTTTATCATTATTATTTAACAGTTTTGGTGTGTACAATAACTAAGCTTGAACGTTTTCTTTCAAATTCAGGGAAAAGCTATAAATGTTTCATAGCTCGTCGTTGTATGACCAGTTGTATGCGGTTATACGCACACAGGCCTACTGGCCGACCGAAATTAAGGCTCCACCTGGGGATGGCTCTAAGAGTGCTTTAAATACACAGTTGCTAGGCCAAGGAATATTCAAACACGACTGCAAAAATATACTTTAATAGGACTAAAGATTACATACACATATAGGGCAAGTTAAATGGCAATGCAATTAAATATTGAAGGTACACGGCTAAGGTGATTGACACTATCAATTAAGTTTCAACCGAGGGATAATTAAATAAGCAATGCTTTTACAATCATACAAGTTCTAGAGCAGTGGTTCCCAACCTTATTTTGATCTTTACCCACTTTTCATATATGATCCTTATCCATGGCCCCCCTCCCCAATCCATATATCGTGACAACAGTGACTGTCTGTAGTCCTACATTTATTTAGGTCCATTATGAAAAACTCCGGCGATACCTGTAATTTTATTCATTTAACTCCATATTTTTACTTTTCTTAAATATTGAGTCATGGAAACTTGCAATTTACTTTTTGCCAAATCTCAAATAAACATGAAAATGGTACTAAAGAAGTAATTTGATGCACATAAAATAACTTTTGAGAATTTAAGAGTAGGCCTACGTGTAATTAAAACTAACAATTTCCCAAAACCTTTCTCCAATATACAAAAGTAGAAAAATAAATTTCACTGCATAAAAAAGTGTAATCAAAAGCAATCTTATCGTTTTTGTACTGACAAATTTAATAATTCTGAACGAAATCCTATCATAGGGAGTCATAAATAACAAAACCAAGACGTTTAGTGGAAACATCACCTTCTCTTCTCCCAGCAAGAACCTTCATGGGCAAGTTTGTTTGTTCAAACCCCAATTAAACTCAATGTGAAGGGTGATGTTGAAAGCCATCGACCAGCATCTTAATTCTTGGCTTTGTTTCACTCAAAGCACAGCGTAGGTCATGCTTCACATCAAGTCTATTGTGATATCTTGATTTAATATACAAAAATTGAGAGAATGCAGCCTCACAGGAATAGGTTTATGCAAAGGGTAGTAGTTGGCGGAAAGCTAAGTTACATAAGTTTGGGTATGAAGCTGCCATTGATGACCAAAATGCAGTGAGAGATTCCGTTTCAAACTTCATTTTGGCTCCTGTATCTTCCTGAAGTGTCAGCAGTTTAGTTTGGCCATCATGATTATCATCAGGTATGCATGTCACTGGAGCAGTGAAGGGGAACCTTACTACCCGAGAGGTTTGGCTTTGGATATCTGTGAAGTACCTTTTAAATTCCTCCACTAAGGCTTCAAGATGTTAAACAATCAAGTTCTTTGTAGCAGTTTCACACTCCTCTACAATATCTGACACTGTTTCCAGCATTGCCAAGTTTCCCATTCCAACTTTCCGCCTCCAAGGAAAAGGAAATAAAATTTCAGGTTACTAAACTCTCAAAAAAACAAAAACATTTCATAAATTGTGCACAAATGCAACAGATATTTTTTTCCTACTTCTTAAATAACTTCATGATGCAAAGCTTACTTACCATTAAATTGGTATTGATGGTGGCTTAAGTCCCAATAACACTAGAATTAACGCAAATAGATTATTTGAGGGAACCACAAACACTCGCAAAGTGTTTTTTTTTTTAACTGTGGCCTCTAAAGTGAGACTGTGGACTGGTTGATACTCAAAATTCAAGACCAGGTTCTCATACAGAAACCATAGCAGAGGAAGTATTAAATAAGTTATTGAGTGATAATTGTTTAGTATCAAAATGCATCTCAATGAATTATTTTATGAAGAACATAAAATCATATATAAAAATGGAATTATACTGAATAAAGAAAGAATGAGGCATATTACTCATGCGTCTGGCCGCAAGGCATTATTAAAACGTATACCCAGTACAGACACACCTGTTCCTCTGGCTGGCTGTTCTAGTGTGGTGGGGTTTGGGATTTTTATGTCTACATAGCCTCAGCTTGTGGCCCCCTAAATTTTGCTGTATGGCCCCCAGTTTGGGAATCTAGGTTCTAGAGCAAAGGGGATCCTTGAGGTTTGATGCGGTAAAGGTGGGAGGAGCGTAACGAAGCTGGGGTTAAATCCCTTGCACCTTGATGTGCGGCGAGAGGACTAGGGAGGTAAGTTCGACCTTGAGCTTGTGGGCGTCTTACGAGACGCTCAATCCAACTTCGGGAAATTGAAGATGGGCCTCTTATCCTTAAGAGGCAAACGGAGGATGCTTCGGGGATGGCTTTTCCGATTCTTAAAATCCAATGACGTGGTGAGAAGGGTTGAAGCAGCCCTAAAACTATCTCCAATAACAACATTGAGTGACGACTAGCTCTTCCTTGGCTCTTCGAAAATCACTTAATTATTCTTTGGACGAGAATGTAGTCGATTCCCTCGCAACTAACGAAGAAGTTAACAGCTGACATACTGGACAGCCTGTGAACTCCGAAGTGTTGAATATATACTCCGAAATTATCTAGACGGGGAGAGAGATTCATCGCCAACAGATTTCCTTAATTGCCTTAGGTCGCGATAATGGTCCATAGCGGGAAGTCGCGATGCCCCCTTAATGGTCTTTCCATTGTTATAATGTTCGCAGTATATAGAGCAGACGAATTTAGAGCGGTCAACGGCGAACTGGGGAAGTAAGGGGGGGGGGGAATTCCCGTATCTCTTTCCTTATTCTTCCACAATGCTAAACAGGAGGTTTTTGTTTTATATATTGGTCGTAAGTTTTGGAAAGAAATGCCTCTCTTAATCGTACAGCCATGTAAAAATGAGTGATATAACACTTTGGTACGCAATTTAACACTTTATTTACTATAAAATGAAAATGTTTGCAAACAAGTGAGAAATTACTCTAGCATACCCCACCCCCAATAAAAAAAGCAACAACCATCACTTGATCTTGATGGTTTATCTCCCTTAATGATATTTTCCTCTTTACTTTCTTTATAATAATTAATTTAGTCTAAATTAGGTCAGTTAACTATGGTTTAGCACCAAAATAACCTCACCAAACATAGCCCTATCTTAACTAATTAACAACATACAAACCCCTTGAATCACAATAAGGGCAATCTAATTAACCTAATTTACCCTAAACTAATTATAATACAAAATAAAATGACCTCAAAACAATAATAGGCGACAAAATCCAAAAATGTCAACGGACTAAGCAACAATTTATATTAATTTACCCAAATAGGTTTATAGGAGCAAAAGTTGAGAGGAGGGAGAGAGAAGATCCGTGTGCAGTGCATTCGTTCCAACCAAATCGCCACTTTTTCTGGCTTGGAATTCATTTATTTGTGCCGGTGCAATTTTATCCACACATTCTTGTATTTGTTTTAGTCGAGTGCACACGACTCCTATAAGTTCCTATGTCGGTCTGAAGGTCGGTCAGTAGGAGGATAACCATTTTACTTTTCAATGAGTTTGGGGGCAATAACATTGTAGCTATTCGGACGATTCTTTCGAATGATATAATTGCCAAAGTCCTCCCAAGGATAGTCCGGAAATTATTTGGCATTGACATCGTAACTATTTGGCCGATTCTAACGAAATTTAAAACCCTTATGTTATTTTACATTCTCTTTCGAATGATGCAATTTTCAAGGTTCTCCCAAGGTTAGTCCGGAAATTATTTGGCAATTCCATCGTAACTATTTGGCCGATTCTAACGAAATTTGAAACCCTTATGTTATTTTAAATTCTCTTTCGAATGGTACAATTGCCAAGGTCCTCCCAAAGTTATTCCGGGAATTATTGAAAGTTTTGAAGGTCGTAAGGTCATATGGCCATTAGTATGAATAATTGAGAGCACGCAACTTAGGTCTGTCGATCTTGTTTAATTTATGCTTCTGTTAACCAATTGACCTTTATAAACCATTATGAACCATCGCTTGAAGCGTGCTCCAAATGATCACAACTTAAAGAACGCAATATTTTTGTCTTATTGTTAAGAAGGCTTTTACGCACTCTTCTTCCAGTTATTGGGTTCGTCCAAGTGACCACTATTCATATAGAAATAAGCAACAGTGTAAGGTAGTAAACAGCTACCACAAGGCTACCAGCATTTATGTTCTTCAAACCTTTCAAAGAGAGAATTATAAATCTCGTTACCAATTATATATCCATAGACTACGAAATAGATTAAAGTTTGAGTGAACTTTCACCATTAATAAGTGACTGCTAGCGAAGAGGTTTAACTAATTAATTAACTAATAAATAACTAATAATCAGTGAAGGAGAGTTGAGTTAAGAAGTTAGCGCAAGAAAGGTAACAGTAGAAGTCTTCAAAGTGAAGAGTAGAAGGGACAGAACACTGAAGGCAATCCATCCTTAGGAAAGGCGTAGATATTATTTTGAAAAAGTCACTAACGTTCGTCCTGTGGTCCGAACACAGGAATCCAATTTGCAAGAAAGTCGCTGTAACCAGCTCGCTAACAGGCATTGTATGCTAAAGTAATATGGCAAAAGCCTCCTTATTAAGCTCAGTTCCTTAATACTGGATCGTTTTGTTAATGAAAAAAAAGAAAAACGAAGATTTTCAAAGCGCTTTGGTTAATATTGAAATCTTCAATGGAAAGAAACGAGAGCAAAATAGCGAGTATGAAAAGAGAACTGGGACGCAAGTGATGACTTGCGTCATTTTAATGGAACGAAAATAAAATCATTCTTCAAAAGGTGCTGTAAGTTAAATTACATTGAATTTTTTTTTTAAATAAAGAAAAACTAAAAAGTGACAAAGATATTTATAAAAAAAAGAAATATAGTAATGTAATTTAAATCTATTGTAAAGAAGAATTGTATGAGTTTGTTTTTTTCCCCCGTCAATTCTCGGCTCATTCTCAGAACGAATGGAAAAATAAAACATTCATTCTTTGGATCGTTCCAACATTGTACAATATTCATGATGGATTATTCTTTTATAAAGACTTTCACCTCTTTATCCAATTTGTTTTTATCAGTCTATCACTGACATTTTTTAAGTGCAACCATGTATGTTGTAATTTAAGAGGCACTTGATTGCCAACTGAAGCGGTTGTTTTAACAAACACAGCAATTATCTAAAGGATGTTCCATAAAGGACACCGAATTTGAAAGGCGAATAATTAAGAGGAATTATATAAACATGGTTATATTCTGAATATTACTACTGAGTTATGTCTCTTGTTTAGGTATGAAAGAGAATGTGGGCCATATGTCCACCTGCACTGAATCTGCATACATTATGCGCTCGTCGACATTTCTGAACTAATCGACAACATATTTGACAGATTAACCTCTAATTTCTCACCAAATCCAACCAACTACAGTCCCTAAGCAAATTCAATAAAATTTTACTCTCGATGCTTAATAACTACTTTCCTCAATGCCAGTTCTTTCTTATTAATTCTAGTCCTCTTTCCATCAATTCTTTCTTTCGACGCAAAGAATCACTCCCATTATGCTTGCGATCCTCCATTATTTATACATTTACGGGTGCGACCTGCCAAAGTCGTTATGTAGGCCAAACTAGTCTACAATTAAAATGTAGGATTGCTAAGCATATGGGGGTGTCACATAGAACTAACATTCCTATCTCTCTAAACCTGACCACTCTCCAATAAGAGAACCCTCTCACAATCTTAACCACCCGCTCGACCCTGATTCTTTTAGTTTATTATCTTCCGCTTCCTCTTCTCTGGATTTAAAAATTATAGAATCACTTTTCATTGAACAAATTAACTCTGAACTTAATGATTATTCCTCCTCACTCAAATTGTTCACTATTTAGTCAAATGAAGAAACATACAACCAACCAAATCCTCCCCCCCCCCACCATACATAGCTTTAATCTTGGCTAGTCCCGATCATAGTAATCAGTCGATATCATCGGCTGTCTAAAAGTTCTCAGTTTCATTTTTATCCTTTGTGTTTATTTTAAATATTTGTCCCCGTGGTTTTTATATGATCTTATATATAAAAGTTTACCCTTAGTTTCATGTTTTTCATTCTATTTTTTTGGGCTTCACTATTGCTTTATTAAGCTTTAAACTTTCGTTCCCTAGTTTACTCGCATTTAGTGATCGTTTGAATTAACTGTTTTTGATCTATATTTTTCACTATCATATATTTGTATTTTAACTTATATTGAACTGTTTGCTTTGCTTTTTGTTTTCCTTTCGGATTCCTGGTTATTTGATTTTACTTACCTTCCATTTTTCATTGTTCGCCCTTCCCTTACAATTTTGTCGGGTATTAATTTAAAAACCAATTTATTTTATTCCTATTGAGTTGGATTCATGTTAATTATTCATATTTGTTATTTCCGGGAATATTGTTTAATTAAGTTTCAAATTTTAAATTTTCCTTTCTTGTCAAACTCGTATTTATCGATCGCTTTATCCCTAGCATTTAAATGTTTTTTACATATGTTTAAATATCATATATCCTTAAATTAACTCATATTTAACTACTTGCTTATCATTCTGGTTTAGTTTCTGTTACCTCTCTTGTTGAGTTTTCATATTGTAACTAATGTTAAATTGTTTGTGCTATTTTTGCAATTTCGTCATCTAATTCTTAAAATTTCTTGTATTCGTGTTAGAGTTCAATCCGCTGAAGATGGTCATTGCTAAAGACCGAAACGTGCGGCAAATAAATGTTTAGAGCGATCACTTGGGTCTTCATATTCCTCTTGCGAATTAGGTTCCCAAGGAACGACTCCCTCATCGGTATATATATATATATATATATATATATATATATATATATATATATATATATATATATATATATATATATATATATATATCCGGAAAACAGCAAGAAACAGAAAAACAGGATAATTTTTGTGCGGAAATGTTATTTCCTAATTCGCAAAAATCCCATACAGGGCTTGGGATTCGAACCGTGCACACATTCATAGTCCCGATCGACCTTGAGAAGCGTACCTTAAAAGCTTGTTCATTCCGAAGATTTTTGTCTTCCGCGTAGCCGAGTGGTCTAAGGGGCGGTTGCTTGCTGCCTCAGTGTGCATGGTTCAAATCCTAAACCCTGTACGGATTTTTTGCGAATTAGCAAATAACATTTCCGAAGAAAAATTATCCTGTTTTTCTATTTCTTGCAGTTTCCTGGATTCATTTCATCATTTTTTCGCGTTCATGAAAGGAATATATATATATATATATATATATATATATATATATATATATATATATATATATATATATATATATATATATATATATATACAGTTATTTCCACTTTCTTTAGATAACGACATAGTATACGGCTTGTCGATGATTTTTCAGTTTGAAGAAGCCTAGGCAATTATATAGTTCGGATAGTTTTCTTATATTAATTATGAATTTATTGTCATTAATCTTGTAGATGGATACTGTATAAGAGCATATTTACATTTTAGAGAGATGAAGAATGCTAGATAGAGCTATGTTGTTCTCCCAACACACGTATATATATATAGCTCTATCTAGCATTCTTCATCTCTCTAAAATGTAAATATGCTCTTATACAGTATCCATCTACAAGATTAATGACAATAAATTCATAATTAATATAAGAAAACTATCCGAACTATATAATTGCCTAGGCTTCTTCAAACTGAAAAATCATCGACAAGCCGTATACTATGTCGTTATCTAAAGAAAGTGGAAATAACTGTAAACAACCGGAAATAGTTTAATGTAGACGAACGTTTTGGGCTAAATAAAAAAAGAAGAATCATAAAACAAGGAAAGTTTAAATGAAATTTAAGTAAATCAACGGGATAAGAGAGAAAAAGGAATGAGCCAAACTCACTAAAATACGGAATTCCAAACAATGGCCGCAAGACTGACAGACAATCGTACCCGATGTTGGTTCAACAGATCGGTTGAAACTAAATGAAATCAGAGTCTTATGCGAAACGTACTGCCAATATGATTGAAAGCAAAGTATTAAAGAAACAAACGATTAAACATCGACTTAATAAAAAACCCCACTTAATTTAGAGTTAAAGTACTTCAGAGTATGTTATTTATTAAGGAAGAATAAAGGAGCGACTGTATTCACGGTGATTACAATGAGGTTAATAACAAAGAGATTCGTTTGAAGAACAACGAAAACTCCACAACTGATTGCAAAAATGAGATTGAAAAGAAGATTAAATTGGCTAAAAAGAAATGAACGAGCTTCGTAATGGGGAAAAGATACCCCACTATTTTAACTCTCAAGTGAATAAATTTGTTGTATTTTCGAGGACTAAAACAGAAAACAAATAAAAAAAAAAGCTTGAAAAAGAGTTTAAAGAAGAAACTATAAAAAAACAAATATAACTTTAAGAAGTAGGGAAGGAAAAGAAATACTTAGCATAGATTCGTTGAAATAACGGATCAGGGTAGAATAAGAAAGACAAAACGGAAAAAAATAATATAATACACTGCGTAAGAGAAACAAAGATCACTCAAGAGATACCATCAATGAGAAAATAAAGGAGAAGCTGGGATGTGTATACAAGGAAAATTTTATAACTTACGACTCAGATGTTTTGGACTAACAACAGATGAGGTTGTGTATGAGGAGGCTGTTGGTTACACATATGTACGTATTGGAGTGAATTCTACACGACCAAAAGAGACAGAAGGAAAATTTTGTACGGAAGCATCAAAATCATAAAGGAGAAACGGCATCAAAACAAGAAATAATAAAAGGTAAGATCCTACAGAATAATAAATTTACCCTAAAATTAACTAACATAATGAAGATGAACACAGATAATTAAAATTAACAAAATTTATTGGGATACAAAAAAAGAAGAAGAAAATTTAATAAAGAAATATACACGAGGAAATAAAATAATGAAACCTAAAAAAAATAATGCTAACTCTTTTGTGCGTCGATCGGCAGAAAAATAGCAACAGCGACTAAATTGGATGCTCATGAGATAATAAAGACGTACACGAGACTAAATTGAGAGTGAAGCCGAATTGCAATGAATGCAAATGAAATTAAAATTATGTAAAGGGACCGAATCCAAGTTTTTATTGCATTTTGATTTGCTTTACTGACAAACATTAAAATCGGGTTCATTTGTTAATTCAACATTTAGTATAGTGGATTATGGAAAGAGGATTGGAGTCGTATCTCAGGAACAAATATTTTAATGAAAACTAGAATCAGTGGGAAATAATACATTTTTATCGTCATTAGGATTTACAATATGAGCTAATACGTGAAGAACATCTGTGTTTGGTTCAGATGTATATGGCAGATGTGTCGTGGTTTACGGCCGAGTGCGTATGTACGTCTGATTCGTACATGAGTAAATCCGTTCCACATTTCTCTAAGAGTGCTCTATCTTAATTTGATTCTTTAACCAGGAAGGATTCGTGTTATGATATAAATATTGCCATTTGCAGTGTTCGAGGATCTAATTAAACAACTCAGACAAAAAAAATATACTTTTAATTACATAAACGAATGAAATATTAAATCTTTAAATACACTTTCGCACGGAATATGAAATAACAAAAAAAATGAATAAGTTTTGGATTCGTTTACCTTTAACTCAGAGGAAGTCGGCAGTGGGATGACCTTGAACGAGAACCTCCTCGATGAGTTGATTAGAGGAGAGTTGGACTGGAGCCTTCCTCGTGGACGTGAAAATGGCCGAGAAAACAGCTGATGCTTCTCAATGGCTAAAAGAGACGCGTGGTGAGTCTATTCGGGAAAAACAGCTGAAGAACATAAAATCATATATAAAAATGGAATTATACTGAATAAAGAAAGAATGAGGCATATTACTCATGCGTCTGGCAGCAAGGCATTGTTAAAACGTATACCTAGTACAGACGCACCTGTTCCTCTGGCTGGCTCAGCTGCTGAGTTGAAGACGTGAGGCGAGACTACATGACATGAAGATGTAAGCACGGGGATCTTGGATGAACGGAAGTTGTTTCGATCCCTGTGTTACAAATTTGGGCTTCTCGATGATGAGACTTGAACAAGAGGTGAATCTTTTCTCGAATGGGAATTCACGTTGGTATTCCTCAATGGTGAGGGGTATCTCTGTTTTTATTCAGAAAACTGAGATAAGGGATTTCTCTGGACGAGAATGGTATGAGAGTTGGTCTCGATACCACTGGTCTGCTCTTCTCAGCGACCAAAGGAGCGGCCTCGGGAGGAAAAATCCCGCTTGGTTCCACTTATCTTCTTAATTTCCTTTTTTTCTAAGGGACTCGACTTATTCTCTCGATTGCTACGCGGATTCTCATTTCTCAAGATTGAACTATATATACGTCGATTATCCCCTGGGGGGAAGGGAGAGGATACGAGGGTGTTTAGGAGGGGCCCTTCAGGTTTATGCCCGGGGAAGGTGAGATTTCGTCTATTTGGCGAAAATATACATAAACAATCGGAGAGGACAGTGAGCCTGTTCATAGATTTTCTGCCGACAAAGGCTTAGCCAGCAAAATTTCCATTCTAAAGGCTTTCACACCCTCCTATGTTTATATTAACAGACTACGAAATCTGCTGACTGAAATCCTTCTTTGCGAGCGACGCTCCGAAGGGTCTTTGGGGCAGCGGGGAAAAGGAGAGGGGGGGTGAGGTCTTGGCCCATGTGGAGCGTAACAGTTGACGCTGTATAAACAAACTAACGTCTGTTTGTCCTCGTGATATTTATTCCCCCACAAGATGATTTCAGCATAATTACTAGAAGATTCTAATAAATGGTGCCCCTCAGTGAGTGGATTGCGGATGAAGTATTCATTATTATTTTCAGGAATGCGGTTGAAGGTGTGAATTTCGGATAAATATAACACTATCGTAATAAGATGCTGAATGTGACTGATAGCTGGAACGAAGACATTCTGAGTATGGCTGAGAGCGCGAATGACATTCTGAGTATGGATGAGAGCGCGAATCAGATTCTGAGTATGGCTGAGAGCACGAATCAGATTCTGAGTATGCCTGAGAGCAGAAATAAGAAAATTATTAGTGTGGTTGACTGCGCAAATGAATCACCTCTGAGGTGAAGGTATGTGGGAGCAAGAGTCGCAGCGGTAGCGGTAGCCATGGCAGCTCTACATCCGTGAAGTTGGTCGCGAAATTAGCACTCAATAATGGTAGCAATGGTAGATATTGAGTTAGTGTTAGTTTAACCTAATAGATCGGAAAATGCAAGGGGAGTTAGGTGCAAGAGGATAACCTGCTAAAGCATCTTTGATAAACCACATTTAAACAACCTGGAGGAAAATGAAGAAATAAATATTTGTATTAGAGTCGTTAAAAATAATTCAAACCTCATTTATTTATGTGAATTTGCCCTAGATTTTTAACACATAGAAATTTCAATTAAATTAATTTCAATGATATTATTATTATTTCTCCATTAATATTTACACTGATTTATTTATATGATTGTATAAAGCTTAATGTATAATTATGAATGATTTGCGTTTTTCTTTTTTTCTTGCAGAGATAAATCATAAGGAAGGAAGTGAAATCATGAATATATTGTTACGGTCAGAGTTAAGTACCACAACACTAAAGAAAATTAATAAGAACGTCGTTATGAACGCGAGATTCGAGAACGCCAATGATAGGCTAAGCTGGACTCTATGCCAGTCTTAAGAAACCCCAAATGTGTACAAACAGTCAAGTAACGATGATAAGTTACATTAATTGCTTAACTCAGAGTTCAAATTATGCCAATCAATCTTATCAGATTATTCATAATCCCAGAGTTTTCCTTCATATATAACATAGCCTAGTATTGGTAAAGGCAAAACAAAGAAAATATAGAAAATTAATATATTAAGGTTATTATTATAGTTATTATTATCAACAACAATGAGATCAGTTTAAATAGTAAGTCAAAGCTTGTAATTTGGCAGTTCTCCTTTTACTTAATTAAAGTGATAAATAAATATATGAGGTTTGGAAAAACATGAATATCATATATACATAGGCGCCAAATTTGACAACTATAAGAGACTTACATTGCAGTAGTAGTGCACTGAATAATCACACAAAAAATAGAGCACATTAATTGACTAATTACACAAAATCTAGAGCAAATCAATTCCAGTAGGAGCGCGTTAAGTGGTTGAAGGTGAACTGCCTAAAATTGGGGAAATTTAAACTTAAATAAGTATTGGTAGCAAGTTAGTTGGTTGTGTGGGAGGAGGTTAGTTGGTTGTATTATGGGTAATCACTAAAGGAGTTGGAGATTGTTGTTTTAATATTACATAAATATATACATTACAAATAAATATACGAGGGGTGGTCAATAAGTTTTGCGAATTGGTAGGGTAAAACAGAGCAAGGGGGATGGCTGTTTGTGGGGGTGTTAGGACAAGTTATGACAAGTCAGGACCTGCAGCCGCACGCTCCTGCCTCGTCTATTTAAGAAGCAGCAGCTGATCGCAGATCTTCAGTCACAAATTTTTCAACAATGGAGAAGGTTGAGCACCGCGCACTGATCAAATTTTGAACCAAGGAAGGCAAAAATGCAAAAGAGATCCATGAACGCATTGTTGCAGTGTACACCGACACCGCCCCTTCCTATGCAACCATTGCTCGCTGGAATAGGGAGTTCCGCCATGGTCGTGAGTCCCTTGAAGATGACCCTCATCCAGGACACCCGTCAGACGTGACCAACGAGGACAATGTGGCCCGTGTTGAGAGGATGATCCTCGAAAATCGACGGGTGAAGGTCGAAGAAATCGAGCGAGAACTTGGAATATCACATGGAAGTGTTATCACCATCATCCACGATAATTTGGCCATGACCAAGGTCTCTGCCCGTTGAGTCCCTAGAAACCTCACGCCCCATTCGACTTCAACGTCGTCAAAGTCCACAAGGCCAGAGTTGCACAAGCTGCCCTGCGCGAGTGCGGATTCGAGTAGCTCAACCATCCCCCTTACAGTCAAGATCTGGCCCATAGCGACTACTTTTTATTCCGCCAGCTCAAGGCTGCACTGCGTGGACGCCGGTTTGGGGACGATGAAGATGTCCAGTTCGCCGTCCAGTTCGCAGTCGGGAGATTTCTGGTTGTCGGGAATTCGAAGCCTCAGGGACAAGTGACGCAAGTGCATTGAAGTGGAGGGTATCTATATTTAAAAATAATAAAACACTTTTCCTCATATCTCGTTTCCTTATATCCGAATTGCAAAACTTATTGACCGCCCATCGTATATTACATTTCAAATAAATATATATTACAATTACATAAATTTACATAATATAACCTTTTAACTAGTAGTATACATAACAATATATATATATATTTATATATATATATATATATATATATATATATATATATATATATATATATATATATATATATATATATATATATATATATATATATATATATATGGTTGTATTACGTAGGGAAAAAGAAAGATTGATTGGAGTTAGTACTTCTTTATCTTAATAACATTTTCAAACTCACAATGGTTTGTGAAATAGAGAGACACTGTTATGTTTTCCCATAAAATCAGATGGTCAGATTTTTTTATTACCTTTGATAAGTTTGATTTGAGGAAGAAAGATAGGATTGGATCTAAAGAAAACAAACCGGGGCTAATATTTACATTTGTCTCCTTTGTGCTGGAGTTTAGGAACGATTCACAGATGGAAGAGCTAGGCAAGGAAATCCGGGCTTTGGCCAAATAGATGGGTGTTGTAGTCGCCACTGTGAAGCTGGTCATGAATGAGGACCTTCGCTACACTCGTACAATAGGCGTAATGGATAAATTCTGATAGCCAAGACCAAGGAGAACCGCTTGACGAAGGCAAAGAAGCCCCTGAACAAGCTGAACCATCCTGTTAGTCAGGGAACGATCTAGTTCGTGTCAGATGAAAGGAAGTTCTCCCAGGACCAGTAGCACAACAACTGGAACAACAGATGGCTTGCCTACGATCCACGCGACGTTCTATGTATCATGAAGACCAAGTTCCCCTCAACTGTGATGATCTTTGAGTGCGTCCCCGCTCAGGGTGACGTCATGCCGCATCACATCTTTTAGCAAGCTCTTAAACCCAATTCAGACGGCTATGTGGAGCTGCTGGAGACTGGGGTCAAATCCTGACGGGAGAGGGTTCCTGCTGTAAGGCCGTGCCTTCACAAATAGTGAAGTAGTTATTGGAGAGTTTCTACGAGTTCACCAGCGCCAATTTATAGCTTCCTAATTCCACGGATTTTAATCCCATGGATTACTCTGCGTGAGGCGCGGTTGAGAAAGAGAACACCCCTGTGTCTGCAACATCGAGAACGAGCTGGTAGCTAAGATCAAGAGGGTGTTCGAAGGTCTTCACAAAGACACAGTGATGAACACATGCGACAAGATTCGGAGTCCTCCTGAAGTTACAGTGGAAGCTAAAGTCGGGTACTTTGAACAAATTGTTATCTCCCACCCATAATCTAGTTCACAAGCGGAACGAACGTGCCACGAAGCTTGTGCAAAACTGGATCAGCCTCTTAACCCTGGTGTGCTGGGCCACCTAAGAGACATGAAGCCTAAGTTCCTGTTCCATATCATCGTGTTTAGGGTAGTGAGGGCCACGCTATGGCCCCATTCATCTTCCTGGAGAGCTACATCAAGTTCCTGGAAGAGTTGTTGTTGCCATCGATGCAACAACAACTACGTGTTGTAGCAGGACTCTGCAACATACCACATAAGCAGGAGGACCACGTCTTTGCTGTCAGACAATTTCTTTGACCATATCACTTCAAACATCTGGACTCCTAACTGCCCAGAATACAACCCCTATAGACTATTATGTGTGGTACGTGGCTGAGAGAGAGATATATCACAAGTTCTCGTGCACTATTAAAGTTGAGTATAAGTCACCACAGTTTGCACCCAGTTACAATTTTCTGATGATACGAAACTAAGGAAAAATATCATAGTAACTAGTATAACTCCTAAAAAGACTTCGATATAGTATAAAAATGGTCGAAAAGATGGTAGATGGAATTCATTATTGACAAGTGTAATCCAATGCGCATAGACGATGATAATATAAGGAGAAATTGTAATATGGTTGGTCAAATTTTCAAATGATGCCACTGTAGCATCATAAAAGGCTAGTAGGGTTCTGGGATACATAACCAGAAATTTTTTATTTAAATTAGAAGATATTATGGTGGCCTTATTTACATATATTTAATAAAAACATCACGTTTGTTTCTAATTCATTTTCCTCTTCCTCTGCCTCCTAATTCTCATGAACATAAAAACTTCATTCAATATGTCGAAATTTAGCTAAGACTTATATGATCATACATGCCTCACTCATGTTCATTACTTAATTCATATTGCATAGTGCTTCTACACATTTCAGAATATGATTGTTAAGACTGCACAATTCGCTTTTTTACTATCCCTTGTATATTTGTGCATATCTTTGTATGTAAATTTTTATTTGCAATTCAGAGCATTTTCCAAAGCATTCACATTTTTATCACTCCCATTCACTTTACGTACACCCAACTCGTTTGCTCTCCCACACATCTCCCCATAACTCACAACCATATTCTCTACTTCCTTATTCCCAATCCATAGTAATAAAAAAAAACGAGAATAGAAAGATGAAACCCAATCAACCGAAATGGCGTTAGCGAAGGAATAGTAATTAGAATTGCTGAGATAACAGTTTCTCAATAAATATCTCCTCATCTTCACCAATCTCTACCCCCCTCCATCCCCCCCCCCACTCGTCCTTCTTATAAACCTTCCCTCTAGGGGGCCCTAAACGTGCTATAAACGTGTTTACAGAACGGCAAGAGGGGCAAAATCGAGATAATATTTTCCTGCTAAAAATAGAAACGAATTTTGGCGCGAAAATCCTATAAATGTAATCAACTTTCGCGGGTAAAATTATGGGAAGAAAATATGTCGTTGTTTAAATCGCTGGAAAATATATTCGTTGAATCGTGTTTTTCCGTCGGTGAAAATCTGTCTCAGATAATTCATTCTTTCAGGAATTAATTCCAATTTTATTATTTGGGGATTTATTTATATTCCCTTAATTTATAGATTTAGGAAATTGAATTTAATATTATGACCATAATTAGATATTTTTGAAGGGCATAATTTTCAGTTTGTCTATCAATAGTAGAACTAGTTTTATTATAATTTTGGCCAGATTATTTTAACTATATATTTTTTTCACTTTAATGGGGATGATTATCTATTTGTACTATTGATATTTTGAATGTGAAACAGGGTGTACAGAACTAGTTTTCTTGTCATTTTGGCCAAATTATTTTAACTATTTTTAATGTAAAACACAGGGTGTACAGAATTTCGCTAATCTGACACTTCTTTACCTATGATAAGTGACAGTTGCCTTACCCTTAATCATTAAGGCGTTTTATAGATTAACTAAAATAAAAGATAAAGTTAGTATTAATCCAGTTGGGAATTTCATTATTAAAATTAAAAAGAAAGTACTCGGAATTTTGATTGTTTTTAACAATTCGATGAGGAAATAAAGAATTGGAGTAAAAGTTTAGATGCAGAAAAATAAAAAGAAAGTACTTGGAATATTTATGGTAAGCCACATTGGATATGGTTAATCACCGGATGTAAATCCATTATAGAAAATATCAGAACTTCCTACAGTTTCCGAAGATCCGAGACTTCCACAGGCTTTAATAGATTAAATCCTGCATTAGGTTTTAATAGATCAGATATTTCCAGAGGTTTCCAACGGTCGGATCTTCCCACAGGTTATATAATATCAGAGCTTCCAACAGGTTTTGAACTGTCAGATCTTACCACAGTTCCAAAAGATCAGAGACTCCCACAGGCTTTACAAAATCAAAACCTGTCACAGTTTTTAAAGATCAGATCTATCCACAGGTTTCCAACGGTCGGATCTTTAAAATTTCAAATCCTGCCACAGACTTTTAAAAAATCTGATCTTTCTACAGATTTCCAATGGTCGGATATTTCCACAGGTTTCGAAAGGTCGGATCTTTCGTTAGAAAATAACAGAGCTTCTAACATGTTTTAAAATATCAGATTTTCTCACAGTTTCAGAAGATCCGAGACTCCCACAGGCTTTACAAAATCAAAACCTGTCACAGTTTTTAAAGATCAGATCTATCCACAGGTTTCCAACGGTCGGATCTTTAAAATTTCAAATCCTGCCACAGACTTTTAAAAAATCTGATCTTTCTACAGATTTCCAATGGTCGGATATTTCCACAGGTTTCGAAAGGTCGGATCTTTCGTTAGAAAATAACAGAGCTTCTAACATGTTTTAAAATATCAGATTTTCTCACAGTTTCAGAAGATCCGAGACTCCCACAGGCTTTACAAAATCAAAACCTGTCACAGTTTTTAAAGATCAGATCTATCCACAGGTTTCCAACGGTCGGATCTTTAAAATTTCAAATCCTGCCACAGACTTTTAAAAAATCTGATCTTTCTACAGATTTCCAATGGTCGGATATTTCCACAGGTTTCGAAAGGTCGGATCTTTCGTTAGAAAATAACAGAGCTTCTAACATGTTTTAAAATATCAGATTTTCTCACAGTTTCAGAAGATCCGAGACTCCCACAGGCTTTACAAAATCAAAACCTGTCACAGTTTTTAAAGATCAGATCTATCCACAGGTTTCCAACGGTCGGATCTTTAAAATTTCAAATCCTGCCACAGACTTTTAAAAAATCTGATCTTTCTACAGATTTCCAATGGTCGGATATTTCCACAGGTTTCGAAAGGTCGGATCTTTCGTTAGAAAATAACAGAGCTTCTAACATGTTTTAAAATATCAGATTTTCTCACAGTTTCAGAAGATCCGAGACTCCCACAGGCTTTACAAAATCAAAACCTGTCACAGTTTTTAAAGATCAGATCTATCCACAGGTTTCCAACGGTCGGATCTTTAAAATTTCAAATCCTGCCACAGACTTTTAAAAAATCTGATCTTTCTACAGATTTCCAATGGTCGGATATTTCCACAGGTTTCGAAAGGTCGGATCTTTCGTTAGAAAATAACAGAGCTTCTAACATGTTTTAAAATATCAGATTTTCTCACAGTTTCAGAAGATCCGAGACTCCCACAGGCTTTACAAAATCAAAACCTGTCACAGTTTTTAAAGATCAGATCTATCCACAGGTTTCCAACGGTCGGATCTTTAAAATTTCAAATCCTGCCACAGACTTTTAAAAAATCTGATCTTTCTACAGATTTCCAATGGTCGGATATTTCCACAGGTTTCGAAAGGTCGGATCTTTCGTTAGAAAATAACAGAGCTTCTAACATGTTTTAAAATATCAGATTTTCTCACAGTTTCAGAAGATCCGAGACTCCCACAGGCTTTACAAAATCAAAACCTGTCACAGTTTTTAAAGATCAGATCTATCCACAGGTTTCCAACGGTCGGATCTTTAAAATTTCAAATCCTGCCACAGACTTTTAAAAAATCTGATCTTTCTACAGATTTCCAATGGTCGGATATTTCCACAGGTTTCGAAAGGTCGGATCTTTCGTTAGAAAATAACAGAGCTTCTAACATGTTTTAAAATATCAGATTTTCTCACAGTTTCAGAAGATCCGAGACTCCCACAGGCTTTACAAAATCAAAACCTGTCACAGTTTTTAAAGATCAGATCTATCCACAGGTTTCCAACGGTCGGATCTTTAAAATTTCAAATCCTGCCACAGACTTTTAAAAAATCTGATCTTTCTACAGATTTCCAATGGTCGGATATTTCCACAGGTTTCGAAAGGTCGGATCTTTCGTTAGAAAATAACAGAGCTTCTAACATGTTTTAAAATATCAGATTTTCTCACAGTTTCAGAAGATCCGAGACTCCCACAGGCTTTACAAAATCAAAACCTGTCACAGTTTTTAAAGATCAGATCTATCCACAGGTTTCCAACGGTCGGATCTTCCCACAGGTTATATAATATCAGAGCTTCCAACAGGTTTTGAACTGTCAGATCTTACCACAGTTCCAAAAGATCAGAGACTCCCACAGGCTTTACAAAATCAAAACCTGTCACAGTTTTTAAAGATCAGATCTATCCACAGGTTTCCAACGGTCGGATCTTTAAAATTTCAAATCCTGCCACAGACTTTTAAAAAATCTGATCTTTCTACAGATTTCCAATGGTCGGATATTTCCACAGGTTTCGAAAGGTCGGATCTTTCGTTAGAAAATAACAGAGCTTCTAACATGTTTTAAAATATCAGATTTTCTCACAGTTTCAGAAGATCCGAGACTCCCACAGGCTTTACAAAATCAAAACCTGTCACAGTTTTTAAAGATCAGATCTATCCACAGGTTTCCAACGGTCGGATCTTTAAAATTTCAAATCCTGCCACAGACTTTTAAAAAATCTGATCTTTCTACAGATTTCCAATGGTCGGATATTTCCACAGGTTTCGAAAGGTCGGATCTTTCGTTAGAAAATAACAGAGCTTCTAACATGTTTTAAAATATCAGATTTTCTCACAGTTTCAGAAGATCCGAGACTCCCACAGGCTTTACAAAATCAAAACCTGTCACAGTTTTTAAAGATCAGATCTATCCACAGGTTTCCAACGGTCGGATCTTTAAAATTTCAAATCCTGCCACAGACTTTTAAAAAATCTGATCTTTCTACAGATTTCCAATGGTCGGATATTTCCACAGGTTTCGAAAGGTCGGATCTTTCGTTAGAAAATAACAGAGCTTCTAACATGTTTTAAAATATCAGATTTTCTCACAGTTTCAGAAGATCCGAGACTCCCACAGGCTTTACAAAATCAAAACCTGTCACAGTTTTTAAAGATCAGATCTATCCACAGGTTTCCAACGGTCGGATCTTTAAAATTTCAAATCCTGCCACAGACTTTTAAAAAATCTGATCTTTCTACAGATTTCCAATGGTCGGATATTTCCACAGGTTTCGAAAGGTCGGATCTTTCGTTAGAAAATAACAGAGCTTCTAACATGTTTTAAAATATCAGATTTTCTCACAGTTTCAGAAGATCCGAGACTCCCACAGGCTTTACAAAATCAAAACCTGTCACAGTTTTTAAAGATCAGATCTATCCACAGGTTTCCAACGGTCGGATCTTTAAAATTTCAAATCCTGCCACAGACTTTTAAAAAATCTGATCTTTCTACAGATTTCCAATGGTCGGATATTTCCACAGGTTTCGAAAGGTCGGATCTTTCGTTAGAAAATAACAGAGCTTCTAACATGTTTTAAAATATCAGATTTTCTCACAGTTTCAGAAGATCCGAGACTCCCACAGGCTTTACAAAATCAAAACCTGTCACAGTTTTTAAAGATCAGATCTATCCACAGGTTTCCAACGGTCGGATCTTTAAAATTTCAAATCCTGCCACAGACTTTTAAAAAATCTGATCTTTCTACAGATTTCCAATGGTCGGATATTTCCACAGGTTTCGAAAGGTCGGATCTTTCGTTAGAAAATAACAGAGCTTCTAACATGTTTTAAAATATCAGATTTTCTCACAGTTTCAGAAGATCCGAGACTCCCACAGGCTTTACAAAATCAAAACCTGTCACAGTTTTTAAAGATCAGATCTATCCACAGGTTTCCAACGGTCGGATCTTTAAAATTTCAAATCCTGCCACAGACTTTTAAAAAATCTGATCTTTCTACAGATTTCCAATGGTCGGATATTTCCACAGGTTTCGAAAGGTCGGATCTTTCGTTAGAAAATAACAGAGCTTCTAACATGTTTTAAAATATCAGATTTTCTCACAGTTTCAGAAGATCCGAGACTCCCACAGGCTTTACAAAATCAAAACCTGTCACAGTTTTTAAAGATCAGATCTATCCACAGGTTTCCAACGGTCGGATCTTCCCACAGGTTATATAATATCAGAGCTTCCAACAGGTTTTGAACTGTCAGATCTTACCACAGTTCCAAAAGATCAGAGACTCCCACAGGCTTTACAAAATCAAAACCTGTCACAGTTTTTAAAGATCAGATCTATCCACAGGTTTCCAACGGTCGGATCTTTAAAATTTCAAATCCTGCCACAGACTTTTAAAAAATCTGATCTTTCTACAGATTTCCAATGGTCGGATATTTCCACAGGTTTCGAAAGGTCGGATCTTTCGTTAGAAAATAACAGAGCTTCTAACATGTTTTAAAATATCAGATTTTCTCACAGTTTCAGAAGATCCGAGACTCCCACAGGCTTTACAAAATCAAAACCTGTCACAGTTTTTAAAGATCAGATCTATCCACAGGTTTCCAACGGTCGGATCTTTAAAATTTCAAATCCTGCCACAGACTTTTAAAAAATCTGATCTTTCTACAGATTTCCAATGGTCGGATATTTCCACAGGTTTCGAAAGGTCGGATCTTTCGTTAGAAAATAACAGAGCTTCTAACATGTTTTAAAATATCAGATTTTCTCACAGTTTCAGAAGATCCGAGACTCCCACAGGCTTTACAAAATCAAAACCTGTCACAGTTTTTAAAGATCAGATCTATCCACAGGTTTCCAACGGTCGGATCTTTAAAATTTCAAATCCTGCCACAGACTTTTAAAAAATCTGATCTTTCTACAGATTTCCAATGGTCGGATATTTCCACAGGTTTCGAAAGGTCGGATCTTTCGTTAGAAAATAACAGAGCTTCTAACATGTTTTAAAATATCAGATTTTCTCACAGTTTCAGAAGATCCGAGACTCCCACAGGCTTTACAAAATCAAAACCTGTCACAGTTTTTAAAGATCAGATCTATCCACAGGTTTCCAACGGTCGGATCTTCCCACAGGTTATATAATATCAGAGCTTGCAACAGGTTTCAAACTATCAGATCTTACCACAGTTTCAAAAGATCAGAGACTCCCACAGGTTTTAAAAGATCAGATCTTTACAGAGGTTTCCAATGGTCAGATATTCCCACAGGTTAGAAGATATCAGAGCTTCCAACAGGTTTCAAAATTTCAGATCCTCCCACAGTTTCAAAAGATCAGACTCCCACAGGCTTTACAAGATCAAATCTTGCCATAGGTTTCAAATGATCAAAGCTTCCGACTAGTTTCTAAAGATCAGTTCTTCCAACAAGCGTTAAAATATCAGATATTCTTACAGTTTCGAAAATATCTAAAAATATGTTTTCAAACCGTTTCTAAAATATCTTTGAATTCCTTTTTTTCAAAAACTCTTTTAATTGCAAACTGTTTTAAATCTAGTCTTCAAAAGGTTTTCTATACTATGAATGTCATTTCTATGAATTTTTGTTTTTTAAGTTCTTGAATATCTAAAACTTTGGGTGTAATGTTTAAAATTTGAGAAACAAAGAAAATACCCCTAAATTACACTGGCCAATAAATTTAGACCTTTTTTAATCATCAGAGACCTGATCTAACTTTTCTCGTGGCATTTCTTTCGCTGATTTCATATCTGACTTTAGCTTTTCTTTAGCACATCAGGTTTTCGAGATATTCGAAAATGCAATATGACCGCCGTCGCTGATAGAATTTAGCGTTTTACTCTGATTTCTTGGCCAAAACTGGTGATATATGGCTGCATAGCGCCATTGCTAGAAAAGAATTGCCTTCTGTATATCTCCATGTGCCTTAAGAAGTTGAACTGACACAAAACGATGCATTTAACATATAGAAACTCTAAATTTATCATTCTTTTTAGGCGTAAACATATGATAAAGATCAATAGCCATGTTTTGTTTATTCCACAAGCATCATTCAGTTAATGGTACTTATATTGCATGTATAAGAATGGTAAAGAATGATTGAAGGGCTAATAAGTCAAAACTCGAATTCATAAACGTTTTGCATTAGATTTGCGTTTAATTTTTTCTCAGGATTATCACGATACAACATCCAACAATGATCTCCCATCATGTTCTCATTCCAAAATCCTTGATAGCGAGTTTCCATGTTCTTGATATCCTGGTGGAAACGTTCACTTTGCTCCTCACTTACGGCTCAAGATTTCCTGGGAAAAAGTCTAGGTGCGAATGCAGGAATTGGATTTTAAGTGACCTACGGCATCCCATTTCTTTATAAGATTGAAGAAGGTTTTCCACGCCATTTCTGTATGCAGGTGACTTGTTGATGCCCAGAAAGTTTGCACATAACCACTTGAAGGCTAGCCATGCATTTAGTTCAATAGGAGTGAGGGTCTTCTCGAAGTCAGGGTCTGCTAAAACCTCCCTGATTTGTGGTCCCACAAATATGCCTTCTTTTAGTTTTGCCGCGCTCAGTTGTAGAAATCTTTTGCACAGATATTGGAATCCTTGAGAATTGTCCTTAGCCATTGCTTTCACGAAGTTTTTCATTAGACCTAGTTTCAAATGAAGAGGTGGCAGATATATTTTCTGAGGCTCTACCAGGGGGACAGACTGAACACTGATTATTCCAGGTTCATATGTAGATCAAGGTAGCCAGTTACGCTTGTCATAATGTTTTGCAGTGGCACGGCTATCCCACAGGTAGGGAAAGCAACAGTACTTCGTGAATCCTCCTTGTATACCAATTAGCATGCCTATGACTTTTCGATCACCACAGATGTACCACTGATGGGCTTGGTAGTTTATGGCTTCAAGAAGAATATCCATATTGTCATATGTCTCCTTAAGGTGGACAGAATGGCCAATAGGAATGGAAGGCTTTACATTGACATTGTGCAAGAGGACAGCTTTCAGACCTATCTTAGAAGCATCAATAAAGATACGCCAGTCAGACGCAGCATATCTTTGTGACAAGGCTTCGAATAATCCATTTATATCATGGCAGTAGCAGAGATGTCCATTAACTGTGAAGAATGAAGTTAAATCACGATTACGCTTTATAAAGTAATTCACATGCACATTTTTCTCGAGTAAGAATTTTTCCTCTAGTCGAGATGCTAGAAGTTCTGCTTTCTCCTTTGACAGTGACAGATATCTCACAAGATCATTCAAATCTTCCTGAGTAAATAGCTTTGGCTCAGAGTTAGCCTCCTCATATTCAACATCTGCATCTAATGTGCATGCAACTTCAGTACTGCTATCATCACTGATATCATCAGGTATGAGGCCATCATCAGGTGGAACTGGAATTGACAAAGATACATCATGTGGAACTGGTCTACACGCCGAATCCATGGTTGGATAACAATTCGGTGCTTGTTCTTTGCAGAAAACCCTTTTGTTTTCACAGTGCAAAAATAGCAATCTTCGATATGACCTCTGGGCTCTCTCCATATCATAGGAACAGCAAAGGGCATTGAAGCTTTATTTTTGTTAATCCAGTCAAGTAATCCATTAGAGCAGAAAGTACACATTTGGTGCGGTGTCCATGCTTTAGCTTGGCCACTCAGAGGGCAACCGAAGTAGAGTTTGTACATTTTCTTTATATCATTTGTGATAGTACGCTGCTGAGATTTTGTTGTAAAATGTCTACATACATAGCAGAATTTATCTGGATGATTTTTTCACTCTCGAGGCATTGTTACTGCTTTGTGGAAATATTTGGAAGCCTCTTATGATCAACGCAGAGGGAGCAGCTTAGAAGATGCACATCACATGAGGAACCTGAAAGCATAAAACAGAATTATAAATAATTGCGCAAAATATGCATGCGGGTTATAAATGTAAATGAATTCTTCTCTACACCCCTTTAACCAGCAAGAACTCATGAAGCATCTAGTCTTCTCATCTTAGCAGTACAATAATGATGCATGCAATAGAGCACTACCAGTAATATACTACATTTTATAATCGCAGGCGGCCATTTTGAATTTGGGGCATATCTTAAAAATGGTACGTGCTAGAGCAAAACCGAAGGCAGATCCGGATTTACGATAGAAAATTCATTTAGAAAAGTATAGTAAGGTCTCTTATGAAAAATGTGTGTTGACTAGTGTAATTCTTCAATGTTTCAAATTTCAGGGCTTTGGTCCTCATGAGGAATCTCAAGCAGTACGAATAGAAGTTAGAACTGAGGAAGAACAAAGTTCTAATTAAGGTCATCTCATTTCACTACTCCATCTCTGTTGTGTGCATGGCCTACAGCGCATCCCTCTCTGCATCTAGTACACCTGATTCAGTCTCTTTCATACTCGTGTCAGTGTATAGAATTGTAGGCAAAATCTGAAAAAAACAAGGTCTGCTGACCAAAAGGTCGCGTGCTCTCATCTCACTTATTCTGATTTATGACTTTACGACCTTCAAAACTTTAAATAAATCCCGGAATAACCTTGGAAAGACTTTGTCAATTATACCATTCAAAGGAGAATGTAAAACAACATAAAAGTTTCAAATTTCGTTAGAATCGGCTGAATAGATATAATGTCATTGCCACAACATAATAATTCATGGGCTAACCTTGGGAAGACCTTGTCAATTATATCATTCGAAAGAGCATGTAAAAAAAACTTAAGAGTTTCAAAATTCGTCAGAATCGGCCGAATACATACAAAATTATCACAGGGCAAACTGGACAGAATACACAAAAGAAATTGAACAAGTACTCTCCAACATCCAACTGCTCAAAGATGCACACACGGCAAACAAAATACTAAATAACACAATCTTACAAGCAAACAAACACAACATCACACGTGGGGAAACACACAACACACAAAAACTACTCCCTGAACCAATCAGAAACTTCATAGCACAACGGAACAACACTAGAAAACAAAACCCATCAGACTCCAACATTATAGAACAAAACAAACAAATAGGTCGCGGTATACAAGAACACAAATAAGAATTATGGAAACATCACCTAGACCAGCAATGAGACCAAAAAACAAACGCACATAAACTCTGGAAAACCATTGCTGGCCTCACAAACAAAAAACCAACACAGCCACAAAACAACACCATCACCTTCGGAAATAAAGAAGCCACAACACGCATACAAAAAGCAAAACACTTCAACAAACAATTTACAAACACAACCATACACCAAACGAAAAATGAAAACAGGAAAATAGATTGACTTACAAAAACCTCCCTAAACCACAATTCACAACCACAACAGAACAGACCATCAGAGCCATGAAACAAGCAAGAGACAACAACTCCACTGGCCCTGATGACATAAACATCAAACACCTCAAACACCTCAAACACCTAGATCAAAACGCCATAAACCTCCTCATGCACACTAACAACCTCGCTATAAACACAAACAGCATACCTAAACACATCGTTGCCTGTAATATTGATGAGACTTACCAATCAGGTTTTAAAGCTGGGCGCTCTACCGAAACCGCTCTACTCAATGTTACTGATTGCTTACGTAGAGCTTCTGACCGAGGTTGTGCCTCCATCCTCATTCTACTTGACCTCTCCTTTGCCTTTGATACTATTGACCATACTGTCTTGCTTGCTCGCCTCCACTATTTCCTTGGCATTTCTGGCGCTGCTCTCGACTGATTTCGCTCTTACCTTTCGTCTCGCACCCAATCTGTAATGATTAACGATGTCTCCTCTGACCTCACTCCCATTCGCTTTGGTGTCCCTCAAGGCTCTGTCCTTGGCCCTCTCCTCTTTCGTATCTACCTATTCCCTCTTAGCTCCCTCCCACGTAATCTTGGTCTATCCTTGCACCTCTATGCCGATGACACTTAAATCTTTATTTCCTCTTTCCCCTCGACCATTGCCCACTCAATCTGTGACCTCCTATCTGCCTATTCTTCTATCTCGGACTGGCTATTGGCTAACTTCCTCAAACTTAACCACTCCAAAACTGAAGTTCTTCTGATTGGTACCCCCGCTCTAGTATACAAAGTTAAATCCCTCTTTCCCTCCCTCCCTCTAGGTGGAAACTCTGTCGCTTTCTCCGACTCTGTTAGAAATCCGCGCCTTGTGTTTGATGAGCATCCCTCCTTCAAGCCCCACATCCACAATATTAGTAAATCTTCCCTTTGTTTCCTCCGTAACTTCTCCCGCATTCGTTCTCACTTCGATCGCCAAAGTCTTGAGACTGCTGACCACGCCTTCATTACCACCCACCTTGATTACTGTAACTCTCTTCTTGTAAATCTACTATCTTCCTCTCTCCGTCCCCTTCAGCTAGTTCAGAACTACGCTGCCCGACTACTCCTCCGTCGCTCTCGCTTCTTCCCTTCTAAGCCCCTGCTTCAGGAACTGCACTGGTTACCTGTCAGATATCGTTCTCATTTCAAGATTCTTCTCTTCACTTTCAAGGTCCTTCGCCAAAAGACCCCAACCTACCTTTCCGCTGCCCTTTCCCAACGTCTTGCCCCTCGAGCCCTTCGGTCATCTCCTGCTCGTCTCCTGAACACTCCTCGCTGGTCCCTGTGCTCAATGGGCGACCGCTCCTTCTCAGTGTGTGCCCCCAAGCTTTGGAATGCTCTTCCAGCCGAAATTAGATCTGCTGGATCACTTACCACTTTCAAGCGACTCCTGAAAACGCATCTGTTCAGGATTGTCTACTCACCCACCTGATCTTAGCCCACAGCCAAATGTGCGCTCTGTGAAGGCATCGCGCCTTGAAGAGCGCATTATAAGAAAATTATTATTATTATAATTATTATTATTTATTATTAGTGGAAAGTAGCAAAAATAATTCCAATACCCAAACCAGCCAAAGATGGGTTCAAACCCATGCACTTAACCACCACAGAGTTACACACAATAAACCAAATAATCACAAATGGATTCAACAAGAATATTCCACCACATAGAACCATAGAAATCGCCCTTGATATGTCCAAAGCATTCGACACAGTAGACATACACAAACTAATCAACAAGATCCACAAACTAACCATACCCACCACTCTCATCAAGTGTATAGCAAACTACATCAAGGGATGACTCTAATACACCCAAATACCAAACACAAAATCTAAACACAGACACACAAAATCCGGAGTTCTCCAAGGAGGAGTACTTTCCCCAACACTTTTTAACATCTACACCTCAGATATACCAACTCCCCTACAAACAGTAAAAATTGTCACCTACGCAGACGACATCACAATATTCTCATTACACAACAAACCAGAAGCCGCTGCACAAGAGATACAACCTTACCTCAACAAAATACACACATGGACAATAGAAAACTCACTAAAGCTAAACGCCACCAAAACAATGACCACTCTCTTCGCACCAGACCCTACAGAATACAACACAACCCTAAATCTAAACATAGAAAATATACCACTAACCACAACAAAAGAACGGAAGATCCTTGGCCTCACTTTTGATCCCAAACTCACATACTCGAAACACATACAAAACACAATAGTCAAGGCCACGAAAACACTAAAAGTCATCAAGGCACTCACAACTACACACTGGGGTAAACCTAAGAAACGCTCATTAACACATACAAGACAATCATAAGATAAGCACTAGAATACACCAACACAATCTGGTCTCCATCATTTCAGAAACCAACACCAAAAAACTACAGACACATCACTGCCAACATCTAGACGACGAGACGAACATCATACCAATCAAAAATAACCTAAAACTACATGCATCGCAACTCAGACAGAAAACACAACATCCAAATCATCCGCTCCACCACATCATCAAACAACCTCCCAATCACATACACAAAAAAACAGACCATATTCGCTAACAACAACAACTACACCACCAACTTAGATACAGACCCTAACACAACAACAGAAGACACAATCAAGCAAAACATGAAAACAATCCACTCTCAGCTCACACAACAATACTTGACAAACAGAACCCACAACAAAATATTAAGTGCAGCACCTCCAAACATACACAACTCAGAACAAACACTTAAAAAGCAGATCAGAAGAACAGATACGAACAAACAAATCACCCCTCCTGACGTCAAACATGCACAATATGTCTCCCACCACCTATATAACACCAAACTGCTCCAAATTCTTAACACAGATACACGATACCACACATTTCTTCAACTTCTCACAGATCCACACAGACCTGGGCCCAGTAGATCTCTGGGAGAGACCCCGGGAGGCGGCGAGTCTGCTCTTGCGATGGTTCGGGAAGCTGGGGTGGGGCCTGAAATAGGTGTGAAGGTCGCCGATCTACTGTCGGGCTGGGGACGGGGTCACCACCACCACCACCAGTTATAATGTTATTGCAAAAACAAAATAATTCTCGGGCTAACCTTGGGAGGACTTTGGCAATTAGATAATTCGAAAGAGAATGTAAAACAACGTAACATAAAGGTTTCAAATTTTATTAGAATCAGCCGAATAGTTACAATGTCATTACAAATTTTTTTTTTTAGCAAAACGGGGACCGACCGACCGACATAGTGAGATGTAGAGTCTCACACGACTAAAAATCTCGGAAAAATTGTGTTCGTCTCAAACGGCAGAATCGGCAGAGGATATTTTTCTCAATTAATTATAAACAAATCACTTAAAATGCCTCCCTTTCTAATGGATTTTGAATTAATTTTAAATGAACTTTAAATTAATTTAAAATGGATTTTAAATATAATTTAAATGAATTTTAAATAAGTTTCAAATGGATTTTAAATATAATTTGAATGAATTTAAAATGGTTCTTAAATTATTTCCTACTGGATTTTAAATTAATTCTAAACTAATTTAAAATAAATCTTAAATGAATTATAAATTGATTTTTAATTAATTTAAAATAAATCTTAAATGAATTGTAAATTGATTTTAAATAAATTTAAAATAAATCTTAAATGAAAGGTAAATTGATTTTGAATTAATTTAAAATAAATCTTCAATGAATTTTAAATTGATTTTAAATTAATTTAAAATAAATCTCAAATGAATTGTAAATTAATTTAAAATAATCTTAAATGAATTGTAAATTGATTGTAAATTAATTTAAAAGAAATCTTAAGTGAATTGCAAATTGATTGTAAATTAATTTAATTTTTCTTAAAGGAATTTTAAATTGATTTTAAATTAATTTAAAATAAATCCTAAATGAAAGGTAAATTGATTTTAAATAAATTTAAAATAAATCTTAAATGAATTGCAAATTAATTTTGAATTAATTTAAAATAAATCTTCAATGAATTGTAAATTGATTTTAAATTAATTTAAATTTTATCTTAAATGAATTGTAAATTGATTGTAGAGTAATTTAAATTTTATCTTAAATGAATTGTAAATTTATTTTAAATTAACTTAAAATAAATATTAAATGAATTGTAAATTGATTTTAAATTAATTTAAAATAAATCTTAAATGAATTGCAATTGATTTTGAATTAATTAAAAATAATTCTTCAATGAATTGTAAATTGATTGTAAATTAATTTAATTTTATCTTAAATGAATTGTAAATTGATTTTAGATTAATTTAAAATAAATCGTAAATGAATTGTAAATTGATTGTAAATTAATTTAAAATAAATCTTAAATGAATTGTAAATTGATTTTAAATCAATTGAAAATAAATCTTAAATGAATTGTAAATTGATTTTAAATTAATTTAAAATAAATCTTAAATGAAAGGTAAATTGATATTAAATTAATTTAAAATATATCTTAAATGAATTGTAAATTGATTGTAAATTTATTTAAGAGTTAAAGAAATAATTCAAATGGAACTGATTCCCATAAATTTGGATTGGCACCCTACAACGCCACTAAATAATACTAGCCCCCTGCCCCTCCTATTTTATGGCTTATTAAGCACAAGGCCACTCATTATTTTATCCGCACCAAATTAGCACCCCCATTTTACACAAAATCACCTGCTCCTCCTCGGTTAGCCATTTCTCTCTCAAACATTCGCATCATCTCTCCACCTTTTACGAGGTCTTCTAACCCTTTTCCACACCTTAACACGCTAGACACGCACTCTCATATATTTTATTGCTTTTAAATGCCATACCACCTCAGAACAATTTCAGTCACACCCTAATTCACACCCTTTTTCACACAGCAAACATCTCTTACCCAGTCGCACTCCACCCTCTCCCCCTAGCTCACACCGAGAATCCTTGTCAAGTTCGCTATTTACACGGCTCTCACTTGAGCTCTTTCCTGCTCTTCCATTACATAACCACAGTCTCATACACCAAGTTTCACCATTATACTTTCATGCACCTTACTGGTTGATTCCACACTCAAACCTCCAGCAGCCACTAACGCTCTAATCGACTACGAGACTTTTCTAACATTTAAAACCTTAGGTCTTAATATGATTCACCTTTATCACCATCAATTACAATGCATTCACCTTTATCACCATCACTTACAATGCATCATACATACTTAAAAGTTAGCAATTGCTTAAAGATGACAGCACAGCCTCGGATATCACATCCCACCCCATTTTCACCTCCATAATCTTTTGGGCATTCACTTTTGATTGCATCCTTAAACACACACTCTGTCCAAAGCTACCATCAACATTTTTAAATCAATCTCACTCTCAGCCACCAACACCAGATCGTCTTCATATACAAACAGCACATCCATCACAATTCCTCATCAATATCACATCCCTTTCATTCATTCCCATACATACCTCTCTCAGTACTTCATCAATACAGATATTAAAAAGCCATCGAGACATTACACAAACGCACGCCTTATTTCCACCATACATACTCTTCACACCATCCAATAATTTACCCCTCACTAAATAGCTCCATAGAAACTGCCATAATACTTCTCTATTTACACGATCTTTATGAAACCAACACGCACTAAATCTCTCTTACTCGTTTTTACCAGGTTGCCCTCTCACTTACTACTCGTTTTACACTCCTCTTGCACCCTCTCCCCTATCAACCATTCAGTTATTAGTCGTATACGCCCCAACAGAATTTTTCAATACACTTGGCGAATAATAATCATTAGACAACCCCCTACAGATATTGCATTCATCTTTCTCACCTTTATTCCTATACATCGGCACTATTACAGTATTTTTCAAATCCTCAGGTGCTCTTTCACTTTCTTGTTGTGCTAGGTCTGGCTTTGGGATATTTAGAGTAATGAAAGATTAAAGAATGTAGGTTAGTTAAATCGTTTTAAAAATGAGGGGGTGGGGCATAGTTTGGTCGAAAGTGAAATGAGTGAGGCCTGCGGAGGAGGTATGGCGTCAGTCGAGCGTTGAAGTCTAGACCTAGCGGCGACCTGGTTGATGGACAGAACGGAAGTGGGAAGGGGCTCCTGGAAACAAGCTCAGGAGCCAAACTACAGTCCTGTACAGGAAATTATGCTCTAGTTAGACCGCTAAGGCTCCTGTTGGGAAGAAAGTGACCGAAGACGAAATGAGGAGCCAACAAACTGTATTCCTATAGAAGGACTTACGCCCTAGTTAGACCGCCAAGGCTTCTAGTGGAAAGAAAAATAACCAAAATCACCTGGGTCAGCAGTTCAGAAGCTAACCTGGATTTTGGATGTTAAGAGAAATGAAAAAAAGCCTGTAACTTCCCAGTACCGGAACTAAGCTTTTTTGAAAAGATTCTTTATACACACATATATATATATATATATATATATATATATATATATATATATATATATATATATATATATATATATATAAATTGATTTTCATTTTATTGCTTTCCTCGCGTGCCACTTTGTGAGTTTTTCATTATATATAACGGGTCTTTCAACAAGGACGCTCGCGCTTAGTCAGGCGATAGTGGCCATGTTCTTAAAGCGACATCTGGCAGCCTCACTGTGAACTGTTCAGTAGTACTTGGCAAGTCAGGATGGAAGGTTATAGCGTTGAACAGCGTATGCAAATCATCAAATGTTATTATCAATATCATTGCTCCGTTCGATAAACGTTCCGCGCATTACGTGATTTCTAATGCCATTAGACTACTTTCTTTGGGTATACCTTAAATCGCAGGTATATGCGAATAATCCGCAAACATTTGATGTCCTCAAAATCAACATAACGAACACCATCCAGCAAATTCAGCCAGACTTATGCAACAAAGTCATCGAAAAAGGACCTCCCGAATACGTTCGACCAAGCGAAGCCGCCACGGACATTTGAACGAGGTCATATTCCACACTTAATGGCATAAAATGTAGTTTCAAATTTAAAATAAAAAATAAATTGAATGCATATATCACACACAACTTGTTTTATTTACATTTAAAATCGAGCGACCTTATTGAAAGACCCTATATATATATATATATATATATATATATATATATATATATATTGGCGTACGTAAGGGAAGGCCGAGCTTGGCAGCCGCCCTCCTCGAAAGTTTGCTCTATGGAAGAGGGGAGGGCGACAACCCCCCCCCCCCCCAAGAAAACGTAGCAATAATTTTTTTTACTTTTAGCAATTTGCAAAAGTAATTAGATATTTAGCAACATTTATTTTACCGATAAGATAGGTTGAGTTTTAAAATAGCACAAATTGAGGTAAAATGGGTTGAGGGCACTGTGATAGCTGCTACTGTCGCCTCGGGTGATTTGGAATGTTCAGGCGGCAGATGAGATATATAAAATTTAAAAAAAGGAATGTTCGGGAACCCCCAGCACGTGGTTAGATGCGCGCTACCGGAAAACAACTCCAGCGGTAAGTCACCGCCGGAAGCTACAGGCCACCTACAATGCCCTGGTCACTGGAACATTGTAGAACTCATCTCTAGAAGTTATATGTCTTGGAATGGCCAGACTCTATATTTATATATACATAGGTACTTTGGGGATTGGGCCCAAAGTTGGTTGAAGACCGTTAGTGAAAGGGGAAATTGTTATGAGCCCAGTGGGGATGGTTTTTATTAACTTTGCGGGGTCCTCTTAAACAAATATTTCAAAGTGTATGTTAGCCAAAGATTAACAGGTAGCTGGTACGCGCTAGAGTTACAAAAGAAAGACAATGACGAAAATATAACTTTACTAACAACAAAATTATATTTATATTTACAAAGAAATTGGCTTTAAAGGGAATGGTCGCCCAGACGGGGTAGGTTAATTAAGGAATTAAAGAGGTCAGATTCAGTTTGGTGATTTAAAGAGAAATTTTAAACTTGGGCGTTTACACAAATAATGGAGCAATTGGTAAACCAGATTCAAGATCAATCTGCAGGTGGCAACGGTTACGATTGCCTTAAGTGCTGGTTGCTAAAAAGAGGCCAGTTTGGGTACGATGAATGCGATGGAGGAAGTCGGTTTACCTCTTGCTTCAGACGAGGGAGCACTTGTCACCTTCGGAGTTTGGTATCCTTGTCAATCCTTGCTGATTGGCTATGGCAGAGTTCACTGATGTCGAAGCTTGACAATTGACTAAGGCAGAGTTCACGGATCGATTTAGCCTTCAACTTGAATCGAAATTGCCGCTGCGGGGAGGGGGCGGGGGGAGAGTGTCTTTCAGCTCGTTCGTCGAAGTAGGTGGAAGTCTAACAGTCGAAGCGTTATATAGGCACCTGGTGAGGTGGCTCCAAACCCGCGCGCAAATTTGGGCAAAGGCGGCGATTCCTTCGGGGGAAGGAAAAATCGTGATATTGCTCGTTGGAATGTCCAACGGATCTCAATCTTCTAGCGGAAAGCCAGAATGCTAGCGGAGAGGTGATCACGTGTTTTTTTTTGGGGGGGGGCGATGACATAGGTCCCTCGGCAAATACAGCTGGGCGTATGATAACGGAGTCGGCCGCCTCCTTGCCCAGGTTCAGCTCCATGCGGTGATCTCCGGATCCACGTGGGTACAGAAGGGCACGTGGCCGCCATTTGACCTCATTCTACTACATTATATGAAAGAACCTTACTAGTCCCATTTCCGGATGCGATGATAGCCAAACTAGCGAGCCTGTTCGACGACAAGTGTAACTGCCAGGTAATGAAATTGCAAGAGCTCATACCCCGATTTGCTCGGTAGGACACTTCGAAGAAACTACTCCCTGTCCTCAAGATCTACGAGCAAGACCTCGCTGATGGAATCGATAATGCTAACTCCCAAATTCAAGAGTGGTTGTCAGAAATAAGTGGAGTGGAAGATCGAGAGAATTGGACTCCTAAAAAGGGCATCGAGGAAGGGACTCGAATGTTGCTGCCTGACGTGCAACACTCCTTCGACTGTTCGGAACTGTACCGTCGTCTACCGCCAGTTCTGAGCGATCCTTCTCTCATCTTCGAAGACTCAAAACTTATCTGAGGTCGACAATGACTCAAGAGCTTCTCGATGCTTTGGTGCTAATGACACACAACATTGAGGTGGACCCAGACAAAGTTATTGATGTGTTCCGTGATAAGGGGAATCGAACTTTTGTTGTGCAGTCGTCAAAATGATTCATGAAGGTACTAAGGCAGTCATTAGGTGAAATGTTTGTTAACTGCCTAATGATGGTTAATTCATTAATTTTATAATTTGATATTTGTGCTGATTATTATTAATACAATAAAGACTATGTATCTCTTGTTCATGTAACAATACAAAAATAATTCTCCTTTTCATTTTCTTCTGTGGCTTTCTTCATTTTAAACTCGAGAACTTAACCGCTGATAGCATGAATTTGGAGAATAAAACTCTCGATGCTGGATGAAATTGAGTAATTGATGTGAAAATTTAATTTGAGTAAGTGAAGAATTTTTTTTCTCTACTCAAAATCAAAGTTCTAGGCTTCGCCCGCTCCCCGGCCTAAAATCCTAGGTACGCCACTATATAAATATTTATATATATATATATATATATATATATATATATATATATATATATATATATATATATATATATATATATATATATGTGTGTGTGTGTGTGTGTGTGTGTGTGTGTGTGTGTGTGTGTGTGTGTGGAAAACTCGCAAAGTATCGCGTGAGTAAGCAATAAATGCAACAAAGCCCACAGGGAAAATTAATACGAGGATTCCAACTTCTTTTGAACTTTATTTCGAGTTCTTTATCAAGGAATAACAAAAGTATTGAAAATTGTAATATATATATATATATATATATATATATATATATATATATATATATATATATATATATATATATATATATATATATATATATATATACAATCATCTTATATTTACATTTGATAAGATTAAATTATAATTAAATTTTTATTTAAAATAAATAAAATAATCTTATAAGCCAATGCTACAATAATTAAGGGTGAAATATTCCCTTTTGCGGGTAACTAATTTATTTAGTAATATATTTATTTTTCGCCCTTTGTATGTATCCCAGGGCATTAAGCTGGTGGATTAAATTTGGTAATACTTCGAATTCGGGGCGCACGGTAGGTGGCGCTGTTAGTAGGCTACAATTTTCGGCTACAATATATCTCTTATGACGTCAGATGATAGCTTCAGATGTGACCAATCACGGCGTTATATTTTTTTGTTGTTTGGGGGAATTGTAACTTTTAGTCTGTATTATTTACTAAATATCTGCGCTTCTGCTCGTTTCTAGATTTTTTTTAAGTTAGGAAAAATCCCAGTAAATTAAGGGAGACTGCTCGTGGAGGAGATATCACTGTGGGGTACCATCCTGCGATGATCCTGAGTTTTAATCAATTGGGGGGTTAGGGGGGTGCAGCTCCCCACTATATACTCATATACAAAAAAATATAACGCCGTAATTGTTCACATCTGACGCTACCATCTGACGTCATAAGACATATATTGTAGCCTATAGAGAGCGCCACCTACCGTGCGCCCCGAAACTGAAGTGTTACCTTAAATTTGCTCTATTGATTTTGGATATACTAACTTTTAATTTGAAGGAAATACCAAAGAAACTGGAATGGAAGATTAAATATGGCTATTAATGGCCACACAGTATTACAACACAGCCACCACACTTATTCCATAACACACTCATGACCGCTTTTAAGCATCTCAGCAACTATATCATTTAATCCAGCTGCTTTCGCATTTCTGAGATCTGCCAGAGCACTAACAGCATGCTTATATCTTCCATATCCCGATAAATTACCGATTTACAGTGACTAATTAAATTACATTTACATTTTCACCATTTTCCATACACACATAAACACATCAAAAGTATTCTTGCCATCCACTTTTGACTTCAATGCTCCCACGTACCCTGCCATTCATTTCCTTGATGCCCATACAGTTATTCTTCTCTTTCCAGAATAGCTTCATGTTCCCATTATGATCCTCATTCATCTTCCTGTTCACATCGAGATCCTCATTCATCTTCCTGTTCCCATCGGTATCCTCATTCATCTTTCTGTTCCTATCGGGATCTTCATTCATCTTCGTGTTCCCATCGGGATCCTCATTTATCTTCGTGTTCTCATTGGTATCCTCATTCATCTTTCTGTTCTTATCGGGATCCTTATTCATCTTCGTGTTCTCATCGGGATCCTTATTCATCTTCGTGTTCCCATCGGGATCCTCGTTCATCTTTCTGTTCCCATCGAGATCCTCATTCATTTTTTCTGTTTCCATCACGATCCTCATTTATCTTCCTGTTCCCATCCGGATCATCATTCAAATTCCTGTTCCTTTCGGGATCCTTATTCATTTTCCTGTTCCCTTCCGGATCGTCATTCATCTTCCTGTTCTAATCACGATCCTCATTCATCTTTCTGTTCCCATCACGATCCTCATTCACCTTCCAGTTCTAATCACGATCTTCATTTATCTTCCTGTTCCCATCCGGATCCTCATTCACCTTCCTATTCCCATCAAGATCCTAATTCATCTTCCCGTTCCCATCCGGATTTTCATTAATCATCCTGATCCCACCTGGAACATTATTCAAATTCTTGTTCCAACCAGGATCCTGATTCATCTTCCTGTTGTCATCCGGATCCTCATTCATCTTCCTGTTCTAATCAGGATCCTCATTACTCTTTCATTTCCCAGCGGGATCCTCAATCGTCTTCCTGTTCCCATCTGGATCCTCATTCATCTTTCTGTTCTAATCAGGATCCTCATTCCTCTTCCATTTCCAAACGGGATCCTCAATCATCTTTCTCTACCCACCAGGATCATCATTCATCTTTTGCTGTTCCCATTGGGATCGTCATTCATCTTCTGTTGTTCCTATCCGGATCCTCATTCAAATTCCTGTTCCAATCAGAACCCTAATTCATCTTCCTGTTCCTTTCGGGATCCTCATTCATCTTCCTGTCCCCATCGGGATCTCCTTTCCTCTTCCATTTCCCAACGGGATCCTCAATCATCTTCGGGTACCCATCAGGATCTTTATTCATCTTTTGGTGTGCCCATCGGGATCCTCATTCATCTTCCTGTTCCAATCAGGATCGTCATTCATCTTCCTTTTTCTATCTACATCCACATTCATCCTCCTTTTCCCATTGGAATCCTCATACACCTCCTTATTCTCTTCCGGGTCCTCATTTATCTTCCTGTTCCCATCAGGATCATCATTCATCTTCCTTTTACCATTCGGGTGCTCATTCACCTTCTTGTTTCCATCTAGATCCTCACTCATCGTCCTGTTCACATCGGGATCCTCATTCATCTTCTTATTCTCATTAGGATCCTCATTCATCTTTCTGTTTCCATCCTAATCCTCATTCAACTTCTCGTTCCCTATCGGGATCCTCATTCTTCTTCCTGTTTCCATCCGGATCCTCATGAACTTCCTGTTCCTATCGGGATCTTCATCAATCGTTTGCCTTAACGCTTCATTTGTTATTTCTGAATTTGTTCTTTCTTACTCTGTTTACTCACTTGTTACACCTTCATGTTATTTCCTTGTATGCATTCTACATAACCTATCCATAAATTTTCAAATTACCAGTTTGTGAAACTATGCAAACCTTTTGTATCTACCTAAAAAAGGTGACCGAAGCCACCTTCTGGGTGAGTGGTTGCACACCCGATTAGTTTAATTAACTCATATGATAAACAACTCGAAAGCACCAAATAAGCGCAGATTTGACCGCATTTCGCCTTACGACCACCAAAAATCAGGAGCAAATTTTAATAAATATCCTCAAGAAAAATTACTAAAACACGATTAAGTTCACTGTGAACCTCTTTTACCGAGGTTTTCGAAATATAGTTCACATCCACTACAAGTCACAGAGCAAAGCTGTCCAATTCGAAAACAAAGGCAAATGAGAACAAAGTAACGAATTAAGCTTGGTTGGAATTATGTGGACAATATGACGTGACTGTACCAATTTAGTGCAAAAATATTTTTCCCTCGTGACGTCAGCACATTTAAGGCAGAAAAAAATATTGAAATTCAAGCTGTTATTATATTAATAACGACATCGACCGCTGAATAAATTATATATACAGGTTTATTAAAAAAGAATGAACCGATTTCATGACGCATTGCTTCATTTTTCAAGCATTGTCATGGAATGAGTCAGGGACTATTTGAAAGAGGAGTTTTCTAAGTTTTGAATGGCTGCCACAGGGGCGCTGTAGTCGCGTCGTTCCTCCGGCAACGTTCAGTTGTTTGTTCACCCTCGAAATGACCAGGCCTCAGCAAAAGGAGTTCAGCGTTCTCGAGTTCGCGAAAACAAATTCGGTTGTCACGGTGGAGCCTACTTTTCGAAGGCGATTCGACATTAATCCGACCTCTTCTAAGAACATCCGACGGTGGTTTCGACAGTTTCAAGATAGTAGGTGTCTGTGTAAGGGAAAAAGTCCAAGACGATCACGAGTTTCAGCGAAACAAGTGTCGAGAATTCGTACTGCGTTTGAGGGGAGCCCACGGAAGGCCACAAATCGAGCTAGCCGTGAGCTTGCCATCCCTCACTCTACTATCTGGCGTGTGCTAAAAAGACGTCTACATTTGAAACCATACAGACTACGCCTAGTTCAGGCACTTACCAAAGATGACAAGAGGAAGCGGATGGAATTTTGCATTTCGATGCTAGAGATGATGGAAGACGAAACCTTCATTTCACGTTGATTTTTTTGGTTATGATGCGAGTTTCCACCAGCGCGGAACAATCAATCGTCACAATGTGCGTATTGGGGGAACAGAGCACCCGCATAAAACAGTTGAGCATGAAAGAAATTCCCTTAAGGTAAACGTCTTCTGTGCTGTGTCACGGGACAAGGTTTATGGTCCCTTTTTCTTTGAAGGAGACACCGTTACAGGACAAACCTATCTCGATATGCTCCTAAACTGGCTCTTCACTTCACTGCAAGCAGATTTGCATGACTTCATTTTTCAACAAGATGGAGCTCCAGCCTATTGGCACCTGATGGTTCGAGCTTTTTCAAATGAAAAAGTGCCCCTACGAAGGATTGGTCGGAAGGAGGCCCAAGACCTTGCTTTTTGTGTTTGGCCTGCGAGATCCCTAGACCTCTTTTCTTGCGGAGATATGTAAAAGATCGCGTTTATGTTCCATCGCTACCCACCAACCTCTATGACCTTAAACATCGAATAACAACAGCGATCAACTCAGTGGATCGTGTGGATCGTGATATGCTGATATGCGCCTGGAAGGAATTCTCTTATGGCATTGATGTTGCCCGTGCTGCAGGTTGTGGCCACATTTAACACTTGTATGACATATATATATATATATATATATATATATATATATATATATATATATATATATATATATATATATATACTTGTAATTGATTTGTTCCTTGGGAATCTGATATGTAGTAGGTAACTGGAGTAAAAATAAAATAACTTACGAGGGATGGTCAATAAGTTTTGCGAATCGGTAGGGCAAAACAGAGGAAGGGGGTAGGCTATTTGTGGGGGTGTTAGGACAACTTATGACCAGTCAGGACCGGCAACCGCACGCTCCTGCCTCGTCTATTTAAGAAGCAGTAGCTACAAATTTTCAACAATCGAGAAGGTTGAGCACCGCGCAGTGATCAAATTTTTGACCAAAGAAGGCAAGAATGCAAAAGAGATCCATGAACGCATGGTTGCAGTGTACACCGATACCGCCACTTTCTATGCAACCATTGATCGCTGGAATAGGGAGTTCCGCCATGGTCGTGAGTCCCTTGAAGATGATCCCCGTCCAGGACGACCGTCAGACGTGACCAACGAGGAGAATGTGGTCCGTGTGGAGAGGATGATCATCGAAAATCGACGGCTGAAGGTCGGAGAAATCGAGGGAGAACTTGGAATATCACAATGAAGTGTTATCAACATCACCCACGACAATTTGGCCATGACCAAGGTTTCTTCTGCCCGTTGGGTCCCTAGAAACCTCACGAAACCTCACGCCCCATGATCGATTTCAACGTCGTCAAAGTTGGAGGAGCTGCTGCTCCTGTACAACTAAGACCCAGCGGGATTCGAGTCACGCATAGTGACAGGTAATGAAAAGTGGGTCCATCACTGGGATCCCGAGACTAAGCTTGAAAGCATGGCCTGGAAGCACAGGGGCTCTCCGACCCCCACCAAGTTCCGGACCCAACCCTCAGCTGGGAAGATCATGGCCAGCATCTTCTGGGATTCTGAGGGAGTGTTGATGTTGGACTATGCGCCTCGTGGAAGGACCATCACAAGCCAATATTATGCTGAGGAACTGGCTGGGTTGAAAAAGTGAATCCGTCAGAAACGGCGCGGCAAGTTGACACGCGGTGTCCTGCTCCTCAACGACAATGCCCCTGTCCACAAGGCCAGAGTTGCACAAGCTGCCCTGCGCGAGTGCGGATTCTAGGAGCTCAACCACCCTCCCCTACAGTCCAGATCTGGCCCCTAGCGACTACTTTTTATTCCGCCAGATCAAGGCTGCACTGCGTGGACGCCGATTTAGGGACGATGAAGATGTCCAACTCGCCGTCCAGGAGTGGATTGAACAGCAGTCGGGAGATTTCTGGTTGTCAGAAATTAGAAGTCTCAGGGACAAGTGGCGCAAGTGCATTGAAGTCGAGGGTAGTTATATTGAAAAAAAATAAAACACTTTTCCTCATATCTCGTTTCCTTATATCCGAATGGCAAAACTTATTGACCGCCCCTTGTATAATATTAAATTATAAAAATAAGTTATTTTATTGTTTACTCCAGTTACCTTCACTTCTTTCTATTATTTTTCAAAATTACACTGGATAGTATCAATTAATTCTATATATTGTTATTTGTGTTTTTACTTTAATCTCAATCATTTTCAATTTTATTACTTTAACTTGTCTTCATCCGCCTTTTTATCTATTATATAATGCATTCTTCTAACTGTTTAACTGTTATCGTTAATATCCCTTCCCCTTCTCATTAGTCGATACAGTCGATGAAGATGGTCCTAAGTGAAGGTCCGAAACGTCCGGCCGATAAATGATTAGTGTAATACCTGGGTCTTCATATTCCTACTATATATATATATATATATATATATATATATATATATATATATATATGGATTCGTAAATATGTGCTTGAAACAATAGGTGTGATTACGGGGATAGCACATTTGTTCATTAGTCACTTTTCAAATTCTTTCGTTCAAAATTCGCATTTTAAGGTTTTGCATATCCTTTTATTGCAAAGTCTATGCACTTTTTTATGATATAATTATTTTTTTAGCAACATGACTAGAACATAGTAAAAATTAAGGTAATACAAAATTGTATATAGTCGTGGAAATTCTCCGTAGATTTTTAGTTGATTTGTGAAAAAAAAACTACACCATTGAGTTTTATATCATTTTATTGCAAATTGTATGCACTTATTTATAGTATATATTTTGTTTCAGCAACATGATTAGAACATAGTGAAAATTATGATAATGCAAAATTTTATACATTCGTGGAAATTCTCCTTAGATTTTTAGAGTTGATTTGTGAACAAAATGCAAAACTATACAATGCAATTTTAAATATTTGCTAAAAAAAAAACCGGCGCCTGAGAACTGGTTTATATTTTTTAGCATCATTCGAATATAGATTGAACTAAATTCCAGGGCATTCAGAACACCACTACTATTCACTTAACACCCCCTTTTCCAAATGAGAATAAAACCTATAGTTGACCTTGTCCGAAAAATATATGTTTTATTCCACCATTATCACAAATTTACATGGAACTAAAGAAAACTGATTTCAAATGATAACTAAATCATATGTACATCTTATGCTCGTGAATTGAGTTCGAATGCTTAATTTTTAGTAATTCTCTAGCCATTTATATGATATCAGGTTTCAAGGGGGGTGATTCTGAAACAACCCACTGTATCTCAAAAACAGCCCCGTAGATTATTATGATTTTGGCAGGAATAAAAGGGCTTTTAATGAGCTTTAATTTCATATGTGATAAATAATCTAACGTAGTAAAAAGTTGAAAAAATAAATGTGGTATCCCCTCAAATTTGTTTTCTAACTATTAACCTCGCTTCTTTTCCATCTTCCTCTCGTCTTCTTATTCATGCACAAACCAATTTAATCTAACCCAACACAATCATGTGGACAGATTCTCCCATACTGATACATCTTACTTCTTGCACATCAAATACATTTACGTTCTTCCCATCTTCGTCCAACCCATTTGCATTTATGCACATCCTTGTACTGAAATGTGTTTGCTACACATAAGTTTCTTTCAACACAGAATCATACCACCCTGTCTCTATTTTCATTCTCTCTAGTTATTCTTTGATCATTATGTCACACATGGATATCTCTTACATCCATCAACTGATGCAATTCTAAATTCTATCCGCCATTTGTTCTAAGTTAATCCAATCCCTCTCTTTCTCAGCTTCACTTCTGTCATTAGAGTTGACACTGCAACCATATACAGTTTCTCCCTTGCAAATCCCAATTTCACCTACATAATTCTCGAACTCGCCCATCCATACCCAACCATCGCATCATGCCACACATTTCTCAAAAGCACTGCCACACCACGATCGCATTCCATTCACTCCACCCCACACATACTCTTCATATTCGTCTCACATAGAGCAAGCATCTGAAATATCCCTGTTTTAACAGCAAAGACTGCCATTTCACTCTTTCCCACATTACATATAGTCTCCCATTCCGCACACTCTCTATGTTCATACATTAAAGAGTTCCGCGATACTTCGTCCATTACTGTCACTGAGCGTTTCGCTCCTTGGATGAAACCTTGAGAGTGTATCACCGATGCCAATGGTAGCCTCCATGGAGGAGAGTACCATTGTGGTTACAAAGAATACCCATACCTTCTGTAGCAGGATGCCCTATTTTATCACTCCACTCTTGACACCACTTTTGTTGCGGTATGCTTTTTTGGTACGTGAGGTACTTCTTTCATGAAGTAGGCTTTGATCTAAGAGTGCTAATTCGGCTGTTTTGTTCTTAAGGAAGAGCTACTTCAACACGTAAGGATAAGAGGAAACACAGGAATTATCCCAAAATAAACATATATTTTAAATGTAACACTTAACTATGAAAAACAAACAATGATCACCTTTCTATCCTTGTCTCAATGCTAAACTCGACTATTCCGGTTGGCATCTAGGCCTATTGCAACGATTGCGATGACAAAAATTAACAAATAGGCTACACGTAAACACACCAATTGCCGATTAGTATTTTTATCGCGACCCTATTTGATTAGCGATAAACATCAAATTAAAGTACTCTCGTCTACTAGCCAATATGACTGAGGTTCACGAACAATGGTTTCTACTCCCCTTAAAACGTGAGACGTACTAAACTCCTACTATCGCAATATGAATATAAATGTCCTTTCTAACTTACATTACAGGAGGGATTATGGATTGCCAGATGTCGCTGGAGGGCTTATCTCTCACTTTGGCGTGTTGTTGTGGCCGATGATTGAATTTCGCGGAGGTGGTATGGCGGGAGAGAGATGCGACGATGTAACTTCTTATTGCACACTTGCCTCTGGTTAAATTAAGAAGATGGCGAGAGTTACGGTGCTCTTCGCTCCAAGGGTCCGCTTGGGAATAATCTTGACGCCTCTTGGTGTCTGATTCTTCAACGTAGAGTGTTCGCCTAGCTTTTAGGGTATTCGGTGAAATATTTACCGTAATTAAAGAACGGGACCTCGTTGGGGCTGGGTTCTTCTCCTCTCACTCTTACGGATCTTGAGATTTGTGAGAGTCACTCGAGTGTGAGCGGGTTTAGTTTTCTCCAGTCAGACTTCTTATCAGTCTGTAAAGGATTCTTCGGTATGGCTCCGATATCAAGATTGACTATTTATGTTAATTCGGCCCGGGAAGGAGGGATCGATTTTCTCAATCTGATCCTATCGTTTCTCGCGGAAATAGTCTTGTATGGCTGAAGGATCTATCTTCACGAACTGAACCTTTTTCTCTCTTATCGAATTCTAATCTTCTTGTCTGGCTGAAGGATCGATCTTCACAAACTGATCCTTCTACTTTCGTATCGACTTCTAATCTCTTCTCTTTCTTTTCAGGGCTTATTTATAGGCGGATCACCGCCCCATCTAAGGGGAAAGTGACCAGGCCACAGGGAGGGGAACGCGAAAGGTGAGTTCGCATCTGGTGAGAGCGAGAAGTGCAGAGGTTGGCACTGGGTGCCCACGTCGACTTGCTAATTAGAGAGACTCTCAACCGCCCCAATACTTGGCGTGCCTTTTGACTAGCACCACTTTTTTGTGACCTAACCACGGGTTTATGGGTCTTGTAGGTAATTGGATCGTTAGAGCGTCGTTTAAGGGCCTTATGTGGTCGCCTTAAAACAGATGTTAGCTCCAACTGCCCAAAGCGGCGGGGAGATCAAACAGGGTAGGCAGTTACTGTTATTCTCGGGCTACCGTTCCCACGCTTCTCCTCATAGAGTTCGCTTCTCCGGCTTTTTCCACAAAGGAGGGGGGGCTTTAATGTACATATCCTCCTACGGGATGCTTAATGTAGCCATTTCTCTACACTTTCCCTGGAAGAAGGTATGGGTATTCTTCGTGCTCAACAGACAGTTTCAAAATATCTAAGTGAATATTTTAAAAAGATGTGGAAATTTACAATTTTCTCGTTTAATTAAGACTTAGATAACACTAGGTCACCCTGCTGGGGCGTTGCGAGGCCCCATTCTACCTATGCATAAAGACCATCCATCTCCGCCACTGCCAGTGGTTACAATCGATTCAAATCACGATTTTATCCTTCAACTCATCACAACCGATATTACTTGACTTATTAAAATTGGCTTTTGATGTTTTTACTTGGCTAAGCAGTAGTGGTTTTATTCCTGTTAATTATATACTGGTGACCTTCAAAATGTGGAGTTTAGCCAAATTAGGTGTGGTTAGTTATTGCGGAGCATCCTGTTTCGGGCCAAAGTTTTTGAGAAAGCTGCTCTGCAACAACTACTGGTTCGGGTCCCTTTTAAAACATGACCCCGCAGGGAGGTGCCCTGTTTGGTTGCATTTGGTACCCAGAAGAGCAGGGGGTCCTCCTGGCCTGAAAGCAAATTATTGAATCCCCGTCATTGAGGTGATTTGAACCATCTGACGGGGCCTGGAAAAGTTGTTGGGGGCTCTTTCTCCTCGCTCCCTCTCAGCGCTACTTTATAAATTATTTTTTTTTTACTCTACGACTCTCCTCTGAACATTTTGTCTACCTGCACCTTGTACCAGGTTTAACTGTTCTCACCCGGACAGAGTGAAAATTAGGGACGCCCAGTTACTGTGTTGAATTGAACTCTTTGACGTGTTGGGGGAAGCTATTGGTACGCTTTCCCCTCGCTCCTTCTCAGCATTCCCTTTTCTCTACAACTATCCCTTCAAATCTCTATCTAAGCTTAAGGACCTGGACAGGTACCACATGCTGTATCAGAAGAGAGGCTTTGGAACCTCTAAAAATAACTCCCGCAGGTTGTAAGAGACCAGGCCTTGAGGAGACCTGGGCTTCGGGGTGCAAATAATAGAAATATCGGTTATCGACCCAATAACCCCTTCCCTGCATGTAATTGGCTGACCAGCTCCCCGTGGCCGTTCTCATGTGCATATGATTGTACTGCTTATGGCGGACGGGATTTACTGCCTTGTTGGCTGCCAGACCAACTAAAAATCTCGATCTCGTCTCTGGGTTTGCCACAACAGATCTTCAGATCCTGGCAGTTCTGTCGATAATTATCACGTCCTAGTAAGGATATCCGCACTGTCACCCTGTCTCTCTAGCTATATAGGTGAGAGCTATGACCTTTGGGGAAAGAAAGCCCCTTGTTAACATCTGAGCGGTGTTAGTCGCTGCCCAATGTTGCGAAGGCAATAATTTCCTGGACCCAGGGCGGAGCCCTGAAAAGTTCGAAAACACGAGATAGGATAAGCGGGAGTGGGTAGACGCGGTATATATATACCACTATCGAGGAATTATGGGTGTACAACCTAGTCCGTGGGTCCGTACATGCATAAATAGGCAGCCGAAAGCTAAAAGGTCGCGCGTGAATGAAGAGTGGGGAGATAGGCCTGGCTCCAGTTCAATGGGAGGTTCAAACAATAGTGGGCGTTAGCGAGTGTATGAGGTTGGCCTTAAAGGGTTCGTAAGATGCCAGCATTCATTCAAGGTTATTTAAACAGACTACCTCAAAATAAATGATTTAATTAAAAAAAAAGGTAATCACAAAAATATATACACGGGTCAAGATTGAGGTATTATGCAATTGCAATAAACAGATCGGACATGGACAAATGCAATAGGGAAATGAAAATGAGACTCAGTAATTAACAAATTATTGACATCGGGGAATAACCTCCAAGGGCATATTTAAAAAAAATGGGCGGAAGGATCTTTACCTTGCGGACCAGCTTCTCGGAGAAGGGGGAGGTGGTGACGGAACCAAGACTCGGATTACACGGGATGAGAAGATCTTGCAGCGCGGCGATGAGATCTTGCAATGGAAGTCGATTACCTCAAGGAAGAGCGAGATGAGGTTGGAGCAAGTTGAATTACTCGTGGGTGGAGTATCGAGATACACTTAGGGTTGGGGGAGTGCCCTCGGATGAGCCAACGTACTTTCATGAAAGGGATAAGAGGAGTATTTCACACGAACTCTTCGAAGAAACCACTTCACTAACTTGCCTATAGAGGATGGTTAAAAGTTCACGGTGGTGATCTAGCCGACGAGACTTTCAACTTCAGGGGCTCGACTAAGATGAAAGGGGGATGTATCTTCGAGGGACGTGAGCTGTACTCTCTCTCGAGCAATGGGGGACCCTGCATACATATACTCAACCGGCTAAGTCGCTAAAAGTCCTCCGGGCACGGGTACTGTCTCAAGCGAAATCCTGGCGCCAAACGGATTAGCTCTGTTCCAGATAAGGGTTTGAAAAGATGCTTGTCTGGCGCCAATTCTCACCTCGAGACATGGGGTTGAGTGGAGGCTCCTGTCTAGCGGAGGATTAATTTGTCCACGGGTCAGGGAGGGGGAAATCGGCTGATTTAAGCAAACGCAGGTGGGGTGTCTCACCGGCTTCCACGTGAGAATCTTCGTTATTGTCCTTCCATAGAATTTTGTTTGAGACCACACGGTCTCTGCTCGAAAGGGGGGCAAGTCAAGGTGGTCCTCCGAGGTCGGCCTCCTACAAGCATCAACCCCCTTTTTTATTCTTCAGGGGTCACAGGCTTAAAAAATTACCGTGTGTTGGCAGGCTTTCCAAAGTCTTCAACAGTTCTCAGCATATCCGACTCTGTCCCTCTCCCTCAATCCTCGCCCTACATTGGTGTTTGGTGGACGAGGAGCCAAGAGGTAACACCGCTCTGACAGATGGAGGGGGTTCCCCTCGGAAGGGGGCAGCCTAACCTCTTCGACGGAGGTGACTCTGCCCTGTGATTTCTCATTGGCCCCTCGAAGACTCTTCTAGCGGAGAGGGCGCTTCTCCCTCTCCATTTTTGACGGGTTCGAGGGCTTTCCCCTTACCCCCCAATTGCCCATAAGCGACTCTCCACTTGGAGCGCCCCCCCCTCCGCCCCTTTGCTTTCTCAAGGGTTCGCCCAGAACACGGCAAGACAGAGGCCGCGCCGCCTCGGTTCTTGCCCCTCCTGTTAGGGTCAGGTGACCAAACACAACCCCTTTAGAGGATTAAGAGGTGGCATTGCTCCCTGGGCCTTGTCGACGCACCTTGTAGACCCTAGGTTTGTCACAATAATGGGGGCCGCCATGCCCGCCCCCCCTATCTTCCCAATGCCTGTCTACCCCAGTGACGAGACATACGCCCTACGACCGCGTTGTCCCCCAGAATGTTCGGCGAATTCTTGCTGAATGTCTCAGTCTGGGTGATCTTCGCGCACGTTACCTGTCTCGGTACCGGGATGAGCGGGGTCGCTACCGCTTGTCCTTTATACTCGGGACGGGTTCGGGCACACAGGCTTCCGGACTATTTGACTTCTTGGAGGAGGTTGACTTCCTTCATTTTTTTTAACTCTGGTGTTGGTTGCATGCTCTGTGCTGCGGGAGAGAGGATCAACCCCCTCCCGACACCGGAACGTGCTTCCTTCTTCTTCTTGTTTTTTTATTCTTGTTTTTCCCTTGGTTTGTTTGTTTTTCTCCTTGTTTTTGTTTGTTTTTTTCGTTGGGTTTGTTTGTTTTTGTTGTTTTATCATTGGTTTTGTTTGTTTTTTCATTGGTTTCGTTTGTTTTTCCTTGGCTTTGTTTGTTTGTTTTTCTGGTTTTGTTTGTTTTTTCCTGGGGTTTGTTTGTGTTTTCCTTGTTTTTATTTGTTTTTCCTTGTTTTGTTTGTTTTTCCTTTGCTTTGTTGGTTTTTTTCTTGTTTTTATGTGTTTCAGATTTTTTAGGGTGGTTTTTGCTCGTTTTTTTTTTCAATCTATCCTAGCATTAGACTATAAGATGACTTAGATCCTAGTAGGCAGTCGCCAGATGGGCTTTAAATTAAACCGAACCTCACTAGAGCCCCACTGAGAACAGCTTCAAAACAAGGGGCGACTATGGGGTAAAACGTCCCAAAATAAATACCGCGAAAATAAGTTTGGAAAATAATTGGAATTCATCCTCCCATTTTCTTTGAAGTAAATTGGCTTCAATCACTTATATAAAATAGTCGGATAACTGGTCTATTTTATATTATTTGTAGGATATTTCGTTAATTTAAGTTTGCATAAGAATTTTATTTATGGGCGAATAATGTTTATTCATACTCTTGGCATCTGTTTACGAGAAGGTGGGGCTCCTTTCTAGAGTGAGACACTCCTCAGCGATGCCTTTGTGGGGATCCTTTCTAGAGTGAGACACTCCCCGGCGATGCCTTTGTGGTGATCCTTTCTAGAGTGAGACACTCCTCGCCGATGACTTTGTGGGGATCCTTTCTAGAGTGAGACATTCCCTGGCGATGCCTTTGTGGTGATCCTTTCTAGAGTGAGACACTCCCCGGCGATGCCTTTGTGGTGATCCTTTCTAGAGTGAGACACTCCTTGGCGATGACTTTGTGGGGATCCTTTCTAGAGTGAGACAGTTCTGGCGATTTGTTTATGGGGCTCCTTTCTAGAGTGAGCCACCTCTCAGGATGACTTTGTGAGGCTCCTTTCTAGGGTGAGACACTCCCGGCGATGCCTTTAGGTGCTCCTTTCTAGACTGAATAATGAATCCATATATATATATATATATATATATATATATATATATATATATATATATATATATATATATATATATATATATATATATATTCCTTCATTCCATAAGGAAGCTCGCTGATCACCTAACCCAGCCTACGAAACTAAAAGAGAGAATACCCTCTTCAGACCCTATAATCTATATGATATGCATTCATCTTTCAACCTCCAGTTCAGATTTATGTAGTGAAGTAGGGATCGGTATTCGGATATTTTACCCCGTTTGACCTCGTTCCTCTTCACAGGAGATAAATTATGTCTCTTTTAATGCTAAGAGCTGGATTTCTAAGGCCATAGGATTACCCTAAAGAGATGATTAGGTAATTATTATCAGTGAGGCTGATTTCCTTAGCCCTGGCAAGACCCTATGATATATATGATGGCTCTATCTTTCACCCTACAATTCAAATTTATGTATTGAAGTGTAGTGTAGTGAAGTGTTCGGATATTTTGCCCCGCTCTTTTAAGTCCATTTGGTTTAATCACTCCAATGTTCAGTGAGGTAGTGTTGTACTCTCGCCATGGTAGCTGTGAATATGACTCAGTTATCTAGGGTATCTTTGAATACCACTCATGGTATTCGGGCAGTGCCCTCGTTGTTCCTAATAGGTACACCTAGGCGTAAAGGTGGTTAAAGATACAGCCTAATTAGTATATTTAGAGAGGGAGAATACGGCAGACATTTTAATACCGTTTCTGAGGAATAGGTACTTTAATACTATTATTCGTGGTAGGGTGTCTGGTATATACCATAATTCATCCATTTAGGGAAGAGGAATTGGAAAAGATACCCATAATTCAACCATTTACTTTGTAATTAGAGTCGGAAAGGTGTGTGTTTATTGTGATATGTATGTCTATGTGTATTTAAAGAAGGAAGGTACCATTATATGCACAAAGAATCTTGGCAATACAATATTGTACGTATTAACATATGTATGTGTATAAACATAACGTAGTCACATGTTTGTGGACAAAAATATACGTATTTACGTATATATGTGCACAAATATATACGTATTTACGTATGTATGTGTACAAACATACACGCATTCACAAAATTATGAGTACAAACATATAAGTATTTGCATGTGTATGTGTACAAACATAAACGTATTCATATATGTATATATACAAACATATATGTATTCACATATGTATGTGCAACAACATATACGTATTTGCATCTCTATGTGTACAAACATATACGTACTCGCATCTGTATTTGTATCAATATACGTATTCACATATGTGTGCATGAAGTAAAAATAGAAGGTACTATTATATACACAGAGAGTTGACATACAAACATATACGTGTTCACATATGTGTGCATGTAGTAAAAGGAGAAGGTACTATTATATACACAGAGAGTTGACATACAAACATATACGTGTTCACATATGTGTGCATGTAGTAAAAAGAGAAGGTACTATTATATACACAGAGACTTGACATACAAACATATACGTGTTCACATACTCCCCCTTCCTATAATTGCATTCGTATCCTCGCCCTCCTACGTCAACACTGATGAATAAAAGCCGAAATATCCAAGCGGAAAGTAAAAGAGAATTCTGAGAACTTTTCGCTTTCACATTTATAATATACATTATAATTATACTAAGACAATTACTTTGAGGAATATAAGCTATCATGCATTTTCACACGTCATAATAATATATACATACATACCTTAAGTCATAAAGATAAAACATTGGTCAACTCAAGTATTTTAGCAGCTCACAAAAGCCGCTCATATTTGTATGAATAATTTTTTACCCACTGGGGCGTTGCAAACTCATTTAGACATTAAATAGTCAATTATATTAATATTTTAGAATAGTAATTAGGTCTTCTTTACTATTCATTATCTTCTCCAGCCCCTCTCTCTTACGTAAAATTGCTTTAAGGACGTTGATTTAACAAACTTTCATTTTTTTGACGAGTTTTTACGCCAATTAACGCCACAAACATTAAAGTATTTTTATTAAGTCATTAACGTCTTCTTCTTTTTTTTAACTCATGCCACAATTATTAACGCAGATCAGGGCTATGAACGCTTTCACAGAAGCTACTGAGCTTTTCTTATAGATTTTAAGATGCTGTCAATGAATCTCGCCTATATTTTCGTCGGAAATGAAGCGTTCCCGAGATAGACCTACCCTAACCCTCTTGAACTGTTTGGATCTCCACCAAAACAGTCGGGAGTAACTATTATTTTGTTTATTATTATTATTATTCATCTATTTGGAACAATAACACATAATTATCATTGCTTATAGGTGCAACAACAAAAATATATATTCATAAATGCTAAATAAGTACACAAACTATATAAAATAACAACCATAAATAACAAAAATAAACTACCAAGGATATAAAAGGGAGGGACGTCTTTGGTACTGGGTGGTGGCTACCCCACCCTGTATTTTTTTTTTCCTAGCAACAATGCCGCCCCTGGCAAGATGCTGTCATGGGCAGCTACACATATTACCCATGCCTAAATCCGCCCCTGTAACCAACCTCTCCTATCCTATCCTAACCAACCCTTCCTATCCTAAACTAACATTGAAGTAAAGAGAAACTGTAATGGAAGTACATATACTTATATTTGTTGTGCTCAAAATGAAATGTACTGACGTTTGAATGTACGGAAATAGAAATCTGTTCGTAGCACGGTCAAAGATGTATTTCTTTTCGGTAACTTCAATCTTTGTTAGATTTTCTACCAAAAAACCTGTTCGGTAAAACTATTGGCTCTTAAAAATGTAATATTGTCACCCTGTTCTCAACAGTTAGCATCATTATCAACACTAAAAAGATGTAAATGAAGTCGATGGCAAAAAAAGCAACGCAAACATAATTCCAATATTCAAACGAACGAAATCGAAAGCAAAAAACATCAACAAACCCGGCTGTGAAATACAGATTGTTCCGAAAATATGTGCATATTTTTTGAGAACTTATAACAAGAGAAGCCATTAACATATGCAACATCGAAATTATAGATTATTTTGTGTTAAACAAGTTGTCGAAGAAAAAGAGATCGAGTAAGATTTTGTTTAAAGGAGTCGTGTGAAACGCGAGTTATCGGGAAGAGCAATGCCCTACGCCCATCGGCTAACTTCCGGCAAGATTAGCTAAGAATTTCTTCAGTTCAGTTGGACTATAAAAAATCCCCCGCTGAGCTATAAACGCCGAGGCGGTGAGGACGGACTTAATTGCTTCCGTTAGAAAATATAGAAGTTCTGGCGAACGCCTATATATTCCCCGTCACAAAATTAATCGAGGAAGTATTACGTCAGAATCCGCCCAAGGAAGAGTCCAGAAGACCTACCCCCCCCTCCCCTTCCCTTAAAGAAGACCCTAGTCGTGATGGTGAGTTGTCTCTACGTTACTCCCAAGTGAGCCAAGCCCGGAAAATACAGAAGGTATTTGGCGGTCTCTTTTAAAATGTCTGTGGAATCATCCACTGACTGCGCATATCCTCGAGTGATAGAACACGGTGACATACTGGTCCGCAGTTAGGATCTTATTTGGAATGACGGCGTCTGGATCGAAGGACCCGTCCAGAAGAAGCGCACAGTCTCAACCCGACAGGAGTTTTCCCCCTCGAGCGTCTACAGGAGAATCTTCCCCTTTTGAGCATCTACTTCTAGAATCTTCCCCCTTTGAGCGTCTACTTGGAGAATATTCTCCCAGCGTCTACTCGTGGTAACCCCCCCCCCCAATAGTAAGATATTTACACCTTTCCTTTGCTCGTCGAGGCGGTGCGATGACCTCCGACTAAGACTCGTCAAGTAGTCTCCTCCCGAGTCATCTAGGATAACTAGAGTGAATTATTGTGCCCCTAAGGCACAATAACTCCTAAACCCTATCGGGTTAGTACTCGGAGTATTGAGCCCTTGCGGCATGAGTAAGTATTTTTAATTATTGATAATTTTCGCATCGCTGAATTAATAAATAACTAGAGTGTAATTATTTGATTATATGATTTGTTGTGTAATTAAAGATTATTTTTTACAATTCTTGTTTAAGTCCTCCAACCACCAAAGCCTAATTAAATAAGACCAATCCCGGCCAACCATATTTAAAGGATTCGAATAACAAAAATCACGCGCACTCAACGAAATTCAATTTCAATTATTATTTCGAGCTGTCGTAGTCCTTCCCCGAACAAACGAAGTAATCGAGAATTAGGCGATAACTGACTAATTCTACGATATATATATATATATATATATATATATATATATATATATGGAAAACTCACAAAGTATCCCGTGAGTAAGCAATAAATGCAAGTACTTGGAATCCTCGTATTAATTTTCCCTGTGGGCCTTGTTGCATATATATATATATATATATATATATATATATATATATATATATATATATATATATTCACCTAGATTTGTTCTACAAAGCTTGAGTCTTATATTCAGTAAGAAGGACAAAACAAAGAAGGCGGGTCCCATCTTGTAATTCCAACGTTTCGGGTTATTACAAAACCCATCTTCAGGAGCTAAAAACAAATTCTAAATGAGTAATCTAAACCTAAAAACATAAATAACAGCACAAGTTCAAAGTTAAAAACCACAGATCAGAGAAAATCACAAAAAAACGACGTTAAAAATATAACATGAACGTTACGTTAATGAACAAAAAAAATAGTGAGGTAAGGAAAAGCAAAATATTTGTAAAAAGATGCTATCAATTAAGGACAAACAAAGTAAACGTAATATTACAAAATTAAACAATTGAAATGGAAAAATAGAGAATTGGATACACAAAAAAAGGTAAAACTAAAATATAGACACTGAAACATTACCTTTCATGGTCGGATCCCAATGACGAGTGAAAACAGGAAGGAATTCAAAGAATGAATACAGCTTGGTTAAGTTATAAACAGAGGAAAGGATGACGTGTCCTTATTTAAATTTGGGTGGTTGTATTTAATACAGAGTGATTCTTTAATGCGGAGAAATGAAATAGATTTAACAAATTTTAAGACAGAAAAATCATTTAAGAATATTTGTTTTAAAGTCAGAAAATGAAGCCAGAATGGGCAGATGTTGGATATCGTGTATAAACCTTTCAAAGTAAAAATAATAGTTCACATAATCGAGCTTGAAGTTTGGTAACTTGAATTGAAGCCCAAAGGAGAGGAAAGACTTTTCCCTTTTCGAGAGAATAGCGTCAGAATGATTAACTACAGAGTTTAAAACTTAGAATTTAGGCCGTGATAAGTTAAGCTTTCTAAGTTTGCAGTCATGGACTAATGAAATTCTTTGGGCATAGGACGAAATGTTCCGAGAAACAATAGAGGAATAACATAGGCTATCTAAACGAGAGAATGTATAACGCAGATGTTTAGAATAGGAATCAACGAGGGTCAAAAGCTTATTCCGAGCGCGGAATTTAAAGTTAGTCTCATTATTCATTTTCTGACTTTAAAACAAATATTTCACAAGTTGCCCATGAATTTTTTCATAAATTTAAGCACATGAAATTTTCGTCTCTCTTTTTTACTAAACAAGATATTTTTCTCTTCTTCGGAGCCTCGGGCGGAATAAGGAAATTGTTGTCACCCGTCCTGATAAGGGTAATGGGGTGGTGATTTTGAATAGGCCTGATTACATTTCCAAAATGTCTCAGATTTTGTTAGATAAATCCAAGTTTACTGAAATTATGGATGGAACAACCTTTGACTATCATTCACCGTTTAGAGGGCAAAATTAACCGGTTTTTGCTGAAGCTAAAGTCTTCGTGTATTCTTAGTGATTCTGTTTACGGTTCTCTGTATGTTTCATCATCTTACTTAGGTCTGTTCTATGGGCTACCTAAGATACATAAGACTGGATGCCCTCTTCGTCCCATTCTTGCTTCTTACACTTTTCCTTTCTATAAAATTGCTAAGTTTTTAGTTCCTCTGTTAACCCCTTTTACTTCCAATCTATATACCATTAATAATAGCTTTGATTTTGCTTCGGAAATCGCAAAGTTTGAATCGTCAAGTCCTTTTTTTCTTTTCTAGCTTTGACATCACGTCCTTATTAACAAATATTCCCCTTCAGGCAACTATAGATATTATTTTGACTAAAGCCTTTCCGGATAGAAATGCCCTATTTAATGGTTTCAGTTTTTCACACTTTTCTCAGTTATTGTATCTATCTATCAAGGACAACTATTTCACTTTCAATGGCGTGGTTTACCATCAAATTGAAGGTGTTGGGATGGGAAGCCAACTTAGTCCGATTTTTGCAAATATTTTCATGTGTAATTTTGAAGATAGACTCTTCCACGATTGCCCTTCTCAATTTCGTCCCTTTTTCTACAAAAGATACGTTGACGATACCTTTGCGGGTTTTTCTTCTGGTTCTGGTTCAAAAAGGTTTTTCGATTTTATAAACAATTTACACTCTAATATTACTTTCACTCAAGAACATGAGATTAATAATATGTTGCCATTTCTAGATGTTAGTGTCTCTCGTACCCCTTCCGGCATTCAAACGTGTGTTTTTAGAAAACCAACTTTCACAGGGCAGGGTTTAAATTTCTTTAGTTTCTGTAATTTAATATACAAAATTGGCGGCATTAAAACACTCCTCTTCAGAGGTTTTAATTTATCTTCCCCTTATTTTAGTATGCATTTTGAATTCAATTTTTTAAAAGAATACTTTGTTCAAAGATGATCACCTCTTATCTTTAGTTGAAAGCTGTATTAGGAAATTCCTCTTCAGGCTTTATAACACTCCACTTCTTTTAATGTCCCAAAGGAAATCAGGTATGTCTTGTTACTAGACATCAGCCCTTGTAATGACCTTCCTCAAAAACGTTTAATTTCCATTTTTAGGAAATTTTATTGTCAAATTAATTTTAAACTTATATTCATTAATAAAAAAAATATTGGTAATTTCTTTAAAGTGAAGGACAGTATTCCCACGCCGTTTAGTTCGTGCATTGTATATAAATTCATTTGCCCTAGCTGTAAGTTGGGGACCTATATAGGAAGCACAGTACGAACTCTTCAGTCGCGTTTTTGTTCTCACATGGGAATTAACCATAGAACCGGTGAAACATTAAGTAACAAAGAGTTTTCTTCCATCAGGAAACATTTTATTGATTGTAAAACAGACGTGTCCTTAAATGATTTTTCTGTCTTAAAATTTGCTAAATCTATTTCATCTCTCCGCATTAAAGAATCACTCTGTATTAAATACAACCACCCAAATTTAAATAAGGACACGTCATTCTTTACTCTGTTTATAACTTAACCAAGCTGTATTCATTCTTTGAATTCCTTTCTGTTTTCACTCGTCATTGTGATCCGACCATTTAAGGTAATGTTTCAGTGTTTATATTTTAGTTTTACCTTTTTTTGTGTATCCAATTCTCTATTTTTCCATTTCAATTGTTTAATTTTGTAATATTACGTTTACTTTGTTTGTCCTTAATTGATAGCATCTTTTTACAAATATTTTGCTTTTCCTTACTTCACTATTTTTTTTGTTCATTAACGTAACGTTCAATTTATATTTTTAACGTCGTTTTTTTGAGATTTTCTCTGATCTGTGGTTTTTAACTTTGAACTTGTGCTGTTATTTATGTTTTTAGGTTTAGATTACTCATTTAGAATTTGTTTTTAGCTCCTGAAGATGGGTTTTGTAATAACCCGAAACGTTGGAATTACAAGATGGGACCCGCCTTCTTTGTTTTGTCCTTCTTACTGAATATATATATATATATATATATATATATATATATATATATATATATATATATATATATATATATATATATATATATATATATATATATAGTATTATATTAAACTGGCGTCAGGTATTTAAGGGTCCTTAGTGAGGATTAAACAAAGGCTTTCAAAGTCGTGGTTTGAGGATTTCAAGAGACAAAAAATCTTCTTAATTAATTATTTGCGGCGATAGGCAAACGTCCGGGAAAATTTTAAATATGGTGCAGAGTATTTTAATTGGTTTTGATTACGGTCAACGTTAGGATTTGCCTCGTTTGGAGCAAGTTCCCTTCTCACGTGTACATTTGCTTTCGGTGTGCGTATTTTAGGTTCCTCAAAACTCGTTGGCGCGACTCTCCCCCCCACCCCCAGTATAAAATTTGGGTCAATAAAACCTTTTTATATTCTCTCGAGTGCATGCAGATTTTGTTTGTTTTTTTAGTGAGCAAGTCAGAATGTCGTGGTTTGACCTATTTAAAACACAAGGAGAATCTTTAGGATTAAGTGGGAGAGAATTGATGACCTACATACAGACAGAACAAAGGACCGCGAGAGAAGAAAAAAAGAGAAAGAGAAAAGGAAGAAAAAGAAAGAGAAGAGAAAGAGAGAGAAGAAAGGGACAGAATTCGGGCACATGAAATCGAAATCGAGAAAATGAGGAATGAGGCTTTATCAATCACCTCGGGACCATCGACTCATCGACAAGCCTCCGTGAAATTACCCGCATTTAAAGATGGGAAAGACTTCGCCTCCTACTTAATTCATTTTGAAAAGATCTTTTAAGTCAACAACTGGGATATTGAGTCTGACGGTGTAGCAAGGTTGTTGCCACTCTTTAACACCTCCATGAGAGATATCTTTGTCTCCTTCCACTCAGAAGCAACCATCCATTGCTCCACGTTAAAGGCAGAAATGCTCTCTGCCTGTAACATGACTCCCGAATTCTATCGAGTTAAGTTCAGGCAGAGTCATATTCAACCCAAACAGACTTTTAAACAATTTGGGTTTACTCTTAAAAGACTCTCAAATTTTGGGCTAGACGCCTCGAAAGTACCTCGAGATTACGACGCCGTCATTGATTTCCTCCTGCAGGACCAATTTTTAACATCTCTTCCTTCAGAAATACGATCATTCATCAAGGACAAAAGCTGAAACAACTTTAAGGAATGTGTAGAATAGGCCGACGTATATGCTGCCAGCGATAATTTTTATCCCAAGGAAGCAAAGAAAATGGAGCCTATGTCCCCCAAAATAAAGGAAAATCTCTCCAGATAATCGGCCCGGTTAAGTCAAAACTGAAGCAATTTCCATTCAAACAGGAAAATCGGCCGTTCTCTCCCAATCCCCCTCTGTCAGCACTTCTCAGAAGAAACATCGTGTGTTTTTCATGTGGAGTTGATGGACACGTTAAATACCATTGACTTCAGAGCACCCAGCTGAGAAACAACTTCTCCTACCAGGTGCACCAGGTGATTGCAACGCCCACTCAGCCCACTTCGACTCCAGAATCCTCGACCTCGTCAAGTGAACCCGATCAGTCTGTCCACCAGGTAATTTTTTTATTCAATAAAAGTAACCCTGGGGCCCTCCGCTTCGAATCAGGTGCGGTAAATGGATTCCGTATCTCCATCTTCATCCGAGATACAGGGATCACGTGTATCGTGGTTTCGGATAAGTTACTTCCACCAGTAGTACCGGATCACGATCGGCTCGTCATCGTCCATGGCTATCTGGGACGTGCTAATAGGTTCTCCATAGTAAAGTGCCAAATCGATTGCGCCTACTTCACCGGCTTGGTAAAAGTAGTGGCGGCCCCCATAAAGTTTTGTGCCGTTCTGATTGGGCAGAACCCCAAGGTCTCATCGACCCCAGTGGCTCAACCAGTGACCACCCGCTCTTAGGCTAAGAGAGATTCCGAAGCGCCCGTCCCCTGGAAACTACCGGAACAGCAGGACCGAATTGTATAAACTTAGTCAATGAAGACTTTTCCAAGAAGCAAAAGGAATGTGATTCCCTTCAACCCCTGTGGGCGAAAGCTCGCGAAGGCACACAGGAAGCGGTAAGAGGTGGCAAATTGGTCACTTTTGGAGTTAATAATAACCTTTTTCTATCGCATTTGCTCCCACGGAGACTCGTCTGAGTCTTAAACAGTGTGCATTCCGCGCTCACATGTGCGTCGCATACTCGACCCCTTTTTCGCTGGTCACTTTGGCCACACGAAGACTGCTAAGTGGATCTTTAAATATTTTTATTGTCCTGGGGCGATCGAAGAAATCTTGCAATACTGTGGATCGTGCGACGTATGTCAAAAGGCAGCAGTTAAGGGGCGAGTTAAGCCAACCCTATTGCAAAAGGGCCCCATTATTTCTGAACCTTTCTCCCTTGTAGATATCGACCTAGTTAGTCCGATTCACCTGCCATATAGTGAGAGGCATAGTTACATCCTCACCCTAGTTGATTTCGTTATCAGGTTCCCCGAGGCCGTCCCACTAAAAAGGATTGACAGCGTCTCATGCGCCGAGGCGCTCATTTTAATTTTTGCCCGCGTTGAATTAGCCCCCCAAATTCTGTCAAATCGCGGCCGTCAATTTACTTCTCAATTATCCGAGCAAGTAGGGAAACTTCTCATGATAAAACCTTTATTTACCACTGCGTTCCACCCGGCTGGGAATGGAATGTGTGAGAAGTTAAACGTAAATCTCAAGGCGATTCTACGAAAGTTGTGCATAGAGCAACCGATCGAATGGCATCGTTATCTGCCAGGGACTCTTTTCGCTTATAAGGAGATACCCCATCGTACTTTGTAATTCTCGCTCTTTGAAGTATTATATGATAGGAATGTTCGAGGACCCCTGAGTGTTGTTAAGGAGCTCTTTACAAATGTTACTCCTCGTATTCCTAGAAATTATAAGAATGCGCCGAGTTGGCCTACCAAAACGCCGACGTGTACCTAGCCAAGTATAAGGTCTACTTCGTTGGAAAATTTCAAGATCGGAGGTTTAAAGCCGGTGAAGAAGTTTTGCTATTACTTCCGATGGATAATAACAAACTTTTGAGCGGATGGAAAGGTCCCTTTAGGATGGTTGAGAAGCGTGGCGCCGTAGATTATCTGATCGAAACTACAAACGAAAATAGGCTTTTCCATATCAACCTCCTCAAGAAGTATCACCGGCGTGCAGGAATTCATCACATTGTAGCAAATGATGAAGAATCGGCCCTCGGAGGAAATTTTCCCCATGGCTTCCCTGCGGGTTGTCCAAAATGCTTGCGTCAAGCAAGACGAGGATTACCCTTTTCCCGTGACCGAGATAACGGAGACCTCCTGAAAGGATCTCAAAATCAGCGAATAATTAACGCCTCAACAGAAAGCTCAGTTCCTAGCCACCCTCGAGCGGATCCGTGACGTCATCTCCGACGTACCTGGATGTGCTACCCAATTCGAGCACGATATTCAGTTGACGACCCAAGAAGCATTTAGGTCTAAACCATACCCCTAAGGCTAGGATTGCATTCGTAGTTTCTTCCTAAACTCTACCGGGTTAGTACTCGGAGTATTGAGCCCTTGCGGCTTGAGTAATTATTGGTAATTATTGATAATTTTCCCATTACTGAATAAATAAATAACTAGAGAGTGTAATTATTTGTATTATATGTTTTGTTGTGTAATTAAAAATTATTTTTGCAATTCTTGTTTAAGTCCTCCATCCACCAAAGCCTAATTAAATAAGACCAATCCCGGCCAACCATATTTAAAGGATTCGAATAACAAAAAAACGCGCCCTCAACGAAATTCAATTCCAATTATTATTTTGTTTTGTCGTAGTTCTTCCCGAACAAACGAAGGAATCGAGAATTAGGCGATAACTGCCTAATTCTACGACACAAGTGTTCGAATTGTCGATCATTGATATCAATGTACCATTGCGTTCTTTGATTCGCTGTTTGGCAGACTTCAATATAAATGTTTGTATGGATATTTCTATCCGCTTCTTTCAGTGTGTTCTTTAATTGTTCAAGTGATTTAAATCTAACGTGGTTTTCAAATTACTCCATAAAAAGTCAAGTGGGTTCAAATCTGGCGAACGTGGTACTCGTAGGTACTCAATATTACCTCGTCGTCCGATCCGCCGATTATGAAATGTGTCATTGACGTATTTAGTGGCATCGCGATGGTAATGAGGTGATGCTTCATCTTGTTGGAATTAAATGTCCTCATTTCCGTATAAGTGTTGAATTACAAGAAAACCTTTTCATCTAAGCATGTTGAGGTAGCAGTCACCGATAGATGTACCATCGAAAAAGAATGTATCAACTAAACCTTTGGAAGAAAACCTACACCAGACACTTATACCCTGTAAATTTTCATGTCGTACCACATATGTTTATGGATTTTCTAGTGACCAGTATGTGTAATTAAGACGACTAATTATACCATTCAATTTAAATCTAGCCTCAAAAGACCACACAATTTCGTCCGCAAATTGGCCTTCTGTTTTTTACTCGAAACCATTCGCAAAAGTGGAGTCTGCGATTGGGATCTTCTTCCTGATTCAAGGCATGTAATAATCTCAGGAGGTGAGAGTTGCATTAAGAATTCTTCTAAATTATCAAGAAACTTGTCTTACTTTTCCCTGTTACATGAGCAAATCGGCCCACAGCTTTCCCTGGTGATCTGCCGAATACCTGTAGCAATCCATCAGAACTGTTAACATCAGTTGATGTCTTTGGACGTCCAGTCACTTGCTTGTACACCTCAGGCACGCTACCGTATACTTCAAATTTATCACGGATTCATGAAATGGTAAGTAAAGTTGGAGGATTAGTTCCAATTGATAACTCGCAATAAAGCCGAGTGTTCTATTTGTTTTATTAACTATTTGGACGCAGCGTTTTAAAAATGAGAACTCATTCGAAATTAATACAAGGAGATCACGTTCTTCTGACACGTCTTTTAATCGATTACCGCCTAAGGTATAATCAAAGTTTCCGTTTCGAGACCCGAAGTGCATTACTTTGCACTTATTGAAATTAAAATTCACTTGTCAAGTAACCGATCAATTAAATATCTCGTTTAAGTCGTGCTGTATTTCCTTTCTATCCGAGTTGAGTTCTGCTATATGACCTATTTTACTATCGTCCACGAAGTTGGCAATTTTGCTTAATAGTCTTGAATCTAAGTCGTTTACAAAGACGACGAATAATACAGGACCTAAGATGCTCCTCTGAGGTACGCCGATAGTGAATTTGGCAAGGTCAAATCCATTGCAACAGGCTACCTCTTGCCCCGTACGCTACAAGCCTTTCCAAAACTCTTATAGGTAAATAATGTCTATGGCAGGACTTGCCAACCTTTGTAAGTTCATCGCCCACTTTTAAGATACATATATATTTTTTTTTTAAAAAAGAGAAGCTCTTCGCCCAATGGTTGAAAATTATAAATCTCTACATATAAAATAGACTTAAATAATGTTTACTTACTTTCACTGTGATCCTTTAGGTTGATGCTGGTTAACTAGACGATGATGTTAGGTTTATATTTTGCAATAAACAAACCACTTTCGACCAAGTATGACGTAGGGAAAGCCATATGTAGTGAGAAAATCTTGTTCCCTAGATTTGGATATATGCTGGGGCACTTTTTTGTTCTACCAAAGTTGTGGGTATCCACCTACGTTAAAACTTGCTTTCGATTCAGCATCACAATTTAATTGCAATAGTTCTTCTTGGCAGGTGACTTCAACATCATTCACGTCTTTGTTAAATGCCATTTCCATTCATACATCGAATTCAAGGTTGAGGATATCTTCAGAGCGATTTTCCATGTCTTTTTGTAGTGTATTAAGATGATTAATAAGTATTTCCAAGTCAGTTTCTCGCAGCTCATTTTTGATTGGTAAGAATCTTGGTAACTGATGTAACTCCTTTTGCGAGATGTTTCTTTTGAATAAATTGAGTTTATCTATGAATAAGCAGACTATCATTTTACACTCACAAAGTTAACATCATTTAACTTTGTGAATATGTTAGCAAAGTAAACAACATGATTATTTATCTCTTCTACTTGATGGCACAAACTAAATTCTGTTTCATTTTCAAATAACTACACCACACTCTTGTATACCTCGACAAAACGAATAAAGAATTGACCTTTAGAAAACCGCCGAAGAACTTTCGTGTGCAATAATAGTCGAAATGTTCTTCATCAGAATCGTGACATAATTGCCGAAACAATCGATCATTTTAAAAATTTGCTTTAATCTTGCTAATTACATTTACAACATTAACACTGACCAACACCAGCTTTATTTTCTTAGCTAATTTAGGACAATTTTGATGTATTGAATCTAAAAATCACATTTGTTTGTTCAATCAGGCCAACTTATTGATTTATCTTCACATGTTGCTTTTTACGGGTTTTTTTTACATATACGGGTCTTTTCTATTTATATGATGCAAGTCTTTTTTATTTCTTTGAATAAACGAGCTCTGAAGAGTTTACATGCGGCATTTTTTCACTAATTAGTATTTTCTTTCTCCAAATGAATGAAAAGATTTTGCCGGAAGATCTTGTAATATAAGCCCGATGTATTCTACATCTGCGGCGAATACATCGCTTTTCCTAACAGGGATCCAGTCACAAGTTTCATAAAGCGTGCTTACCATGATTATTTTGGTATGAAACTTGGTCACCAGGATAAAGCTTAGTCGCCACACATGGTATTCAAGACATGCACCGAGTATCTGCGTCGTTGGACGAAGGACAAGGAGAGTTGTCTGAAGTTTAGAATTCTCATCGTTTGGAGGGAGCCGAAAAACCATGGCACTGACTGGTACAGTATTTCTGCGCTATTGATTTGACTAGGATCAACAGAAAGATCCCGAGTAGCCTCAAGTATCCTGATCTTCAAACAGCGCGTTGCTCTCTACTTTATGGGAATGAAATTTAAGTAACTGTCGTTGGAGAACTTCCTGACATTAATACGAAGATTCCTCCAGTGTTGAAGAAAATGAAGAAGTGTTTTTTGACGATGATGTTTCACATCCTTTTACCCCAAAGGAGCTAAAATGATCTAGTTCGCGATCTCAACTTGTCAGTGTCCTCTTCCTAACTGTTGGCATCCAGGTTGAAGGAAAAAACTCCTCTCTGACAGTGTTTGCATCACCTTCCATCAGGACATGAAAGAGATCGAGAGCAAGTATCAGTGGTGCTAGGATGCAGTCATGATGGCTGATGACCTTTGGACTCTGAAGAGAGACATCCCTACCGCTGACCATTCTAGGGGTTCGAAGAAGCAAAAGTTCATGCTCTGAATTTTAAACAATGATGACCTAATATCCAATTTAAATGTATTTACCTTTATCAATTCTACTAGTAAATGTACACTAATCAATTTGTGTAGCATTTAATTAATAAAATGTGTTATTAAACGATTTTTTATCTTAAGAACCTATTACAGATGAGAAATATTAACAAAAAACAACCGAAAATGTCAAAAAAATATAATGGATTTAGTTATAAGTTCGTATTTTCGAAAAATCGACTTAACACAAAAACCTGATCTGAACGGAGGAAACATATCGGTGATAAAGTGTCCTAAACAAGTTGAAAAAACTTAGACGACTTACAAAAAAAAGATTTTGTAACCAAATGATGAGTGGAGAGCAAACTTGGGGCTCATTCTTTTTTACAACAGTTTAAAACTGGTGCTCATTCCTTCCTGCTGAAGCGTTAAGTTGTGCGTGTCTTTCTCCTATCTCCTTCTCTTTTCCTCTAGTTTCTTCTTATGGGACTCTCTTCTCTGCTGGTGCCTTAGGGTTTATAGCATTCTGCTCTACCAGCAAGGGTTTGTAGTCTGCCAGATAATACTAATAATAATAATGTTGTCTATGGATTATGCGATAAATACACCGAACGTTAGGAGTTTCTCTTTTCAAGTACGCTATAAAGCTCTGGTAGCGGCCAACCAAGGATGGACCTCAGGCGACCTTTATGACTTAAAGGTACCCGCAAAGGGGTGAATAGTATAGAAGGGGGCAAAACCCCTGCCTCAATAATAACTTAGAGGAGTAGCAAGACCTCCCGACCTCAGCGCCCCAAGAGAAATTGCTGTTCTCTCTCGATTCGTATTTTTCGCGCCTGTTTAGACCCAGCAAAGGGCGAAAGATGGTGTTAAACGTTCAAAAAATATAAACTTAAGAAAAGCACTTCCTGAACCTTTTATCATAAAACCAGACCAAAATGAAAAAAAAAACTCCGATGTTGTACGATTGTAAAATCCTAGTGAATGAGTGTAAGACCATTCATTTTGTTTATTCCGACATCCATTTAGGTTTCTGTGAAGAAATTCCCTTAGGAGGAATATAATACCATGCGTATGACCATTCGATCCATGGTAATAATTTGGACTGGTATTCGACTAGTAGTTGACCAACCCCATTATTACTCTACATAACTCACTCGAAACTGTCTATACAGGCCTCCTCTGCCACCACATTCACCTACGCTGTACAAGTTCACCATTACCATCATTTCGAGATGGTATTGTGATCATATACACAACACAATTATTGGCAGGACAACCTGGACATCTACTTTGATCGATGGAATTGCTTGACTTCAATGTATTTGAACCACTGTGTTTAAAGTGGGAAAGCAGACTGAGAGGCAGATACCATTTGCTCCTAGAAAGTGAAATACTCTGCCTGCTGGAAATGGCTAATCGCCCTACCTTGTTGTATTTACGTGTAGCCTTCTAGACCCACTTCGTTAGTTAGTAGATGTATTCTGTGAAGCCTCACGACCTTGAAAAGCGCCATAAGTAATTTTACAACCCTCCTAAAGGATGAAGCAGGTGTTTTGTAGGAAGAATCCAATAACATTCCACTCGAAATTATTTCAAAACGGCCGATTCATTGCTAATGCTTAAAAAAGACCCAGACATTACTGGCTTTTCAAGGGGGCCTAGGTATTGATACAGCTTACAAAAGGCTTAGGTATTCATAGGGTCTAAAAAGGGCCTAGCTATTGCCACTACTTTAAAAAGACTCCGACATTGTTACAACTATTGCAACAAATTTAAATAAATCTAAACAACCTTTTTACGGTGCTTAAAAACATTAATTTCTTGTCAGACAACTATTTTGCTTTCCATTGTTTATATCTACACACTGAGGCAATGATCTAAGCATGTGCACATACGGATACATACAAACACTCCTACGGCTGAATATTCATGCCAGCTACATGTGAATACACTCGCATAATTTATAATTACACACGGAAATAAGTACGTTTGCACAAATGCATAAAATACTCACACTGACATAGTCGTTTCACGCAAATCGACGTTTAAATTAACAAGGCAATAATAATGTACACCGACTCAGTAATACACATATGTGTATGAATTCTTATCTCCTCGGAATTTTAATTCGGAATGAAAAAGGCCATTAAAAGGGAGGAAAAATCAATTCTTAATTTGATTTAGCGCCGCAATTTGGATAAATTGAAAAATTGACGCGGAAATTGATGAGGGAAAATAAGTTTAATTTCCGTTAGTATTTTTTTTAGAATATTATCGTGATACGTAATGTTCATATTGCCATAAATGGATGATAAATGCTTAACTAATATATATATATATATATATATATATATATATATATATATATATATATATATATATATATATATATATATATATATATATATATATATATATATATCGCTTACTATATACTATCAAACTAGACGAACCGCCACCCTCATCATGAAAACAATCTGAGGCCGAAACTTGAACCTAAGCAAAGAACTCATGTAATATATGAGTATAAATGCAACCTAGGAGACTGCAAGCTCCTCCTTTACTCATATATTGGTATGACTGAAACAAAATTATCACGAAGAATGACCTACCACCTGACGAAGGGCGCCCCCAAAAAACATACCAACCAAAACCATGCAATAATTCTCAGCAGAAAAATGTTAGAAGAGAACACTAAAATTATCGACTCCGCACCTGATCAGCGACAATTACTATTTCTAGAAGCCATTCACATACAAGAAAAACAACCAAAAATTATTATTCAATTCAATTCAAATGGAATACTACCTAGCAACAAGAATCGGAATAGAAACGCACGGGAGAGCTAATCTCAGGTATCCAGGTCATTTATCTATCTGGATACGACCGTAAATTTAATCTTCTACCTGCGCTATTGACGTGTCCTACCCTGTTAAGGAGTTTGCCAGTGCACTCTACCTGAGTGACTTCTATGTTCGTCTGTACGTTTACCGTCTATCCATGATATAGAAAACAATTCTTATAATTTCCTCTTGTATTTTCTTGTATCTCTGAAGATGTTACGAGTTGTAACGAAACGCGTCAGATAAATAAAGTGTTTTTTATCTAAGGAATCTTCTATTCCCTCGCTATAATTTGGAATTCGTGCTATTATGAACTTTGGAGAACTTATAACATGGACTCAATCCAGACATAAAGGCAAATATAAGAGAAATTGAAAGATGTGAAAAAAGAAGCAAAAACGCAAAATTAGCTGTCGCTTTTAACAAAACTTGTTACGATGAATATATATATAATTATTCCGTTTTCTCTTTCAATGTGGTTTAATGGATTCATATATATATATATATATATATATATATATATATATATATGGAAAAATATCCAAGACAAATTGGTGCGGTTAAGGTAATGGCATAATTAGACAACTGCTCTGCTTCAGGTCCAGCAGGTGATCCTATCCTCCTTGAACTGGATGGGTCATACCTAAGTGTTGTCTTCCAGTTCAAGGAGGATGGGATCACCTGCTGGACCTGAAGCAGAGCAGTTGTCTAATTATGCCATTACCTTAACCGCACCATATATATATATATATATATATATATATATATATATATATATATATATATATATATATATATATATGGGGTCCCAAAAGTTATTGTGCAGAGGAAAAAGGCTTGAGTAAAGTTTTAATAAAAGGGAAGTTTTATTTACGATATTGTAGTTCCTCCTACAGTAAATGCTAGAAATGTCCTTCCAAAGGCCTGAAGACAAAGTCTGCACACCTCGTAAACGCTACGTAGTCTCTACACAACAGCCTGAATACATGTACATATATATAAACGATGCTGTATATTGTTTGTATAGGTTTAAGTAAACATTCGCCCGGACACAGTTAATAGAAAGTTAAAGCGGAGTTTTGTATTGACTTTTTCAAAATGGTGTGGATTGACCAACGAATACTCCTGGTTGAGCAGGTGTTCCGTAGCGATGGGAAATTCACAGATAGCGCGCAACAAAAATTTCTTGCCCAATTTTTCTCCTGACTGGTAGCCCTTCAACTTCAGACGACAAAATTGTTGAGATCCAGGAAATGGTTCTGAAGAATCTAAAGAAGTTTGTAAGACGGTTATTCCAGCCGGTCCATTTAGCAAGAAGTACAGCGCACGACATTCTGCCGAAGAAGTTTAAGTTCTTTCCATAGTATCTGGAGTACAAGAGTTGAGAAGAACGCGACCACCAGTTCTGCGCTGATGACTGCAAGTGATTTCCAAAATTTCTTCGTGAGAAAGGTGAGGACATCCTTAGTGTAACCTTCTTCACCGATGAGGCATGATTTCGTCTTTAGGGGATACAAGAACAGCCAGAACACTCCCATATGGACCACTAAAATCCCTCATGAATAAAAGAAATTTAAATCGTACACGTATCATTGACCCATTTTTCTTTGACGACAGCAAAAACGCAGAGTCTTACCGCACTCACATTCTGGAACCATTCATAGACCAGCTCAGTGACCGTGAGCTTGAAGAAGGCTGGTTTCAACCAGACTGGGCAACTACACGCACGGCAGGTGTATCACTCCAGTTTTTAAAAAAAAACTTCTTTGCTGATCGCATAATCTCCCGCGGAATCTGGCCCGCTAGGTCTCCGGGCCTAGCACCTCAGGATTTTTTATCTCTGTGATACACTGAAGTGACGGGTTCAGGAGAACAATCCGCATAGTGTGAAAGAATTGAAAACAGCAATTACCCAACATACCGAACATATCACTTCAACCACTCCCAAGAATGTATTCAATAATATGCAGCGACGTGCGTGCAGACTTACTCTTCATGCGTTTGCATGGACATTTCCAGCATTTACTGCAGGAGAAACTGCAATCTCGTAAATAAAACTTCACTTTTATTAAAACTGTGTCTGCAACACCAAGAACGAGTTAGTGTCCAAGATCAAGGAGGTACTCGAAGATCTCCCCAGGGACGCAATAAGGAACGCATTCGACAAACTTCGGAGTCGTCATTAAGCCACGGTGGGAGCTAAGGACGGCCTACTTTGATATTTTTTTTAATGTTTAAAATATTTTTTCTGAAATATTGTCTGTGTGTGTGTGACCATATATAAAGAACTGGAACCCAATATGCCTCTCTTATCAGCAACATATCAATCACATAAATCCTAACTAACAGACTACCGCCAACACTAATTTACGATCATCAACCAAAAGAGGCAGGTTTATGAGTAACTATGACATTTATTATCATGATAATCAGCTGAAAGACGTTAAAAAATCATTGAAGCGAGCAAACGAATATGTAAATACCTCCCCTCATGGCTTTCTTTGGCTATACAAAGGCCCTTGACTCATTGAACTTCTAAGAGCAATAAAGAAACGAGTAATTAACAAAGCCTACATTGACACACTCTTAAATAAGCAGTCGTGTCATTTCATCATTTAGGCTGTTGCCGGTGTAATAACATAAAAATAAAGGAGTAAAAGTAGGGATCCCATCAGATATGGTAGATATTAAATTACAAATGGTGGGGAGTGCTTCCTCCCCCAATTAAAGGAGGGTATAAGGGAGAGAGCCCTTAATTTTGAAAATAATAACCTTAAGGTTCGAATTTAATGGCAGTTGCCAGATGTCGTTAGGCGCTCCAATGCAGTCTTGTCAGGTGACTATCTTATAATAACTTTCCTTGAAATAGGTCCAGTGTGGTCTTTTTCTGTTGAGCTTGTGACTATTTTTTAGCTACAAATGAACTCATTATTTTTTTTTTAGGCGACTGAGTATTTTATTATGAGTTTTTATAGCTCCGCCCCGAATGGGTGGACCTAGAAATAAAGTAATTAAATTTCCTCGAAGTCGGTGACTGGGTATTCCAAAGTACCTCAAAGTAGTGTGCTACCCATACCGAGAAGTATGGACAGCATATCCAAGACCAATGCTGAAATATAACTGACAGACATCACCACCTGAAAAGATCTCTATGCACTTGAGATTACAATTTAGACTCAATATTAAACTATTAATAGAAATAGAGAATTAAATATCCCCAAACACGGTAATTCTGTAGAGGTACCGATAGAATATTCCCTCGCGGGGAAATTCGGAAAACAGGAGAGGGTTGTGATACGTGGACAGACACAACCTACACCGACGCGAACCGGATATAAAGTGACACATTACCGAATTACAAAAATGTAAGTCAGAAGTGAAGGATTGGTAAAAAGGAAGAGAGGATGTGTAAACGCAATTATTTTAACACCTTTTTTAAAGTCATATTTATCTATTCCATTCCTGAACGTTTCATTATAAGGAATGAGGTAATATCCTATCTCGGGGAAGGGGGTGTCTAATGGAACCGATTTTGGTTTGACGTGAAGTTGCGAGGAGGAAACGTGGTCATATGACGTGAGGTAGCGAAGTTGGACGTTGTCGAATGACGTGAAGTAGCAAGGATGAGCGTGCGCAGCCGTATGACATGAGTTAGCGAGGGGGACGTGGACGTTTGACGTGAAGTAGCGAGGAGGAACGTGGTGGTATGACGTGAGGTGGCGAGGAGGGACGTGGTCGTATGACGTGAAGTAGCGAGGATGGAGGTTGTCGAATGACGTGAGGTAGCGAGGGTGGACGTGGCCATATGTCCTGAGGTAGCGAGGATGGACGTTGTCGAATGATGTGAGGTAGCCAGGATGGACGTGGCCATATGTCCTAAGGTAGCGAGGATGGACGTTGTCGAATGACGTGAGTTAGTGAGGAGGAACGTGGCCATATGACGTGGTGGCGAGGAGGAGTGTGTCTGTATGACGTGAGGTAGCGAGAACGGACGTGGCCGTATGACGTGAGGTAGCGAGGAGGGACGTGAGATAGCGAGGGGGCACGTGGCCAATAACCATGTTTAGAGGTGTTTTGTAAAGGGGGGGGTATAGCCCCTTTGAACCTTCAAAGGAAAGGCGACCGACCTGGGGTCCGTAATACAAAGGCTAAGGTTGATTTTCCAATTCTATCTCGAACATTTTTAGGCTTCAAAGCACTAACGGGTCCATAAAGATCATTAACACGTTGATACCGAATTGGGGCATATATGGTACGCGAATAGTTTCAGATAATTCACTCTATCTTTGTAGTTAGATGTCTTACCTAACTATTAAAATATCAAAGGTGGCGTTGTAGAATTTCGGTACATTTGTTTACTCAACCGTTTGTGAGCAATGGTAGGCAACGAGTTAAAGCTAGTTGCGAAAAGAGACCAATTTTCAATCCGGTCTCAGAAGAGTTCGACCCCCACGAATTGAATCGAATCTTTGTATAGGAAGAGAGGAATCGCTCTTGTTACGCAGAGGATCATTTACTCAGAGAGGAGCGGTTCGGAAATAACTTATGAGGGGATAGGAGGAGATTAAAAAGGTCGGTGGCTATACACCGATGCGGGGGGGCAACGTGTTGTATGACTGAGAGCGTTTTCCATGGCTGAAGCGGCGGGAGGGGAGGGCGCCAACACTCATGGAAACACGTATACTCGCAATGATGTCACATTATGTGTGTATGGGTATGGGTTCGTGATAGTATCTAGCCTGTGAATGTGCGTGTATATTAGGGTGGTCCAAAAAACGGGGGTAAAAATTTCAAAGTGCACTGATCCTTTCTCCACACCACTGTCTTTTTCTGTGTTGCATTCCTCTCCTTGTGTGCGAAATTTCCTCACAAAACAATCCTATGTAGAAGTCGCCCCACTTTTAGTCCGACACCCCCCATAGACCAACCTTACTAAGTAAAAGTGAAAAGTGGGGCGATTCCTGCATGATGAGATAGAGAGGCGAATTTGTACGTGTAATTCCTTTTCGTGTAATAAAATTAGCAGTGTGGAGAGAAAGAAATATAATTTTCAGTTTTATAGACCACCCTAGACTGTATATAGGGGTCTCTTCCTAGTTTCCCCAACTGTTTGGTCAATCGTGTGTGGGTGTAAGTGTTTAGCGGGGCGAGCAATTCGCTCGAGATTTGCTCTGACGTCATAAGTCCGTTTTAAACAGAGTTGCCAACCGAAAATCGGCTGTTGTGGCTAGAATCACCGTAAAATAGAACTAGAAGTGATCTTGGATTAATCCTAGACAACGACCGATGAGAAATCCATTCCTAATTAATGACCCACAGGAAATTTCAATCCGAGAAGATGACCCCCCTAAAAATATGAATCATAGTTGATGATTGGCAAGAAACTTATTGGAATATTTAAAAAATAATCGGTAAAATAACTCTTATTAAAGAAGAAAAAAATACACAAACAAATGAAACAAACACAATTAAACTAACCAGAAAGTAAAAAAAAAAAAATCAAAAGGGTAAAAAAGAGAAATATGATGGCAGAAATATTAAAATCCACTCAAACAGAATCGATCTTGCCATATAGTTTAGGTTAGGTTAGGTTAGGTTAGGTTAGGTTATTAGAATATAAATAATATATAACGTAACGTAAGTTAACATAAGATAACATAACATAACAACGTAACGTAACATAACATAACAACATAACATAACATAACATAACCAATATTATCTTAACTAAATTCAATCCTAAGTAGCATTTTTACTTAATTTTTTTATCTTAATCTAATTATGTATCAATTATTATTACTTATTTAAAATATTTAATCCTAAGTAATGACCGTCCAAAAAGCTCAATCCTAGATAATGACCACTAGGATTGATCCGTGATCTTACCTATACTATTTAATAGGAGAAAATAGTAAGAACGGTATTTAAATTGAGTTATATTAAGATCCTTCCGATTACCTTTTTTGTTAAATGGTAGCTAGATCTATCTATAAAATAGCAAAATTGGCGACCCTGATACTAAAACCATTATGAATTGTTGCATCTATCACCAATGGAGGATATGGAAGATGAATACTCAGGCGTACTTGTTTGTTTGTTTATATTCCAAAATAGATCTGCAGATAATGATTGTGATAAGAGATAAATAAAGAAATCGGGCATGGCCAAAGTTTGCAGGAAATATTCCTTGCCAGCTGCGAGGAACGAGACGTAAATAAATGAAAAATTATTCATTATAATTAATTATTATGATTAATTGCATGGGCAGATTGGTGTTATTTATCGATGTTAAACACGAAAAAGATAATGGTGTGGTAAAAATCTAGGAGAGGAAAATTTCAGGGTTTCAAGGGGTCATTCGGTTCACCGATAGTCACAGTCAAACCCATAGAGCAGGAGTCGGCAAACTCTTTGGTCTCGCGTGCCAATTCCATTAAAATAAAAGAATTTATGGTTTTGAGTGCCAAGCAACTATAATGCCCAATGTACATAATTTAACATGGCCAACAGACCTAAATCAATATGCCCGAAAGATAGGGTAAATATTGCATTAAAAGAAATCTATTAAATTTTTTCATTAGAAAATATATAATTTTAATATATATACTTTTTAATGTGATCCTGTCCTTGCTTAAAGGAGAGGAAAAATAGATGCCTCTCGTGCCAGGGTTTGCCGACGCCTGCCATAGAATATTAATCTCCCTACCTAAAAATTCTGCAGGTTTTTCTTAGTCTACAGGACAATAAAATACAATTTATCGAATGACGCGAATTAAAAGGAAATAAAAATACAACACTTTTTATCTGCAAAATATCCAATTTATCTTAACTGGGAAATGATATTCTAAGGTTAGAAGGGTATGGGGTAGGGGGAAAGTTAGGGATCATTGGTCTATAGATTGTGAAGAGGGAGGGGGGGGCAACTACTAGATCAAATCTACCCCAACCCCTCGCAAGCTTAATTCAGGAAAAGAAATAAAAATAATGCCATAATTTAAAGGATTTATAGCAAACGTTCTAAAGAAACGGACATTCTAAGCTTCGTCTTACGAGAAATTCCTTTTTCGTTAATTAGTTGTTGGTTACCATAAATATTGGCAAGTACCATATTGGTTGTTAGGTAGCATAATGGTTGTTAGGTTTCATATTCGTTGTTAGGTAGCATATTGGTTGTTAAGTACCATATTTTCTTACGAGAAATCGGTTGTTAGTTAATTTGTTGTGAGGTATTATATAGTTGTTTGGTAGCATAGTGGTTGTTCGGTATAATATAGTTGTTTGGTACTATAGTGGTTGTTTGGTATCATATAGTTGACTGGTACCATAGTGTTGTTAGCTACCAATTTGGTTGCTATGGGCCATATTTGCTTACGAGAAATTGTTTGTTCGTTAATTGTTTGTTAGGTATCAATTGGTTTTTATGCAGCATATTTTTTGTTAGGTATCATATTGGTTGTTATGTATTATATTCCTTGTTTGGTACCATATTAGTTGTAAGGGGCCATATTTCATTACAAGATTTGGAATGCTAGGTACCATATTGATTGTTAGATACCTTTCTAGTTGTTAGGTATCATACTGGTTTTCACACACTATTTGGTTGTTAGGTACCATATTGGTTGTTGGTACCATATTTTTTCTTAAGAGAAATTGGTTGTTCGCTACTTGATTATTAAGTACCATTTTTTCTTACGAAAAATTTGTTGTTTGTTACCATATTGATTGTTAAGTGCCATATTGGTTGTTAGGTACCATATTACTTGTTAAGTACCATATTTTTTTACGAGAAATTGTTTGTTCGTTATTTGGTTGTTAGGTAATACATTTTCTTACGAGACATTGCTTGTTCGTATTTGGTTGTTAGATACCATATTGGTTGTTAAGTAGCAGATTCTTTTGCAAAAAATTGGTTGTTCGTTAGTTGGTTGTTAGATACAATATTTTCGTACGGTACCACCGGTCCAGTTGACTTTAACCTAACTTAAATTGACCTCGAATCTTCCTGCAATTGTTTTCATTGCTACCAAATTAATTTTCGATCGGCAATAAAAAGGTTTTGTAAACCTCCTGGTTTTACTTAATAGTTTAAAATCTATCGTAGGTAAATTAATAGAATCCGTCATTTGCGATAGGATAATCTCATTAATGATAGTCAACACGGCTTTAGACCGAAACGTTCATGTTTAACTAATCTTTTCGAATTCTATGACAGCATGATTAAAAGCTATGGCGAAAGTAGATCTTTGGACATAGTTTCCTTAGACTTTGCTAAGGCCTTCGACACCGTTCCTCATAGGCGATTACTAACTAATCTTTTTGCTCAGGGAATTAGGGGAAACCTCCTACAATGAATACAGCGTGGCTAGGTAATTGTAAGCAGAGAGTAGTTTTAAATGGTAAATTTTCGGAGTGTAAAAATGTAACTAGTGGAGTGCCCCAGGGATCTGTATTGGGACCAATTAGGCCAGTGTCCATATCATTTACATAAATAAGGAACTTATTTATGTAAATGATATGGACACTGGCCTACTTGGCAAACTATCAAAATTTGCGTACGACACAAAAATTGGGGGTAAAACTTTGAATGAGAAAGATAACAAATTAATTCAGCGGGATCTAGGTAAAATCTTCGAATGGTCTAATAAATGGAACATGAAATTCAATTTAGACAAGTGTAGAGTTTTGCACGTAGGTCGAAATAACCAAGTTGTAACATGAAATTGTTGGTAAAAATCTTATCTCCGTGGACGAAGGAAAAGATTTAGGAGAGCGGATTTCAAAGGATGTTAAATTTAACAACCAGTGTGATAGAGCGTGTGAAAAGGCGAACCAAATGCTTGGATTTATTGTGAGAAGTTTCCACTACAAACACCAACATATAATCATACCTCCATATAAAAGTTTAGTAAAACCACACCTGGCAAACGCGATACAATTGTAGTCACCTTATACACATGTAAACATCAATAAAATGGAAAGAATTCAACGACGGGCAATTAAACTAATTTCCTCGATTAGAAATAAGTCGTATATCGAAAGATTAAATATATTAAAACTACCAACTCTCGAAACTAGACGATTGCGGGGTAAGCTTATCAAAGTATTCAAAATTTTAAATAAATTTGAAAACGTATATTATAAAAAAAAATTATGTACGACCATAACATCACATGTAACAACGGTTTTAAACTGAAAGGACGACGGAGGTTTCAAACGAACATAGCTAAAAAATAATTCACATTTAAATGCTAGTAGTGTGAATAGTTTTAAAAACAAAATTGACAGTTATTTTACAATAATGATATTGTTTAAATAAGGAGCCCTGTTATGGGTTGAATGTCGTGTGAGTAAACATCGTAACGACGTCCAAATGAGGACTACTAGCATATTAGTATAGAATAGGACTGGCCTTTGAGTGGACTAAGGAGTCCTTGCTGGCTCCCTGTAACTATGTAAGTATGTAACTATGTTTTACTCGATGGTTACCCAAATGACGAAATAGGGCTTTTTCATTATTATATATAGGGTGTTCCATAGAGAGCGCCAAATTTGAAAGGTGAATGTAGAGAAATGGCTACATTAAGTATCCCGGAGGAGAATATGTACATTAAAGCCCCCCCTCCTTTGTGGAGAAAGCCGGAGAAGCGAGCCCCAATGAGGATAAGCGTCGGAACGGTAGCCGGCGAATAAAAGTAACTGCCTACCCTGTTTGATCTCCCCGCCGCTTTGGGCAGTTGGAGCTAACATCTGTTTTAAGGCGACCACATAAGGCCCTTAAACGACGCTCTAACGATCCAATTACCTACGAGACCCATAAACACCTGGGTAGATCACAAAAAAGCGGTGCTAGTCAAAAGGCACGCCAAGTAGTGGGGCGGTTGAAAGTCTCTCTAATTAGCAAGCCGAGTTGGGCACCCCAGTGCCAACCTCTGCACTTCTCGCTCTCACCAGATGCAAACTCACGATTCGCGTTTCCCTCCCTGTGGCCTGGACACTTTCCCCTTAGAGAGGGCGGGGATCCGCTATAAATAAGCCCCGAAAAGAAAGAGAACGGATTAGAAGTCGATACGAAAGTAGAAGGATTGTGAGGGTATGGAACGTACATACTCGCATGCCGCCAGACAATCGTGGGAACGAAAGAAATTTGTCGGTTGAGTTGATGTTCGTCTCCTCTCTCCCCCCCCTCTTCCCCCAACTGGCGACAGGAAGTCTGACGAAAGAAGGCCTATCTTACAAAGAAGCCTAAATTTTATTTGCCTTCTTTATGATACCATGGAGATTGTCCAGAAGGCGCTGCGATAAGCGAATTGTCGTGAATGGAATCTCTCTCTCAATTTCCCACAATCCTCGGTATAAATAATACCGCCGTTCTTCCCTCTACAGCAGTGTCCCAAACCAACTCGCGTAATCCTCACGTTGAACGAGAGTCGTTGCCGTAACGTATTGACTGTCAACGCGCCGCCGAGATAACTTGGTCACTGTCTCATAGTGTTCCTGAAAGTAAATCCCGCCCCGCAGAGTCTGTGACTAGAAGAGTAGGCTCTGTTGCTCAACGTAACTTGAGAAAGAAAAGGAACATCCAAATAGTTACTGGAAGTTACTATTTGTTAGTGTCACATCCAGTTAGGAGTGAACTAACCGGAACTGCAGCCAGCAGCCCCGAACCCGTCGTTTTATCCCCCCTCTCCCCGAGAACTCGTGTTAACGCCACCCGAACCACCCCGTCTGGACCTGAGTAGTCGTCTCTCCAATCCATCACAATTAATGGTAATCTGTAAACCCAGTGTCCCTCTATTCTTAAATTACCTATTTAATTAACAGTGATTGATACTCCCATTGAGTCATTATAAATCTAGACGCTTAACGTCAGTGTTTAATATTTAATCCTTAATTTTGCCTGTTAACTATTGCTAATTATTATATTTGTGTAAAGTAAAGTTTATTTTTTGTACGTGTGTTTATTTGTAGCTCCTCCCTTTTGACGTACCCTTGGCAAGACTTTAATTAAGCATCCCTTTGGCTAATTTATTCAACGTGTATTATGCACTCTTAGAATTTAACAATCACAAACCTCCCCCCAGTAACAAGTGGGACTTTTATAGTGAGAATCCTGGCTACGGCACAACCCGCCTCTAACCAGCTTTCGCACGTTCAGTAGGAATTTAAGCCGACCTATATATATATATATATATATATATATATATATATATATATATATATGATCGTAGATTGAGTCATAGGGTCAATACCATCGACTTAGACAAAAGCGGTGTGTCCAGATCAAGGACTAGAATAATTATTGGACCAGAGTATGAGCAATTCTACGACAAGGATCAGTTCGTGAAGATCGATCCTTCAGCCAGACAAGAAGATTAGAAATCGATAAGAGAGAAGAAGTCAGTTCGTGAAGATCGATCCTTCAGCCATACAAGACTATTTCCGCGAGAAACGATAGGATCAGATTGAGAAAATCGATCCCTCCTTCCCGGGCCGAATTAACATAAATAGTCAATCTTGATATCGGAGCCATACCGAAGAATCCTTTACAGACTGATAAGAAGTCTGACTGGAGAAAAGTAAACCCGCTCACACTCGAGTGACTTTCACATCTCAAGCTCCGTAAGAGTGAGAGGAGAAGAACCCATCCCCAACGAGGTCCCGTTCTTTAATTACGGTAAAAATTTCACCGAATACCCCAAAAGCTAGGCGAACACTCTACGTTGAAGAATCAGACACCAAGAGGCGTCAAGATCATTCCCAAGAGGACCCTTGGAGCGAAGAGCACCGTAACTCTCGCTGTCTTCTTAATTTAACCAGAGGCAAGTGTGCAAAAAGAAGTTACATCGTCTCACCTCTCTCCCACCATACCACTTCGACGAAATTCAATTCTCGGACACAACAACACGCCAAAGCGAGAGATAAGCCCTCCAGCGACATCCGGCAATCCTAGTCTTTCCTTTCATGTAAGTTAGAAAGAACATTTATATTCATATTGCGATAGTAGGAGTTTAGTACGTCTCACGTTTCAAAGGGAGTAGAAACCATTGTTCGTGAACCTCGGTCATATTGGCTAATAGACGAGAGTACTTTAATTTAATGTTTATCGCTAATCAAATAGGGTCGCGATAAAAATACTAATCGGCAATTGGTGTGTTTACGTGTAGCCTATTTGTTTATTTTTGTCATCGCAGCCGTGCGATAGGCTTAGATGCCAACCAGAATAGTCGAGTTTAGCATTGAGAAAAGAATAGAAAGGTGATAACTGTTTGTTTGTCATAGTTTAGTGTTACATTTAAAATATATGTTTATTTTGGTATAATTCCTGTGTTTCCTCTTATCCTTACGTGTTGAAATAGCTCTTTCTTAAGAACAAAACTACCGAATTAGCACTCTTAGATCAAAGCCTACTTCATCGAAGAAGTACCTCACGTACCACAAAGCATACCTCGAAAAAAGTGGGGTCAAGAGTTGAGTGATAAAAAGGGGTATCCTGCTACAGTGAATAATTAATACGAATTTTTATAAACATGGATATATTCTGCATATTTTTAATAAGTTATGTCTACCGTTTAAGTATGAAAGACAATGTCGGCCATATATTCACCTGCACTGAGTCTGCATACATTTATGCGCTCCTCGACATTTCCGATAACTCTTTCACGAATGTGTGGCTCGATGCCTCCAATCACACGCCTGGTTTCATTCAGCCTTGAGTTCAGGAATTGTACGTGGTTTGTTGGCGTATACCTGTGATTTCACAGAAACCCATAATAATAAATCACAATGGATAAGATCGCAGGACCTTAGTGGCCATTCCTGGTCACTATGCAAAGATATCATTCGTTGCGGAAAATTTTTGTGGAGTAATGGAAGCATTTGACGCTAAGTGTGGCAGGTCGCTTCATCCTGCTGAAACCAAAGATTTTCAATCTCCGTATCTTCCAAGTTCGGCCATAATTGAGTAGATATCATGTCTCGGTATAGTTCTCCATTAGTAGTAACTGCATTTCCTATCATATTCAAAGAAGAACGGTCCAAGCACTCCACCTGACTCAAATGCACACCACACAGTCGATTTCAGTGGATGCATTTCACGCTCTTGCATTATTCGAGGATTTTCCTTTCCCCAAATCCGGCAGTTCTGTTTATTGACACCCCACTCAAGTGGAAGTGGGCCTTGTCCCTAAAGATGACTTTCTTTGCAAAATTTTCGTCGGCTTCAAGACAGTGGCGTAGCTAAAGGATGGGGGGGGGGCGAGGGGACACAAATTTAAAAGTTAATAAAACGGTTAAATATAAAGGCCCATCAAAATATTAGCTCAAGCATTAGTCAAACAAAGTATAAAAAGTTACCTAAAAGGGGAATTTTTGTGATGCAGTTGTTACAGACTTTGTTTTATAATAAGTCTAGATCAGGAGTTTCCAATTTTTAAGTTTCTCTGTATTATTTGGACATTTTTATAGCTCCTCGAGCCATATGTATCCTTAAAAATTAAGAAAAAAAAGCGATTGAATTGGTATGTTGAGGGCCCCTAAATCCCTAACTACATCCCTGCTGCAAGTCTCTCACAACTCAGTCAGCAAATTGCTTCCACCTTACGTGGTCAGGTGGCTGAAGATGCCGCATAAGTTGAATTTTGTACGCATGCATATGAAGATCTTTATGCAAAATTCGATGTAATAAAGTGGTTAGGATGTCCAACTGCTGCGAACGTCGGCGAATCGATTTTCCCGGACGTAGAGTGACAATGTCTCGCAATTTGTTGCTCTGTCCGACAAGAACAATTCTGCCCAGGCGATTTGGCCGTTGCAACTGAACCAAGTGTTTTAAATTTCATCATTAGTCAGTGAACCATAGACTCGTTGGATGATTCATTTATCCACCATATGGTACCAAGTATTCGAACTGTTTGCGTCGCACTTTCTCCGTTTTGGCAAAATGTCTTCACGATGAGAACGCACTGCTCAGTTGTAAACTACTCCGTAACACACCGCACACAATTATTCCTAAAAACAAACAAAAAAACTATTAATCGAAGTGAAGAGAGATAACAAACAGGATACAAAGATGCCTTCAAACTTCAAAACACAAAAGTGTTGCCCAATTCAAATTCGGTGCCCTTTATGGAACACCCTTTATAATTGCTATTTGTTTTATTGGATTTTTTAAGGCGCTCATCTGCCGACTGCTCCAAGAGAGCCCCACAATAGAGCTTATTGGATAACTCTGGTTCAGAGCTAACGTGGCAAGATGTCTACTGTATTCTTACTTTGACCTTAATCACTTAATGCTACCTCTCCATTTTATTTGGGCTGGATAAGGAAACCAACACATAGATTAGAACGACAATGATCTACAAGCCAGAGGGCACCAGGGTCCGGTCATCTCAGCAAGAAGGGGGAGGGGGCAGATAGAACTACGCCATTGTGTTTTGCCAACCAGGAAGCGAACCAGTAAAATCCTGCCGATGTCGATTTTTTTAGGATTCATGATGTAGTTCGGCAGATTTGGAGTACTAGGACTACTGTTACAAATAACGAAATAGATTGAACTAGGAGTACTGTTACAGATAAATAAGGAAATGGGACTATAGTTACTGTTAAAAATAAACAAAAAAAGGGGATTTGTTTATTTCCACAATATTACTCTAATCATTTTAACAATAATCACAAGTATTAAAGATTTTAAATCGTCTTTAGCATGGCTAGACATGCAAATATTGTTGCTACATACTTGCAGAACGTTTCGTGAAATATTGTTGCTACATACTTCCTCAACGTTCCATGAAATATTGTTGCTACATACTTATAGAACGTTTCGTGAAATAGTGTTGCTACATACTTCCAGAACGTTTCGTGAAATATTGTTGCTACATACTTCCCCAACGTTCCGGAAAATATTGTTGCTACATACTTTCAGAACGTTTCGTGAAATAGTGTTGCTACATACATCCAGAACATTACGTAAAATATTGTTGCTACATACTTCCAGAACGTTTCGTGAAATATTGTTGCTACATACTTCCCTAACGTTCCGTAAAATATTGTTGCTACATACTTACAGAACGTTTCGTGAAATATTGTTGCTACATACTTCCAGAACGTTTCGTGAAATATTGTTGCTACATACTTACAGAACATTTCGTAAAATATTGTTGCTATATACTTCCAGAACGTTTCGCAAAATATCTTTGCACAAACTTAAAAAACGATTCGTGAAATATCGTTGCTACATACTCCCTGAACGTTTCTTAAAATATTAGTGTGACATAATTCCAGAACGTTTCATAAAATATTGTTGTTACTCGTACATACTTTCAGAACGTTTCATGAAAATTGTTTTTACATACTTCCAGAATGTTTCGTGAAATATTGTTGCTACATACTTCCAAAACGTTTCGTGAATTGTTGTTACTACATACTTCCAGAACGTTTTGTGAAATATTTTTGCTACATACTTCCAGTACTCATTGTCTGGTTGGCCTAATCTATTTTCGAAGTTATAAAGTAGTTCGGTGCCAATATAATCTTTCAATATCACATTTAATGACGGTTCTATTAAACGGCTCAACTCTCTCGCTATAATTGTAGAAAAACTTAAGATCTCATAGACAACCTTCAAATAATTATTTACAGTTAGTCGTATACTATTTGTCTAAAGATATTGTACGCGAAAGCGACTTACATATATGGGAGTACCTCGTCATGAACGTCATTGGCGCCTCCCATTTGGTTCATTCAAATCACATCTAACATTCAAAAATAGAATTTCTCTGGTAAATTTTTATTCCAACAGAAATGGATTCTAATTCCCCAAGATATTTTTTTTTATTCTATTGCATTATATTTTTCGCTATACAGCTTATTTCTCTTGGCTGAATACCAGGAAAAATTATATTTTCCTGTTTAAGTGGAGATTAAAATAGATTTTAATTTGCTTTCATTGTTATTTCGGTGAAAGCTGAGAGGAAAATCGCTCCGTATTCAAAAGGGCAAAAAAAGGAGTATTTTTCCTGTAAAATGTTTCAGTTTACAATTTTTGCTCGAACGAGAATTTCTTTTCAGCATCTTCTACAGGTGTCAACATCTTGCATTAAAGGAAAAAGTGCAAACATACAAACACTTTAACAGTATGAAGAGAAGGCGACGAAGCAAGACATCTATGAGAGACAAAAGCAGATATTCCACGTGTAAGCGAACACTCACTTTAATTTTGTCAAAAAGCTTTTAAATATATAAGAGAAAACTCACGGGGGAGGGGGAGAGATGGACGGACACTTGCATGCAATTATGACTGATATATGAATACATGTGAGTATATGATGAATATACTGATGAATATGGGATGTATCAGATTAGAACGAAAGTATTTTCTGATGCTCTAGAACAGGGGTGGGGAACCTTTGGCACGCGTGCCAAACGTGGCACGCCAACGACTTCTACCGGCCCGCGAAGCCAAATGCTTAACTTAAGAAAACTAAATAAATGTATCTCCAATTTATTTTATATAGCAACCGCATTGTGTACAACCTGTTATGAATTATGTTATCAGTGAGGCAGCAGCAGAAGTCTCATTGATGGTAAATAAATGAAAAGGTCCACAATTTTTCTTTCTCTAGTTTGGATTTGTTGTTTTCTTCTTGAAATGACAAAGATTCAATTATGTTTAATATAATGATAATATGTATATTTTTAGGTAAAATGACTATCTTTTCCTTGTAATTTTTATGCATCATAAAGGGTTGGGAATGAATAAAAAGAACATCTTTAATTTTATATCCTTTCATTGTGTTTTAGTCAAGTATTGGCACGTGAGAAAATTTCGTAGCAAAGATTTGACCAATTTTGGCACACCCACTTTAAAAGGTTGTCCACCCCTGCTCTAGAATAAAGTTTTAGATAGTATTTATTGAAGTAGTGCCTCTTGTTATTGTTTATGTATGCCACAATGAGTAATTTAGACCTCTTTCTTTCAGAAGCTAAAACTATTGTTCGTAATTTCTTTTCGATATTCACCCCTATGTTCGTCCCATCTAAAAATCTATTAGACATGTTTTGCTTTATGAGTTTCATAAAGGTGTCAATGCGAGTACAACAGCAAAATCCTTTCAGAGCACTTATGAGGATGATGCAGTAAATGAGAAAAGTTGCTGGAGGTGGTTTTCCCGTTTCCTGTAGTTGGGATTTCAGTCTAAATGACGGACCAAAAGAGGGTCGTCCATAAGAACTTGATTCCGAAGAGTTGGAAGCTGTCGTCATAGCAGATCCTGATACAACTTCAAAGAAATTCCCAGAACAATTTTACTTAACTCATACGACTCTATTACGTCAACTGAAAAGGATTAGAAAGGTTCTAGTGAGTGGAAAATGGGGCGGTCTGCTCAATTGTCCACGGCGAATCCTCAATAGCGTTTTGCTCGTTGTGAGCCATTGCTTTCACGACACCTTCAGGCACCAGTTTTGGGCACGTTTGTTACTAGTAATGAGAAGTGGATCTTCTATTATCATGATAAACGCCGCCGCTCGTGGAGCAGACTAGGAAGCAGAATTTCTCAACAACCGAGAGGAAGACTTCATCTAAAAAAGATCATGTTGAGTGTATGGTGGGATATTTAAGGAAAGCTCCATTACGAACTGTTATACATCAGTCAAACAATTGATATTGATTTTTGTCTGCAATTAAATTCCTCATTTGAAAGCTGCTTTGGGCCAAGAGTGACCCTCCTTAGTCAACAGAAGGGGTTGTCTTCCTCCATCACGATAATGCCCATCCTCACACGGCTCGAATGCCCAAACATCTTTTGGAGGATCTCGATCAGGAAATATTTCTTCATCCTCAATATTCTTTGACCTTTCTCCTTCTGATTACCACTTATTTAGAGGATTACAGAACCATTTGGATGGTATGAAGTTGATATCAAGAGCAGAGGTTGAAAACGAGTTGTATTCATATTTTGCATCAAAACTTAAAGAACTTTACAAGCGTCGCTTTTAGAAGCTTATTGACAGATGGAAGAAGGTTCTAACAAGCAATTCAGGTTATGTATATAATTAAACATTTACATAGTCATAAGTTCTTTTCATTTCATTTTTAATATATACTCTAAAACCGGACATTGCTTTCGTTCCAACCTTATCATTTGAATCCAATTTTACCTACCTGTCTATGAGTCCCTCCCACGACATGGGGTCAGATACAGATCCGATTATGAGGAAACCCCCTCGAGCTGGTTTTGGGACCATTTATTGACATTAAAACTCATCCAAAACTTATTTGGAGCGACAAAAAAATGGTGTTAAAAAGTGTATGAGAGAGAGTGGGGTGTTGTAAGGAATAGGGATAAGAACACTTATGAAAGGGAAGTATAAGAAATATAGTTTGCCACGTGAAAGGGTCATCTCTAGCACTAAATTTATATATTTTTTGTATTTATACCTTTGTTTGTTTTCTTGTTATTATTAATATTATACTGCTTTGTCTCTAAATTTAGTTCGATGGTTTCTATACTTCTTTCTTAAGGCCAAATTTATTTAGCGTCACATTTGTTGTGTTCTAGTCATGATTATCTGCGCATTAGCGCTTTATGAGGGGTTCCAACAGACGGAAGGTGGTTTTTATAGCTACCACTATCCATGTTGACATTGGTTCTCAAAGGGGAGTTTCTGAAAGCTTGTTGCAGATGTCTGCTTCGTGTTTCCAGGTATGTGATTATAGTTTCCATCGTGGTTTGTAGGTGTAGATCCCTCGAAGTCCTAAATTCATACCATCTTGTGTTTGATATGAATCGGAGTGTTTGGTTTCTTAACCTCTACTGCTTTGATATGTTGAATCTTAACGCTACATTGAGAGGGACTGTTAGGTAGAACAGCTTTGCTCTTATTATCTTCAAGTATATTTTTCGTTTATTGGGTTAGGTTAGGTTACGAAATCAATGGGTGTTTACCTAGTTTAGCTTTTGCAAGTCCAATCCTTGAGTTGGTGTACCCTAACATACTGATTTTGGCATCCCGAAGCCAAGTATTGTCATAGTTTGAGAATAATCAAATTTTTTTGCCGTCTATATTAAGTATTAAGGTCCCATTTCTTCTAAACGAATCTTCGATGAATTTTGCCTACATGATTCTTATCTTCTCACCGCTGTTCGCACCTGGATATTCTTTCTGCCTTTGCTGCCGTCGCTCTTGACAGAATTCTTTCTGAAATGGCCTGGAGAGTTACGACCTGAGTGATATCTTCCGCGTGCTGAATATTGAGTGGCTGAGGGTTGATTAATTTCGATAAGTCCATCGTATATATCGTAAACTGAGGTATCCAACTTACGGTACAAGGAGAGGTCAAAATAAACGACTGCATGGAAATTCGTGAAGTAATCACAGAGGATTTTCTCGACGTATGCGTGAGTCCGAGTCCGAGTCACAGAGAGTTCTTTCTAAGTTTTCACTTAGACCCAGCTGTAGGATCTTAAACTGCATTCCATGTTGCCACATCTTATCAAACGACTTTGACAAATCCCGAAAAACAATGTCGACGTAACTCCTCTCCCTTTTGGCTTGAGCTAGCTTTTCCGTGATGACATTTATCGCCATCTCCGTACTCCGCTTTTTTTCTGAATCCAAACTGGTAGGGGTTGTATAGGGAGTTCTCCTCCAGGTGAGACACCAGTTTTTGGTTGAAGATCTTCTCAAAGAGCTTCCCGCCAAATTCTAGAGCGAAATTAGCCGGTAGCTGTCTCTCAACGTAGGTCCTTCCCATGCTTTGGGAAGAAGATCATTTTCGCCGTTTTATAAGCATCTGGGAAGTATCCCGTGTTTAGACACACGTTAAAAATCCTTCTCATTCCTTCGACAACGTTGGTTGGTGCCTTTTCAAAGTTTAATTTTGTAAGCTCTGATTGTCCTGGCGCTTTCTGTCGGAATGAGCGAAGCGCGCCGAGTAGTTCCTTTTCGGCGTTCTCGGCGTCTCCGTCGCGTTGTCTATCCACCTGGTGGTGAAGAACGTCCTAGGTATTTGCATATTAAGCTCGTCTATGATGTCACTTTCAAACTCTAAGTCATAATCTTCGTTTTCTTCCTCGGTTATACTGAATATTTTTCCCAATAACGTCGGAATATTTCTTCTATTCTTCTTTCTTATGTTTCGATGGGTCCGTCTTCTTTTAATATTTCCAGTTTTTTCATCTTTTCGTTTGATCCTCTGAGACGTCTGATTTTGTTCCAAAAATCTTTGGGAGGTAGATCCTGATCGAGGCTTTCGATCGCATCGTCCCAGCGTTTCCATTATTGTTCAAGGATAAACTGATTGAGTTCCTCTTTTGTTTCTTTACTTCGTTGTATTGAGTCAATTGATGCATTCCTGGTGTTAATTTCATACAATAATATCAGCTCACGGTATAACTCCTTCATGTAATCAGTGCATCTATAGGTTGAGATGGACTTATACTGAGTTTTAGGGATACAAGCTCTATCCGCGTTGATGAGATGGTTATTAAGGGCGTCGAGTGCCTCGTCGATCTCCTCGAGAATTACCTCGTTTAGCGGATGACGCGCATATCGTAACCAGTCTGTTTTTGTTTTTTTAGTGTTTTTAACTACAGCTGGGACTTGTATAAGGTTCCTGTTGATGGTGAGTAAGCTCCTTATATGGTCACGACATGGTACCTGGAATAGATCCATGCAGCAATTAAACGGCAGCTGACGATTAGCCAGACATATGTCTAGTTTTGTGGCAATTCCTCCTCTGACAAAGGTGGAAAAGTCTGGACACATTTGGTGAACAATATTTCTGTCCAGTAAAGTGTCTAGACACCTTCCAGTTCCATTGTAGGTCCTGTAGCCGGATTCCCGACATCTGGCGTTCAGATCCCCTATTAATATAGTGGGTGCTCTTCTGCCAATTAGGTCAGTTAGAGAGTGTATTGGTAAATACCCTCTCATTGGCGGCTGGTACCCGGCGGAAATGACCAGCCCTTCAATGTCTAGTTCGACCTCGATCGGGAGATAGGATCCTTCTAGGTTTCTGATCGGCTTGTATTTGATCCCTTTTGTGATGGCAATAACGGCACCGTTTTACCTCTCTTTAAGTGATTAGTAATTAACACATCGTAATTCCAGATTTTCATTTCAGAATTACGTGTCGATCCCATGCTCCGAAATTAAGATGATATCTGCATCAATTTCCCTGAATAAGTTTCCGTAAAGAGTCCTTCTGGGCGTGCAGCCATTGGTGTTGATTTCCAGAATTCTTAGTGCATTCAGATGCATGATGAGACGTAATTACCTATGTTTACTCTTATTTTTCTTCTTTTTGTTGACCTGTGAGGCAATCTTCGTGTGCCCAGGCTTTTCGCTCTTCGGGGGAGGACTAGGAATTTTAGATTTGCTCTTCGTAGCTCGTGTACGAGTGCAGGGACCCTCGTCACTCTCCGAAGAGGTGGTTTCTTCTTCATCTTCTCCCTGTTATTTGTCTTCTTGCAGTGGTATGAGCCTAGAGTTTGTAGATTACAAAACACATGTATGCTATTGAATTTCTCTTGCTCGATGTTAGCTCTTGATATTCTCATAACAGAACAAAAGCCCTTCTCACATAGGTCACCTAACAAAGACCCAAGACTAGAAGCAAAGAAGAAAAGGGAAGAGAGTGCGAAGAGAGCAGTCAGACGTATAAAGCAGGCTGAAGGGAATCTCCTAAATTCGGCTTCGTCATCAGAGGACGAACGGGAGATCTCTCAACCTCCTAAAGGAATCAGAGATAAAATAAATCAAGGAATTCGATGGAGAGGAAGTAAATATCAAGTTCTTTAGAACGTCTGAAACCTCCTTTCCCAAAAGACCCTAAGGTGGGGGAGATAATAGAAGGAGTGAAAGCGGGGCTACTAAAATGGTCTTATGACTCCCTAGACCGAGAAGCGATGGTAGTTGCAGCGCTCATGGAGGCCAAAATCAAGCTGTATAGGGACTCCTGCCTCGCCGTAAGCGAGACAAAGTTCAGAAGAATTCGGAACGGGAAATACTCACGCAGCGAAAACCACTGACAGAACAAACTAACACACACAAACACTACAGAACACAAACATGGAAAACAATAACAACACACTAAAAATTCTCACAGTTAACGTTGATGGTTGGGAAGGGAAACACATTCCTTACGGAAACATATTTCGTAAAGTGGATCCCACACTAATCCTCATCACCGAACACGGCGTTAACTCAAACACGAACAGCATCAAGATACCCAATTACACAGTCATAAACAAAACCACACATAGGAACGTTTCGATGGCGCTGCCATCGCTATCCGGAACAACATAACTTACAAAACACTTCCAAGTCTAGATGAATCATTGGTGGCAGTAGCAATACCTACACTGGTTGTAGACCTGACCGTAGCGGCCGCCTATCAACCTCCGCGACGAGATTACCTGCCGATCCCTAATTTTTACAACCTCTTCGGGCGCGGGAAACTGACATTGCTTGGCGGTGATCTTAATGCCAGATGCCGTGCATCAGGCTACGGAAGCACCGACCAAAGGGAAAGAAATCTGGAGCTGCTACTCGAAAGATACAGACTCCAGAGGGCAGCGCCAGATTTCCCGACCCTCTTAACACAACGTTCGGCAACAAAACCGGACATTGTGTTGACATCTAAAAACTTCCCCTTCAACATCGTCAATGAGCCCGGACCAGTGGTACCGAACGATTATATCCCGATTCTCACTACTATCTCGCTTGCACCAATACTCAAGCCCGTTCCACTTAGGAAAAGTTATGCGAAAGCTGACTGGGAGCTATATAGAGAGATACTCAGTACATATCAACCAACTGATCTGGGAGACGTTAATCTCGAAGACATTGATGAGGAGATTAACAAGATCACAGATCTCCTCATTCAAGCCGACGAGAGATGTGTTCCCAGAATCTCCTATAAAATGCTCCCACAACCTGAGTGGACGAACGAGATAAGAGAAATTGCCCGAGAACACAGAGTAATCTATGATGAGATCGGCAGGACAGGAACCAATAGGGAAAGGACGGCCAGAATGAGGCATCTAAGCGTGGAACTGAAAGACATCATAACAGAAAAACATAGAACAATATGGAATGACATCATTGGGAGACTGGACAGGGAGAGCAATCCTGTAAAATTTTGGAATAACATCCGAAGAATTAAGGGATTGTCTCCCAGACCCAGCACCCAAATTAAAGAAGGAGGCGACATCATAGAGGACCCAGAGTCTTTCGAAAGAAGATTTAGATCACACTAGCAAGAGATTTTCGCTATATCACCGGAAGAGAACGACGACTTCGACCAGGACTTCGAAGACCAACTGCTCGACGACCTCGGCACAATGATACATAGAACCCACACCCATCCGCAAGTATCTCAGAAAAGAGTGATGGTTAACCACGGATGCCCAATAACTGTCGAAGAGACCTTGAACGTCATAAGGTCCTTCAAACAGAGGGCTCCAGGCTGGTCTGGGATTACGAAAAACAACCTCGTAAATGCCCCAAGGCAGATTATTCAGGGATTGGCGAACACAATGAACGCCGCCCTGAATACAGGCTACTTCTCTGATGGATACAAGATGGCCAAAATCATCTTTATTTCAAAAGGGAACAAGCCCCTAGACCAGGTGGCAAACTATCGCCCGATCTCTCTTATTGAGATACAGGATAAAATCTTTGAAAAGATTTTAGCGAATAGGCTGCAAGCTCATTTGAGCGAGTTAGGAGCGCACAACCCACAACAGCATGGGTTCCAAAAAAAGGGGCACAGACACCGCCCTGGCGCTCTTAACTAAAAAAGAAGCATACACCAAAGCGAACAGGTTCTATGTAGACATTGTGTTGAGGGACGTGCAAAAGGCCTTCGATAAAGTCTGGCTGGAAGGACTTCAATACAAGATCCTGAACCTCCAGCTAGACCTAATCCTGGAAAGGATCCTCTGTGACTTCATCATGGACATAAGGGCGTGTCTCATGATTGAAGGGCACAGAGGCCCCCAATTGGAATTAAAGGCGGTCGTTCCTCAGGGAAGCTGCCTGAGTCCTCTGCTTTACTTGGTCTTCACCATCGACCTCCCAACTCCGGTGCACAGGGACACGATGTATCTGCAATTTGCAGATGACGTCACACAAATTGTCCCGTTCCAGGAGAGGAAAGCAATGGCACAGGCGGCTCGCATGATAACGGAAATCAACAACATCAGCCAATTCGAGAGACGATGGAAAATCAGGACCAACAGGGAAAAATTCAAAATTGTCCCGTTGATCCGCGAGTTGACATGGCCCATCATCATAGATGGGAGGAGATACGGCTACTTCCCCGAAGGCACCGTCCTGGGCCCTAAAATCACCGACCATGGATACTCGAGACACCACACGGAGAGGCGGAAGAACCTGGCAAGGAGAGAAATCTCCAAGCTCTACAGGTTTAGAGATCTTAGCTCGGCCAACATCAGGAAATTATATATGATGTATGTCCGGGTTATGCTGATCTACCCCGCAGTGGTGTCCCAAGTGGCTAATAAAACCTCAATGAAAAGGCTCCAACGTATCCAGAACACTGCTTCTCTGCTAATTAACAAAGCAAGAAGGCGTGATCAAATTATGCAAAGCGTTTTGCACAGGAGGAAACGGTTATGGCCCATCAATGTCGTCACCCAGAAACTGGGCAAGAAGATCTGTTCCACTCTAACGAATGGTGTCATTCCAGAACTGCAGGAAACAGGCGGCAGGCTAAATATACATGCGTGGCTACGGGCGAAAGCCTCACACCGAAGCCGGTTCCCGAGCACAAAACTTTGTTCACAAGAAGAAATTACACCAATATACACATAGAAATATCACAACGCATCACATCAGAATCACTACAGTAAAACACAAAAAATGAGATTATCAAACATTACAAATAACACTAAAATAGCTTTACAAGGAAAATTGTCGGCAAGAAAGCTATGAAAGGCTTGAATGCTACAAACCTTTTTTCCACTGCAAGTTAAAACAACAGAGAACAAGCAAAATACAACAAGAATAACATTAAAAAACACATGAAGAAACATAAACAGAAGTTAAAAAACACAAAATAAAAACACAAATAAATGCAAAATGAAAGAAATTAAAAATACAGCGATGCCCTCCCTACTAGGGCAAAATACCCCTCTTCCTCCCCATTTTGAATTTTCACCTACTCTATCTTCAACTACCCCATCATCTACGAAAAATCTGAGTACATCATCATCGTACAGAGAAAGAAAAGAGAAACGGCGATAAACTTCCTGTTGTACCACTTTCCGGTAGCGTATGCCCACTCCGAACAGTATTTAATCTGGCGTCTTTCCACATTTCTAGTAATTTTTGAAGTTAGGGACGAGATAAATTTCAATCAAAAGCCTCATATCAGTTCTGGAGGATTGGTCAATAAAAAGCCTCTTATTCCTGTTTATCACTCTTCTGTCAAAGATACGAGGGGCAGCCAATAAGTTTTGCAATTCAGATATAAGGAAACGAGATATGAGGAAAAGTGTTTTATTATTTTTCAATATAACTACCCTTGACTTCAATGCATTTGCGCCACTTGTCCCTGAGGCTTCGAATTCCCGATAACCAGAAATCTCCCGACTGCTGTTCAATCCACTCCTGGACGGCGAGCTGGACATCTTCACCGTCCCCAAACCGGCGTCCATGCAGTGCAGCCTTTAGCTGGCGGAATAAAAAGTAGTCGTTGGGGGCCAGATCTGGACTGTAGGGTGGGAGGGAGAGTTGAGCTCCTCGAATCCACACTCGCGCAGGGCAGCTTGTGCAACTCTGGCCTTGTGGACTTTGACGACGTTAAAGTCGATCATGGGACGTGAGGTTTCTAGGGACCCAACGGGCAAATTGTTGTGGGTGATGTTGATAACACTTCCATGTGATATTCCAAGTTTTCGCTCTATTTCTTCGACCTTCACCCGTCGATTTTCGAGGATTATCCTCTCCGCACGGGCCACGTTGTTGTCCTCGTTGGTCACGTCTGATGGGCGTCCTGGACAGGGGTCATCTTCAAGGGACTCACGACCATGGCGGAACTCCCTATTCCAGCGAGCAATGTTTGGATAGGAAGGGGTGGTGACGGTGTACACTGCAACCATGCGTTCATGGATCCCTTTTGCATTCTTGCCTTCTTTGGTTAAAAATTTGATCACAGCGCGGTGCTCAACCTTCTCCAATGTTAAAAGATTTGTTACTGACGATCTGCGATCAGCTACTGCTTCTTAAATAGACGAGGCAGGAGCGTGCGGCTGCAGGTCCTGACTTGTCATAAGTTGTCCTAACACCCCTACAAACAGCCATTCCCCTTCCTCTGTTTTGCCCTACCGATTCGCAAAACTTATTGACCTCCCCTCGTATTAAGGAACTCCCGATGATTTCCATGGATGTTCACGGCATGAAGAACGACAAGGTGCACCTTAAAGTAAAGTATACCCGGGCCGTGCCTTCAAAATGCGAACCTTTGTCTTTGGTTTATAGTCGCTGCAGACTAGCTTGGAATCATCCAGACCACAGTAGAACATATTTCCTCTGGAAGGGTCATCCGCACCAGAGTCCTTGGTTTAATGGTCTTTCTGTTATAAGCAAGCTAGTAACAATCCTCGAATGCGTCTCTTAATATATACTGGGTGTTACCATTGCCCAATGGAGAAGAAACACATTAAAGAAAATGTAAAAGATCAAGACTGAAATCAAATCAATACTATGAAAAATTGACGCAAAAGACAGTGGTTGGGCATATGCCAATATCAAGAGACCAAAAATGCCTAGGAGATCAAATCATGAAATCGCCTATGCGTTTGCCACACACTTGACAGCGAGTCCGGATTGACCATGGCGCTGCACAGAATCTTTATTAGTCAGGGAACCAAAGTTCTAGCCATCTCGTCATAATGACAGGTCATCCAAGGTGCCATACAACTTCAGGTAATACCTTTAATACAAAGATCTCAAAGCAACAAAAAGGAACCTACATATTTAGGTAAGTCAAATAGCGTTCTGGTCAAGCATCTGTAATGAAAGAGAAAAACATTAAAAGGACTTTAAGAATTCCAAGTCTTTTCATAAAGTAGGGGCCTTTGAAATCAGATAATATAAGCCTTTTACATTTAAAAATAAAACTCGTCCGAAGAAAATAAAACATCATATAAGTAGGATTTATAAGATTTTAATATCATCAAGAGCTCCAATATTCTTCAAGTAGGGCGGGACTCAGAGGAGCAATACGATTTTCCAGCCATTTGTCATTATGGGGGAGCTTCTATTTCGTGTTTCTCGGTTCTGGTAAAGTCAGACGTTGGTTTGTTTCAAATAAAATAATATAATATATATATATATATATATATATATATATATATATATATATATATATATATATATATATTGTCGTAGAATGGACTCTCGACGATATACCATATATAACTATTCGTTGAGGGAACTTATTTAATTATCTTTAGAGTGCGTGGTGTCTGGTTGACCGATATTATGTATCCCGATATGCTTAAGAAGTGGAACTGAGCTCAAGGATAATAATATTGCTATCATTAATAAAATAGAGTTTTATTACTGAAAACTATCAACAACACACAAAACGGAAAATATTGACATAAACAGAGAATGGAAAGGGTCGTGGAGAATCTAGCTAATCCGAGGATTAAGAGGGATTCAAAAAGGTAAAACAAATATAAAGTTAAAGGGATGGGATGGTTCGCTAAACCATTTAAAGCACAGGATAGAGTTGACGAAAAGGTTAAATACTCAAAGGTAACGTTCGGCTTACGTAATTATACTTGTTGTGCAGAGGAAGGCGACGTGAAGGAATTTTCGGTCCACTGGCGAGTTCCAGCCGAAGGGGGGGAGGGAATTAAATGATCCTGACGTGGCGTCTTGGGAATGAGAACCGTTTCTTGACGAACGGCTTGAAGAACAATGGCTGTTCTGTGTTGTTCTCTTCTGAACAACAGGGGAGGGGGTGAGAACCGTCTCTTGTCTACGGGCTCGAGAACAATGGCTGTTCTAATGTTGTTCTCTTCTGAACAACAAGGGGGAAGGGTGAGAACCGTTTCTTGGTGAACGGGCTCAAAGAAACAATAGGTGTTCTACGTTGTTCTCTTCTGAACAACAGGGGGGGTGAGAACCGTTTTTTGTCAACGGGTCCGAACGAACAATGGCTGTTCTAACGTTGTTCTCTTTCTGAACAACAGGGGAAGGGTGAGAACCGTTTCTTGGTGAACGGGCTCAAACGAACAATGGCTGTTCTACGTTGTTCTCTTCTGAACATCAGGGGGGGGGTGAGAACCGCTTCTTTTCAACGGGCTCGAACAAACAATGGCTGTTCTAACGTTGTTCTCTTTCTGAACAACAGGGGAAGCCTTGTGGACTTGGCGTCACGAAGGCTCGAACCTTGGCTCTCAAGGGATATTGTCCTTCTTCTGGACAAGTGATGGTGAATCTCGAGGTCGAGGTCCCTTGGCGCACAAGGTGAGAGTGGGTCGTAGTGATGTTTCGCGACGAAAATCTGGATCTCCAATCTGATCTTAGTGGTAAATTTTCCAAATAAATAGTCGGGACACCCCTTGGCGTGGGGGGACAATGGAGTGGGGGCTTCGAGGGAGTGCACAGCCGAGCCTGAGAACAATGCCTTATCTGCCCATAAGCCTGACTCAATCTGGCGAGGTCGGCGCATGGGGCGACGGGGGAAGATAAACCTCCTTGTTTAAACATTGACTCAGGTGGCTGCGATAAGGCCCCAGGCTTCAAAGCAAAGATGCACGTGGGTAGCATCATGGTTTTAAATAACATGTGATAGTGGTTGAAATTAAGCGGCCTCAAACCGTTTTATCACATATATATATATATATATATATATATATATATATATATATATATATATATATATATATGACAATTAATCCACAGGAAAATGAAAAGATGAATCCAAGCACTTTCGAACTATATTTGCAAGTTCATTTTCAAGGAATAGCATGAAAATGGAGAAGACAACCTTATATAGGGTACAAAGATACGTAGGGAACTCCCATCACACAGTACAGACCGATGAAAAAAAAACACAAAAACAAGACAGAAAAATACAAAGAAAAAGAACAATAGGCAACTAATAACAGACATATGCATCCCTAAAACAATATACACACATCAGCGCCATGTATATGAATGGAATATGGTGGGTGAAAAAAACTTTTTAAAGATTATCATTAGAGTGAAAACATTTAGGGCTAATAGTTAATCCACAGTTACAACAGAGACACGTGGTGGGGGAGGCAATGTGAATGATATTACACTAATAAAGAGTGACAACAGGCTGCATTATGAAGTTATTTTATTTAGTAGAAAGTTTTTTTTTAAACAGGGTCGAGTTTAAATAAGCCAGGGGAACACTTTATATTGGGTAAGATGCCAATTAAGGAACATTCAACAATATTTCTTTTTGTGAAATCAGCGGAATGATAAAGGAATTTTCAGAATTTCAGTCAATGGAGTGGTTATTTTCAGATAAATGTAAAAATAAAGCGCTGTTTATTTCACCTCTTCTAATATTATACTTATGTTGGTAAATTCTAGTAGATAAAGATTTAACAACATATGTAAGTATAATATTAGAAGTGGCATGAAGTTTTTAATGCCAGCCTCAGTCGAACATTAAGAATACATGCCGTCACACCAAGTGTACAATATATATATATATATATATATATATATATATATATATATATATATATATATATATATATATATATATATATATATATATATATATATAGTTTACAGAGATCCAATTGGACTTCCTAATCAGGGGTGTGAATTTAAGTTCATTAAGGATATCTTTTAAGATTAGATTTTTGACGTAGGGGCTGCATTTAGATTGCCCCTCCGAAAAGTTAAAGTTGGAGATTTCATCTATAAGGGTGGATTCAATGACCTTTCTTTTGCGGAAGTCCTTACATGGGTAGATTAGTTTGGCCTGTGAGAAGTCTATCGGGTGATTAAAGTTGTTGCTATGCATGAAAAGACTGGAGGCTCTGTTTCCCCGTCTAATTTCTCCTCTGTGTTCGTATATTCTCTTATCCAGGTTTCTTCCTGTTTCACCTATGTAAAATAAAGGGCAGTTAATTTATTTACAGGGGATTAAATAGACTCCTGATTCGTTAGTTGCTTCTATAGGTTTGGTGGTAAGGAATGATTTTTTAATGGTCGACGGGTATTTAAAAGTGGTGCAGTAAGGGGAAAGGATACTATTTAAACCTTTCAGTAATGTAGAAAATGGAAGGGAAAGGTAGTTTCTTTTAGTATCTGGTTTCCTACTTTTAGGGCAATAGAAGTTTGACTTGCCCCTACGTCAAAGATCTAATCTTAAAAGATATCCTTAATGAACTTAAATTCACGCCCCCTGATTAGGAACTCCAATTGGATCTCTGTAAACTATATATATAGTGTTTTTAGTGTTCTTATTCTTAGTGTTCGACTGAGTCTGGCATGACAAATTCCATGCCGAAACTGGTCTCGAGATAATATACTACTACGCTCCTCCACAGTGATTTTATTTACACACACACACACACACACACACATATATATATATATATATATATATATATATATATATATATATATATATATATGTGTGTGTGTGTATGTGTATGCAGTAAAGGAACAACAGTGTTAGGATCAATTTATTCGCGAAACCAGGTTTCGACTGAAACCTTCGTAATCGTCAATCGCTGGTGGACTAATGAACACAGAGATGCTTAACTTAGGGACACACAAATTTACAAGTCGGAATGTGATGGGGGCGGGGGTATGGGGAAGTACCGATATTTTTCAGTAGAGGAAGTATAAATCTCTTGCTTATCAAGGGGTTAGTCTTAACATTAGAGTGAACATAATTTTTAAAAAAGGATCGATCACAAAACGGTATAGAATTAACATTCAAGGAAAATGAAATATTAAAAGAACAATATAAAAATGACAATCACAAGGCAAGAAATTATATAGTATATGATGCATAGATAAAGGAGGAAAAGAGAATGGTGATGTAGGTTGGATACGCATTTGTGTTACCTTTATGCGATGAGGAAAAGAGTGTCCTAACTGAAATTGTATGTTGGTGGTGGGGTTTTCTTGGTCAATAATGACTGCTTTTGCCATTTTCAGTCGGGTGGGGTTATCTTCACGATAAATAATGCTGATGTTGTCTTCAAGGATCTAATCGTTATTGTTATTTATAGCACCGTTTTGTAGGTGAGTTGTGATCCTTTTTAAGAGCGTAGTGGTCGTTATGCCGATGTACCGGGAATGTGGGTGCTTGTAGTTACCGACGTTGTAATTATACTGGTACACGACGTTGACTTTGTGAAGGCTGCTTTAAGGAAGGCAGCAATTCTTCATGATTAGGGAAGAGATTTTTCTTGTTTTCGAACAAGTGGTTTTAATTTTTGATGGTTACTAGTTACCCTTTTCAGGCAGAACCACAGCTCAATCTGGACATAAATGATATGTCCCGTGTGTATTGTCTTTAATGTTGAATCATGTTTCTTTTTGTCTATGGGGTAGATTCCTACAATGACCTGTGGTAAATTGATCTCAGGTGGAAAAGGTCAATTGACCCAGAATCACTAGAGTTGTCGTAGGACGTGGATGCTTCTTCGTTTCGCAAACTGTGAATTCCTTTCCAGCTGCAAGATAAATAAGAACTTTTGTCTTATTATAGATCTTAATTTAGCATTGACTGTCGTCTTCAATTGAAGATGGAATAAATTCAACTCAGAGTTGCTATAGTGACCGCTGGGAGAGAGACGAGCGACGATGAACTAAGGAAATCCGACGTCATTCAACTTAAGAATCTCACAAGGGAAAGAAGCAGTAAGAATGGATGAGTGAACGATCAACAATTGATAGTAAACGATAATAATGATAAATTAAAATTTCCATTCTATTCATGCGAGATATAAATTCGGATACTAGCAACTTCTATTCCAGTTCTAGGGAAAGATAAAGTTGGCTTGGGGGCTCGGATTAGCCAATTAGATCCGTTTTCGGTAGAGTTGTTTAGTGTGTGAGTGGGGTAAGGAGCGCGTACCTGTCTGTACATGTCTATTTGTGCATATGTGTGTATGTGTGGGTAATGTTCTTTGATGTAGCTTCGGTCTGGGATGGAGATTTTTATAGGCAGGCAGATTCACTATAAATCAGAACCGTGCGAAATGGATGGGATGAAGCAAGGTGTTGTGAAGACAAGACAATATTTTTCTAGTGGTTTAATGGAGAAATAACCTAATGGGTTAGATAATATGGAAAGGCTTACAATATATATTTCGCAAACCCCTCTAGGGCCAGAAATGTTCACACGATTATAAACATGCCTAACATCTAGACGGCGATCATCGTATTCCTTGTATAACCCCCTCTGGCTGCAATTTCAATACAGATGTTTACTAAATTTACGCTGGTTCAAGGAAATTGCATAAGATTCCAAATGACCTAGATTTCATGAATCCTTGTTTACTCATGACATTGGATCTTGATATGAAACTGTTGTCAAAGAGATCAGAAGGTGTGGCCATGCCCACCAAGTGGAAGTGTAAGGGCATATCAAACCCACCATCAAAATATGACCTTTCAGCAGCACTGGTGACTCAGGGGCACACTTCCTTTCCAGTGCTTGAATATAACAGTTGCCAATTATTGTCATTGTAGCCACTATTTAAAACAATGTCAGGTGATCTTGTTTTTGTTACCATTGATTTTAATATTAGTGATAATCATCATTACCTTTGTCACCATTGTTCAATGTCCATTCATTCTTGTACAGTGAATTTTTCCCGCTTCCATCTTCCTCCGATGGATTAACTTAAACCGAAATCGTCCCTCGGTCTTGTTCAACTTAGCAGTGACCAGGATGTATGCTCATAACTCTGATTAATATTATTTAAGAAGATATTTTACCTATTAAATCATCTTTGAAACCCAGTAGGTGTTTCTCTTCTTGCAACGAAATTGGTCGAACCCAAAAACCCAACGACCACTTAACAAATCTTTTTAGTCCCTTCCAATGGCCCTAAAACCATAGTGATCACACTTGGGTGACACTTCATGGCAATAACCCTTCAACTCCTACCACCATAATTCAACGGAAAGAGCGGAAGCTAGCACAACCCGATCAACAAGTACACTCCATTTCCACTTTGAGAGGATTACAAGCGATCGCAACAAGCTAAAGTTGCTGCTTCGTGCTATCCCCTACCGAGTTATCGATAGTAATTTTCCCTATTAAGAGATCCGAACAGCTCTTGCAACTACGTGACGCTCCAGGCCACGATACTCGAACGCCATGCTCTCTTTCACTGTTGCTCAAAAAGTGGTGATGCTAACCAAGATCACATAACTCTCGGATCTATTTCCCATGGAGCTCCGCAAGAGACATTACGGGACACGCTGTGAGATAGCATTAGCCAGGACTTCCTCTGGGAATCATTCACGAATAGTAAGCCACGGCAGTAGCCCAATTTCTGAAAAGAGTGAGTCACTGGCAAGTCGCCCCAATTGAGAACTCACTCCATAATACGTGCCTCGAATTACTTGGATGTGGCTTTCCTCACTGTCGATGTAGCTACTCTCAAAAATAGGATGGCAAAATTGGAGAAGGGAAATCCTTGCTCGAGAGGAAGGTCTTCCACACCTCGTAAGCGTTGAATAGAAGAGGATGATTCCATAGGTAACTTCTTACTAAATTAAAAAGGCCCAGATTTATACAGCTGAATTTGGTGATGCTAAAAGAAAGTTGGAGATCAGGTCCATCAATGTTGTCCCGAGTGAAAAATGATAGCAACCAGCAGGGGAATTCCAGGACAGAGCAGGAGTAGAAAATATGCCCTCTCTCTTTCCTTGCGAACGCCTGCATGCACATTAATGAAACCACCACTATCAGGCATCTATTTATCGACACAGGATCAATTATTTTGATAATACGGGCATCAGCCTCTATCAAAGAAAGGGGAAAGATCTGTATTCCCCTTCAAACGGAGGATTTCACATTTAAATCCTCGGACTAAATTTGACCTTGGGGTTCTCAGTGTGCGATGTGAAAATTGCAATTATTGGTGTTGATTTTCTCTCCCATTAAGTTCCATAATAAATCTTAACTGCGCCAAAGGGTTAGAGTGAGATAATGAAATATTGAATAGTGCGACATGAATTTACTCACCTAGTGACATTATCTATTTTTTTTTTAAATTGACTACTTAGGTGTCCTTCTCTCAGATTTCTGTACTTTTATAAGCCAAAAAAGGTTGGGACAGTAACAATTGCAGTGTTCCCTCGCCATTCCTGTATTAAATAATTACTGAGGGTTTAAGCGGATGCATGAACGCCCATATTGCTTTCCCCTAACTTATTATCACTTACAAAAGAAATGAAAATCATTGTTGCACGGAGAAAAATTCGATGTTTTTTTGCGAGCGCTATAAATTTAGTTCAAAGATAGATCAATCCTATAAAGTAACTAGTGATTACAGGTCTCGAATTCAATCACCGTAAAATATCGCTATTTTTGTCTTATTTAATTGACTTTGCAGCAAAATTGAACGAGTGCAAATACCTATGCAACCAACTTTTATAGAGCAGATGGCTATGGCCTTACCGATTTGGTTATTCCAGTCAGTTGCTTATTACAATGGCCTTGTAACAGTGTCCATTGTCCCAGCGATGTATTAACCATGTTTTGAGAGGATTACTCTTCGCGTTCGCATATGTAGTTGACTTGGTGATAGCGATTGAAGATTTTTCACGCCCCACAATTGCAAAATCTCTTTGTCCTTGTTAATTTAATAATAAGTTTCTTGTGGGATCACCCTCTTCCCCTTAACTAGACTACTAAAGAACGTGAACAACGTTTCCCCAATTAAGATTTAGTTTAGGACAATGATGCAGAAAACGGTTTCGGTAAAATCAAAAGGGATGTAGCAGAAGCTAGCATGTTGGTGCATCCTAGAGAGACTGTCACCTATGCCTCATCACACTCTTTTCAAACGTAAGTGGGGGAGCAATCATAAATCAGTTCCATGACAGGAATGTAAAATCCTGTGTTATTTTACTAATCACCTCAAGACATTGGTTAATACATCGCTGGAAAGATTGGGCACTGTTGCAAAGCTATTGTGTCAAGCAACTAACTGGAATAACCAAATCGGTGAGGTCATAGCCGTCTTCTGTATAGAAACTGGCTCCATAAATATTTGCACTCGTTTAATTTTGATGCAAAGTGAATTAAATGAGGCAAACAACAACGATATTTTAGGGTTTAAGGGTGCTAACTTAAATATTCCCCAGTTAGTAACGAATCACTAATTATATTTTTAGCTATAAAACATTGAAACACATGCTAGAAGGCAGTGAATTCTGCATGTTAACCTATTGTCCCACCATCTTGGCAGCATTCCGCTCTTATACATGAAACACTCCCATCGAGAAGCTCGCACTCTGGAATTTATTAGTCAGTATACCAAAATATACCAGACACATTTCAGGCAGCCAGAATCAGAACGATGCTTTTCGCGAGCGTTACTCGCCCCTGGAGACGCTCAGCTTTCTTTACATTAGTTGTTCCTATCCCTTTCTATGGATGTCAATTTTCTGTCCCTTTCCATTAATCCAATCTCTTCAGTCATTCCACTAAATCAAATCATGAATTATGAAGATCTCGTTAGCATTGTTCTCAGACGAGGAATTGATTTCATTGCAAACCGATCCTTCAACTTTTCTTAAACTACTTCAAAACCCTACTTTCTTCCACCTTCATCCTCTTCTATATATTCCAAAGCTTAGTCAGACTATATCTCGTTCCTCGGTTTGGTAGGCTTGCATTTGATCAGTCGCACAATCCGAGCCATTTCGGAGCTTTATCCACCTTGAAGTTGATTTGCGATCGATTTATCTGATATGCGCAGAAATGTACTATAATGGGTCAGAGCTTGCCAAAAATAAAAATACACCGTCACAAAGCCACCGTGCACACAATTCAAGGTCCACATAGCTCGTTTCAGACACTCCGTGTCGAAATTCTTGGCATTTTCCTACCACTAGCGAACGTTTTAAGTATCTACTACTCTCATTTGTAGATTCGCTAAATGGATACATTTTTCCCCCTCAGAGAAATGACAACAGAATCTATAGCGGAGGTCTCTTAAATAACTACGTGTCCCGATTCGCAACACAAATCCAGATAATTTCTGACAAATCCCTTTAATTTCAGACAGGACTTTCTAACGAGCTTTTGCATCTGACAGCAACGGAACCCGTTTATATTAGCCCAGGGAGTCCTAGTACAAACAGTCCTTCTGAATGCATGCTTCAAACCCTGAAATCCTGCCTTTTAGCAGAAGGCAGTCCATCCTAGTGGTTAGAAAACCTTCCTTTTATCCTCTAGACCCTTACGTAAGTTCTCTAAATCAGATATCAGCGACTCACCAGCAAAATCACACACAGAAGCAACCTACATAAATCTCATTGGCAATTCGTTTGTCACCCTAAGTCACCCTTTCAAGAGCCAATTCATTCTGGACCTAAAACCTAGGATGAACTCAATAGGACCGATAGAGTCCAGAGAATTAGCCTAGCGGGACAGCTGCATTCCAAAAAATTTAGAAGAAGGAACTCACGTCTCCGTAATTGGCACCCAAGTCCGTGCACCCCCCCCCCCTTCCTCCCTCTTCTCTCTTCCACTTTACATTGGTTCGTACAAGATAATACAGCGTAACTTACACGCATAGTTATTAGATGACAATAAGGGTCAGATTAGGATACACATTTGAAATTTAAAATTAGCTTTCATGCTCAAAGAGACACTAGACTCCACAATTGACGGGCTAATTCCGAGGACGCATCCTTATCCGTAAAGTGGAACTTGAGATCAAACTTCCACCGCAATCGTTCAACTAACCCATTAGGACTGACACTCCTTGTCGAGAATTCCTTAAAATTCATTCCATACCCTTCTCCGTTTTTCTAGCTCAGATGCTGTCATCTTGTTAATCTTGTCCTGAACAATAAACGAAGTATCAACTTAGCCAATTATCCACCTCGAATAACATTTCTTATATTTATTGCAATAAGTTATTATTTCAACCCATGTAAATAGTATTTTTACCTCCTGCGAAGCGCCGGGTCTATGTGTCGCATTTTTTTCAAGAGGAGTAACGTTCATTTTTCAAAAGGAGTAAAGTCCAATTGTACCCATTTAGAGCCATGAAATGACCCATATGACCATGGGACATATGGTTATTCACCATGGAGATTTCAAATCTGTAATCGGATTTGGCACTAGGTAGCGCCATCTAGTGGCAGAATCCTCATTTAGCCATTCAAAGGAACTTGTAAGTGATTTGAACCATGGGAAACCATTAATGCAATAACCATTTATCATCTTATCACAAAACGCCGCGGGTCATTGAAGAGACCTTCCTCTTGTTTCATATTTTACACAAGTCACCTTTATCATCATTGCACCGACCCTGACACTTATGTAAATGTCTTCATTAATGTTTACCTATCCAGACATTCTAAGATGCAATGATTCTCACTTAACCTTATAAAATGCAATCATGCCAGTGCGTATAAATGGCATCTACCCTACATATTGTAATTGAGTCAACCATCTTCCTTTGCATATGGTCTAAGACTTAAGTATTCACAACCATGTTAACTGAACGCCACACAGTAAGCCATATTATAATAGTGTCATCACTTCGCCACTTATTATCTCTCATGGCACGATTGCAATAATAATTTAGCATCTAAACTCCATCCCATAGTCTGGATTAATGTTGCGATCCCCTCTGAGGACAGAGAAGATCACCCGATTGTAGTCATTCTTCACATATTGGTGGCGAGCGTCGTATTCTTTGTATAACTCCTTCGAGGCGTTATAAAATTCAGATACGGAGAATATCACATCTTGATACAAAACCGTTACCAAAGAAACTTGGAGGAGGGGTGTCGCTATGCCTGCCGATTGGAAATATGAGAGAAAATCTGGCACGCCCCCCCAAAAAGGCCACTCCAGCAATAATGCTGAGTGAAGAGTAGGCTTCGTTTTCTTTGGTCGAATATAACAACCCAGGTTCTTCTCTTTGGTACTTGTATGGTCTTGTAAAGGCAATAGGATTAACTACGCTATGCGACCTATTATTATTTCAATGGCTTCAATTACTTATAGATTTTCAAAATGGGTAACCTCTTTTCTTACTTCCCTTGTCCGAACTATTTTTGATTATCATGTTTATTAATAGTAATGATCTTATTTCTAAACTCAATGTTATTCCTTATACTAATAAATTTAAGTTTCGTCGTAATCCTCTTTGTAATTCTACAGTTTCAATTAAGGTTTTTTAATTGCCTTCGAGAAAAACTCGATCAGATTCATTTTTCCGCTCCTAACGAAACGCTCTTAGACCTTATTTCGCTATGTGCTAGTAATTATAAATTTTATTTCGGTAAGTATTATATTAACAAATTAGTTATTTTAGTTCTCGGCAATTGTTTATCGCCAGTTCTTTCGAATATGTGTAGGGAAAATTTGGGGACAAGCCTCCTTCCCTCCATTTTAGACTTCCCCTTTACTTAGTTCTCTTATAGTGATTATGTAATTTGTTTTGTGACACAATTCTAAAGACGTTTATCTTTTCCTTGCATATCTTAACAATTTCGTTCCTTCAATTAACTTCAGTCTTGAAAGTGAAAGCAATATTGACCCTCCCGTTTTAAGATTTATATATCTATCGAACTCCTTAAGGCTTTAAATATTCCATCTATCGTAAACCTACTAAATCCCAATTTGAATATTTCTACCCGATTGTTAAAACTTAATTCTCTAATAACTAAATTCATTAAAAATAAAATATGTATTCGTCATTATACTTAATTTTCATTTCTCCTCCGTATTATCCATTCTCTCACACTCTTTCTATCTATTCCGTCACTCGCTTCTGATCTGAAAACCTCGAATTAATCCTTTCTGTCGTCTTTCGGGGTCTTTATTATTTGTTGAGCCGATTTCTTGATATTTCTCAATCGCTCATCTTTCCTTTGAGACCTGCGCGACGCCGTCGGATTATTTATCTTAGAAATTATTAACCATTGTCAACTCCAATTCACGTGTTATCATCACGCTCATTAATGGTGCCGTTTCTAAATAAGCAAAGCGATGAATTATACCTTGATAAAACACATGACAGACACTGCTGAAAAATACAAGAAAACACTAACTAATTAGAAGAGTTCACTAAAAAGAAACATAAAGCTGACAAGAGAAAATATAATACAACTATTGTTAAAGAAACAATAAAAAAAAGGAAAGGGGTATAAAATGACTAAAAAGCGACTTCTAAATCACATAGTTACTATAAAAAGGCAGATAGCACAATCATCAATGATCAAGAAACAATAGTTAAAAGAACAACGAGTTCTATTAAAAGTTGTATTCAAGCAACAACACGATTCAGAACCACAACCAACCAACAACACCCCAATAATGCCCCACCCGTTCTCAAATCAGAAATTGAAATTTCAATCAAACAAATGAGGAACCACAAACCCCCAGGTGCGTACAACATCACTTTGGAATTACTGAAAGATTCTGTAGATAACAAAGTGAACAAACTAACTTGTCTCTTCATTGAATGTCGTAAACAAGGCAAGAATCAGGAGGACTGGTATAATGTCATGATAATCCTTCTGCACAAAAAAGGCGATCAAATGGTCCTTACAAACTACAAACCAATCACCCAATCTCGTGTGTCTATAAACTCTTCACCAGTCATTTCCAACAGATGCCCCAAAACTGAGAGATCAAGTTGGCTTCAGAAAAGACTTCTCAACGATTGACCACCTACATACTTTCAACCAGTTCATTGAGAAAACTTCAGAGTACAATATACCTCTATACTTGGTATTTTGTAGAATACCAGAAAGCATTTGATTTAATATAAATACCAGTGATTCTACATAACAGCCTTGAAGAATCAAGGTATAGATCTGGTCTACATAAATATGTATGATAGAACACATATACAAAAATTGCAGCTCTTAGATTCGATTGCAAAAGGATTCATACTTCTTTCAATTACAGAACGGTGTAAGAGAAGGAAATATAATCTCTCCGACATTGTTCACTTCCTGTCTAGAAGAAATCTTCAGGAGTCTAAACTGGCAAAAGTGAGGCATATATATATATATATATATATATATATATATATATATATATATATATATGGTTTAGTGTGCGTCTCCTGCTTCTTACTGCCGTAAGTACTGTAGTCTCCTCTTTGGGGAATTCGGGTTACGAACACTCAATTTATTTTTTTATTCCCTTAATTTCCCCACTCTATTTTTGAGTCGATTAAAGAATTAGCTAAATAATTACAATAATTAAAGAGTTGTCAAACTTTTAATAAGTTAAAAAAAAAATATTTTCCCATGTTTTCTTTCCTTCTTTATATCTACAGTGTGCACCAAAATTTTCGGCAGTTTTGCAGGGGGAAGAGGGGCTATGTAAATGCTTTCAATATTTACCTTCATCAAGAGAGCTTGGCAAAGGTTAAGTTATCGTTGTTTTTTGTTTGTTTACAAAATAATTTTTAAAAAAGACAGAAAAGAGTTGACCAAATTTGGGGAGGGATCCAAATCCAACTTAGGATTTTGAATCACATTTATTTTTAATTTGATGAGTGTTATTAATGGATAAAATGATTTTTTTTTTATTTTTAGAGTGGGGAGGGGGGGGGGTAGCATCGTCGAAGAAAGAGTTGACGAAATTTGTGGTCAATTCGAGATCCGAATCTGGTTCTGGATTTTAAATCAATTATCTACTTTCTTTGACACTGCGAAAGAGGGACTTTTCTGACCTTGACAGAAGTGGGGCATTTTGATTTCTAAATGGTTCTAAATATAAATCTAATGTCAAAATAGTCTATAAATAATATTTTGGCATTTTCTCTATTTTACTTTTAAGGGAACTGAAAATCTTCAGCTTCAATGACGACGGGATCCTCCTTAGTAATAATAATAAAATATCGTCAAACATGAAGACCGGAATTCTGTGTCATGGCCGCTTTTTTATTTTATTTTTTAAACCGAAATTTAGCGAGGGAATTTATCTCAGGCAGTTAATGGGGAGGGAGTAAAGATAGAGGGAAGCTGGTTTAATAGCCCGAGTAACAAAAAGAGGAGACTACTTGTGGTAATCAAAGCAGGAAGGGAAAAACTCTCCGACCTGCGTCCGTTTGACAACGGGGCTCCTCGTAATCTATTGGGTGGCATCCCCAATTCAGCAGCCCCTCCACCCTATTTCGAAGAGGAGGAGACCCTCCCCCCCCTTTTAGGAGCATGACACCAATCCCCCACTTTCTAGAAACTAGTCTTCCTTATTTCATCAACGCCTCTTCTATTTCTACGAACCCCCTTCCCCTATTTTTTTTTAAACAAACCTCCCCCTCTATCCGAAGGTCCCTCCCCTCCACTGTTTTCACTCCCTGGTCCTCCCACCAGCACATTTAAATTTCCTCTTTGTTTACACATTCGTAAACAATGGTTCTTTTTCCTTCTTCATCTTTTTTGTCCTTTCTCGCAGAAGGGCGACAAGAAACGGAAGAAATTTGCGAAAGGGAGAAATGAAAAAAAGAATGGTGGTGTTATATCCGAACCCCGACCATCATTCCTTAAGAGGACATTTTCACATAATTTACAAAAAGATTGAATAACGTTTGAAAGATTTGGTCGGTTGCGCCAAATTTATAACCCAGACTAAAAAACTCAAAAGTGAAGTATTTTAACTTTTTCCCCCCTCTAGAAACAACACGATTGAAGGGGAAACTATGGTAGTTTCTAAAATCCCCGAGTCTCAACGATGTCAGAATTGGAAACTTGTCTCAATTTGACACCACGAAGAGACCAGGAAATGTTTCACAATTGATTTTTGGGAGTGATCTATCCGAAGAGGTTATTAATAGCAACTCTATAAATGGGTTCAAGAATTGAATGAAAAAGATTGACTTTTTTAAATAAGTAATAATAATTGATAATCAAATTAAGATAAAAAGATAAGTAAAAATGCGACTTCGGATTGAATTCGGTTAAGATAATATTGGTTAGGTTAGGTTAAGTCCAAATAACCTTACCTAATCTAATCTAACCTAAACTTATGTGGCAGGATCAATTTGAGTGGATTTTAATATTTCTGCCAATCATATTTCTCTTAATAACCCTTCGGATTTTTTTTTTACTTTCTAGTTAGTTTAATTGTGCTTGTTTCATTTGTTTGTGTATTTTTTCTTTAATAAGAGTTATTTTACCTATTATTTTTTAAATATTCCAATAAGTTTCTCGGGGATCATTAACTATGATCCATATTTTTAGGGGGTGGGGGGTCATCTTCTCAGATTGAAATTTCCTGCGGGTCATTAATTAGGAATGGAGTTCTCATCGGTCGTTGTCTAGGATTAATCTCGGGATTTGATCTGTGGGGCTACGTTGGACCCGACTAATCAGAGTAAAATGCTTCCAAAAATTGTCCAAACGTCCTTAATTCATAGTAATACTACTAATAACTACAATACTAGTAGTAAAGAGGATCTCAACAATGTAATAGTAAGAAGAACGATACTGTTAGTGATATTAAAAATAATACTAAAATAAATGCAACTAAAAAGGGTTCATTAAAGTGTTTTATTGCGAATAATCAAGGCTCACTATCGTCATTTTCAAATTGCGGGTTGTGCACTAATAAACAAGATGGTGGTTACGTAAAGACCAAGTAAGACCTTGAGGTGCTAAACCGAGAGCATAGCGAGTCATAGTGGTTAGATATTATCAATTAAACCGCTTATGTAGTCCTCGGTCCCGTCTACAGAGCCCACGATAGTCCATTAACAGGACTTTTTAGCAATTAACTAAAAAATGTCTTTGTTGTAGATTATAATCTTTTCGAAATTGGCTGGGGGGTTCTGAGTTCAAATTGGGATAACCCTAAATTGAACGCATTTTTTCAAAATTAACTATTTGTTTCAATTTGTCGAAAATCAACACCAGAGAGAATAATGTACGTGGTTTAATTTTAAGCAACACGTACCACTTAATTGACGAAGTTGAAGTTCAGGGCCCTCTCGGGAGTTCGGGTCACATTGGTATATAATATCAAATAAGATTTTATTAAGCAGAAGAAACTACAAAAGGTTCCAAAATATAAACTAATAAATTTTCAAGCGATTTGAGATGAATTAAAAGCGTTGAATTTGCATTGCGTTAAAGCGCCAGCTTCGGCATATTAACGCCTTTAGTGGCCATATAAAGGATTTCCAGGTACAATTCTCACAAAAAGCTTTGAAATATAGGAAGGAGAAATTTGGGATAAACCAACAAGAGAGGACAGATAAGGTCACGTTTTAAGTGGTTAAACGTAGACCGGTCATTATTAAAGCGAAAATTTATCTGTTTATAGAGTGTCATAAAAAGGGAAAATCTATGGGACTAAAATACGGGGACGATAATAGATTAGCGAACAAGATAATCCTAAGCCAAAGAAAATATAATTTATTCTCATATTACACGAGACATCAATTAGTTCCAAATCATCTTGAAAATTTTTATATTTCGAATAATTACTTCGCTCCATTATTACCAAGACTAGTCCAAAGTTATATAATAAAATAACAGTAAAAAATAAATGTAAATATTAAGAAAAAATAAATGTAATAATTAAAGCTGATGACGAAACGAATGAATTAATTTCAAATAAAGCTAGCGATGTCGATGGAATATATGCACGAAGTCTTAAAAAAACGGGATAACATAAAAGTAAATATTAAGAAAAAGGTAACACTTCAGTTTCGGGGCGCACGGTAAGTGGCGCTGTTTATAGGTTACAATTTTGGGCTACAATATATGTGTTATGACGTCAAACGGTAATGTCAGATGTGAACAATTACGACGTTATATTTTTTTGTATGAGTATATACTGGGGGGATGCGCCCCCAGACCCCCCAATTGATTAAAACTCAGGATCATCGCAGGGTGGTCCCCCCCCCAGTGATATCTACCCTATGAGAAGTCCCCTTGAATTTACTGTTTTTTTCCCCCCAACAGCTTTTTACTGGCAAAAAAACCTAACCTAACGACAAACTATACTTACTTTTATAGGTTTCTTGATTAGTTTATGCGCCTCTGAATAATCTTAAAGTTTTTCGGGGTCATGCAAAATAAACCCGAATTCGAAAAACGAAGAAGCACAACAGGAGCACGAAAAAGCCATAACGAAAGAGAAACAAATGTTAAGCGGGTTCTATTTACAGCTAAATAATACAGACTAAAAGTTACAAATCCCCAAAACAACAAAAAAATATAACGCCGTAATTGGTCACATCTGAAGCTACCGTTTGATGTCATAAAAGATATATTGTAGCCCAAAATTGTAGCCTACTAACAGCGCCACCTACCGTGCGCCTCAAATCTGAAGTATTACCAAGAAAAATAATATAATATTGCAGTTGATGACGGAACGAATGAATTAAATTAAGCGGCCAGGACAGAATATTGCACAAAGTCTTAGAGAAGTGAAAAAAGAGTGTTGTTCAACTTGTATTTTTATCTATTACTTTCTGAAATAAATTTTTTTTTGCTATCGAAGGGAAAGTAGCAAATGTCGTTGATATATTAGAATAAAATGGCAGACATCATAAAAATTAAAAATTATGGTGTCATTTATGGCATGAAATAACGTAGTCAGTTACAGAGTAATCAACTTTAGGTAAAATACCATAACACGATTTCTGAAAAGGAAGATCTTGTTTTACCACTCTAGTCATTTTTGAAAGAAGGTTTAACGCCCTCTTTCACCCTCGGTTAGGTCTATGTGTGGGAAAGATGTTGGGAGATTTAGAAGAGGTGTAAAAGACGACCCGAAAGAAAGCAATCAGTTTCTCTCGGAGCACTGTGGTCCGAAGGGCATGTGGTTACTGCAGAAGAAACCTTCTTTCTAAATTTTGTTAAAGCCTTTGCTAATTTTTTTAAATTTCCTTTTTGTAAAAATTCCCTTTTTCTCAAAATTTCCTTTTTCTCAAAATTTTCTTTTTGTCAAAATTTCCTTTTACCAAAAAACTTCCTTTTCTTATCAAGATTTACTTTTAGTCTCCCCCCATAATTTTTTGTCAACATTTTCTTTTTTTGTTAAAATTTCCTTTTTGGCAAAATTTCCTTTACGTCAATTTATTTTTCCAAAAATTTCCTTGATCTATCAAATTTTCCTCTTCTCAAATTTTCATTTTTATCTAAATTTCTTCTTTTGTAAACATTTCTTTTTGTCAACATTTCCTTTTTTGTCAAAATTTCCTTTTTGTCAACATTTCCTTTGCGTCAATTTATTTTTCCAAAAATTTCCTTGATCTATCAAATTTTCCTTTTCTCAAATTTTCATTTTTATCTAAATTTCTTCTTTTGTAAACATTTCTTTTTGTCAATATTTCCTTTTTTGTCAAAATTTCCTTTTTGTCAACATTTCCTTTGTGTCAATTTAGTTTTCCAAAAATTTCCTTGATCTATCAAATTTTCCTTTTCTCAAATTTTCCTTTTCTTAAATTTTCATTTTTATCTAAATTTCTTCTTTTGTAAACATTTCCTTTTTTGTCAAAATTACATTTTTGTCAACATTTCCTTAGTGTCGATTTATTTTTCCAAAAATTTCCTTGATCTATCAAATTTTCCTTTTCTCAAATTTTCATTTTTATCTAAATTTCTTCTTTTGTAATCATTTCCTTTTCGTCATCATTTCATTTTTTATCAAAATTTTCTTGTTTCAAAATTTAAACTATCCATACTTAAAAAATACGATAAATTGGAATAAAAACTGAGAAACAATAAAGTAATCGAGTAATTTTAGCCGGAATACCAATGCAAGTGGGGTTTTTAGAGTTCAGTTTTGGGACCGCTCTTCTTTTTAATTAACTGTATAGGTTCTGTAATGAAATATCAATTAAATTTATTTTCGAATATAATGAAAGATAAAAATAATCGGAATAGCTCCAAAAGGGGCTTAAACAAATTAATTAAATAGTGCGATGATTTTGGCATATAATTTGTAGTAATTACCAATTTTTATATACATTAAAAATATCAAATTCTTATTTATCTCAAATTTAAATTTTAAATATTTTAGATACCCATCACAAATAATTATCAACTTCATTTACAATATCTTTATGCTTATTATTTCAGTTTAGCATATGCAATAATTAATTTGCTATATTTCTATATGTTTTCATTTACGTTATAATAAAAATTGCCCCGGATAAATTTATGTAGAACGAAGGACTCATTCAATCTTCTATTAACGAATTTAGCACGAAGAGCCGAGCGCCTGGTAAAGGTAACCAAGTCAAGCACGGTAATTCTTCCCCGGAACCTCGAGAAAGATAGGCCTACACTGGTCTGATTGGAGATTCCTCCTGTTTTCAGTGGACAGCCGAGAGATCCTAAATAGGGATATATCCTCATTTTTTGCCTGATCCACACTTTTTTCAAACCCTATAAGCACCATAACTCGACGACAACATCGCTCAAAACCACTTTAACTTAGGGCGTAGTGAACCCCGAAAGGAAACCGCGTTATGGTGGGTTCTCAAGATCACCAGCTCAAAAATTTAGTGGAGGTACCTAATAGTAGTAGACCTATTTAGGTAGAAGGGGTCGAGGAGTGGTTCTATAATAAAGAGGTAGTTAGAGACCCATAAGTGGTGCGAAAGAAATAAAAAGAACTATCCTGAGACAATCTCTTTTCCGATTTCACGAAACGACGAACCAGATTGATTGAGGAGAGTGCTTCGAAAACACACCGAGTGCCTGGGGCTCTTGTTAAGAATAAGAAATGGCGAGAACGTTTCCCCCCCGGGGAAAGGGGGCATACCCGGATATCTCCGTGTACCCTTAAGGACTCTCGAGAACATAAACAAACCAGGAAAAGGAAAGCTCGTCGAAACACTCTATGGACACCTCAGAATTCTCGACTTATCAGATAGATTCGTCCTCACCTGCCACGCAGAGTGCGATGGCCAATATGAGCCTCATAGGCCGAAAGATAGACATGTTAGTAGGCTCACACACTAAAGTGGAAATAAAAACAGATAGAAATGAATTACCCAGGAAATAAGATAAATACAGGGATAAAATTTGGAAACCACACACATTTTTTCAAAATAGTAGTCATTAAAACATAAAATGGTTAAAAAGAATTGTCAGAATAGATTACTTTTGTTTAGCATGAGGATCCTACCGGAAAATATAGAAAGAAATAATCACATCAACATACACATGTGCTTAACCGCTAAAGATGGAGCACCACACAACAAGAAACTACCCAGAGACTGAACAAAGCTGCTCTGAATGCGGCCAACGAGGCCATTTTTGTAAGAACTGTGCCCAACCGACGGATAAGAAATGCCTCAACTGCGCCGTACCACACAAGAAAATAGCAATGGCCTGCCCAAAGATGATAGAAATAATAATAACCAAAGAAAAGGAAGATAAAAAAGCATAACAAAAAACAAGAAAAACGCAACCTAGGCTGGTAGGGGCAAAGCTACAGTAAAACAGATGAGGGACTCAAACACTCATCCCTCTGTACCAAATGAGTCATCAATGTAGCTTCTCAGGGGCAGACTGTTCGCGCACGTAATAAACATATAAGAAACCAGGAACCTTTTCAGAAACCTTTAATACCATGCTGGTTAAAAACGGGATGAAGGAGATGCGTTTCCCTGAGAACCCACCTTCCTCAGAAATATTAAATCTCAGTGTGGCTAAGCCCATACATAGGAGGGGAGACACATAAATTAAGAAAAGAAGAAAAGGAAAAAGAAGCCAAACTACAACTACAGAAGATGAAGATATGGAAAGGGCCGTGGAAAAAAGCAGCAGGAAGACGGAGGCACCAGATCTTAACCTCAAAGTGTATGTCGGCGATGAATACCCCATACCGAGGGGTGAAATATAAGCCATAGTCAAAGCTCTATGTGAAAGTACATGCAAACGGGCCTTCAGATGGTAGATGCGAGTGAGAGAAGAGGATGAAGATGTTATTAAGGAATCACTCTTCAATGACAAAATCAGAATCTTCCCTGGCGACTGCGTCACCTTACACCAGACCATATTCAACGATTTTGTATGTGGAAAGTATAAGGCTGATGGTGCTGAATCAACCAAGAGGTCCACCAGACAAACCAGGAAGGACAACTGAACGATCATATCACACCATTCCCCATCCAATTATCATCCGTTGATTTACTGGGGTGGCAGCGTCCAACATTAGATCCAGCTCCCATGGAGCTAAAATACCTGAAAAAGGAACAAATAAACCTTAACATGACAAGAACTCATGGCTATTTCAATTATCCCAATTATCTTACCCGGCAAGACTCCCAAACAAGAACAAGAAAATGAAAAAAAAGGCAATGAAACTTCAAACAGCGTTAAATAAACAAAAAAAAACAGTGAAAAAAAGTGACAAATTAAAGTAAAATTCACTAAGAGGAAACCAAAAGTAAAAACAATATGAGGAAACATCTAAAACAAACAGACAAACACACCACAATCAAATAAACACGAAGACAAACAAACATCGCTCAGTCTTAAGCTCGAACACATAGTAACATCATAGCATTAATACTACAGAATACACATGGATACAATGTTGATTTAAATTAATAAAAACAGAGATTAGACGGACCACCTGTCAGGTTTATTAAAGATATTAATGAGATAATACGAATAACATAGAGTGACAGAGTTGACGGCTCTCCCATTACCTTCAGAAAAGTTGCACTGAACGACTTGATAGATGAAAGACGAATGACTGATAGAAAAATTAGGAACGTGGTTCGGATTCCAAGTTAAAAGTAGTTCCAAATAATGGAATATTCGGATTCCACGTTAAAAGTAGTTCCAAATAATGGAATATTGCGGATTCCACGTTAAAAGTAGTTCCAAATAATCGAATATTCCATTATTTGTCTTCTATCCCCTTGTTTGCAGGAAGAAAGTTAACTTAGATTAACTTCTTCTCTCCTACTATTTATCTTTTCACCCATGTTTCTTCTTCTCCTATCCCTCTACCGTCCGCGCCGTTTCTTCTGACTCTAGCCCACCAAACATGGTAGGACCTTGGTGTGGGGGGCATCGGTAAGGGACAGAACCTGTGGGCGGTACTTCTATTAATCGCCCACAAAAAAATAAAGACTATGATTTGACGGGAGCAGAAAAAATACCAGAATATTAACCTACTATACCACTAAAAACCAATAAAACAACTGAACTAGAGAACCGAAATAGGCAACCGATGAGACCATAAAAAAGAATCACGAGAAACCCGAAAAGAAAAGAAAGAAAAAAACAAATAAAAAGAATACGAAACAAGCAAAATGTGCGAGAAAAGGCATACGACAATACGTAAACAAACGAATGCTACAAACGCTCAAATGAGCAGACGATAACAAAGACTCGAATGCTACAAATACACCAAAGAAAGCAAAAAATAAAAACGAAAGCGTTTACCAGTCAACCTAACACAACTCATTATCATCTTTATCCAAATCACCTCCTCTCCTCATCTATATCATTATTACGTACCATACCTTATCAATATTTTCTACCTATCCTATCTTATTCTCCCATACATTTACCTGTTTTGATAGCCCAATCCCAATAAATGGGTATGGTAAAAACAGGATATTTAATTATCCTCGTTCTGCGATTTTTTGCCATGGTTCGCCTAACGGACAAAATACGGCTGCTTTCCTAGAGCAGGAGGAGGCACTTTACCAACAGCTATTTCACACTGGTTAGCTATCAGGACCACATTGAAATATGGAATAAAAGACTCAAATAAACCTCAACAAAGCACTTTGAAGTGTTTTCTGAAATCTTATTACGGGTTCATGACGAACCAAAATAACATTTGATGTAAGGGAATCCGAATGGACGTGTTCTTAAAAGAACACTATTCCCGTAAAAGTCCGAATGGATAGTAATCAAATGACCGGGATTTTTTTGTTGTCCCTAAGCTGGTGTAATCTGTAGAAGCAGTACAGATTAAATTTGTAGCCCTGCCGTGACACGGAGATAACCAGCGAACCTAACAAATTTAATATTTTGAAATGTCGCGTGTTACGCTTTGGAAAAAAAATCATCTTAAAATTCATTATACTTTATCTAAGGAACCAAGGCTCAAAGATGCAAACTAAAAAATAGATCTGTGACTTTAGAATGGTAAATTAATTTTTCTCTAGTAATTGTATTGCACTAGCAAACAAAACATGAATGCTATCATTTATGAAGTACCATCTCAACAAGAAAAGTAGAACTTATGTTAAAACTAGACACTTCCTTAGATATATCTTAGAATATGTCGCTCCTTTCTGGTCTCCATACTTATCAAGAGACAGAATAAAAAAGATACAGCGTCCTTATACAAAATGATAAGATGAATAAAACATTTTAATTACCAGGAAATGCTTATTTTTAGGGTAGAATATATCGGGGGGGGGTTCCAAAAGTCCTGTTACAATCGGGGGGGGGGAGGATCTGTTGAGAGGTTTACGTGTGTGATAGAGAAAGTTCCGTCAAACAAACTTAAACTTCTACTTTCCCAGCATGTGTCATTGAAACATTTTTTTTCCAATATGTGCAGGTGGATCGAGATGGAAGTGAAAAGAAGAGCGATGTATTCACTCTTGCGCGTGGGTCAAAACTACTACGACATGGCTAAGCGGCTCCGCGTCAGTCGGATGACTGTCCAAAGAGTTGCCGAGAGGCTCAAGAACGGGAAAAACCTCAAAGATCGACCTCGTTCAGACTCATCTCAAGTTGTCAACCGTTTGACTGTGAGGAAGGCCTTCGAATGTCCTCCGAAGCTCAAATTGACTGTTTGCGAAGAAGAAGAATATCTTGGTGGCTACGGTGTCCATGGCCGTCAATGAGGAGGGTATTAAGAGATTGAGGTGTGTAGAAAGACCTCTGCTCACCCAGCGTATGAGAGAACAACGTCGAGGAGCGCCGTCATCGCCTTCTCAACAACTGGAAGAGTCATGCCAATCGAATTCGCATTTTTTTCTGAAAGAAAAAGCCTTCATGGTCATCAACCTGCAGAACGATCATGTGGTAAACTTCGGCCAGGACGTCTTCGAGGTCCGCTACGCGTCCACGACCAAGCACCCGTCCTCCTTAAGGATGCTCAGCGTCGTGGCTTCGAATGGTGAGCAGATGCCACCGGTGTGGTTCGCGCCAGATTGCAGGGACAACTTGGTCACGAAAGTCCTGCTCTGGGTGACAAAGCTTACGAAGAAGGTGGACTACGTCTTTGAGCAGGATGGTGCCCCAGCCCAGACGAAGAAGACCGTACAAGAGTGGTTGGAGTCGAACATGAACTTCTGGTCGAAGGACCTTTGACCATCACACTTGCCCAACCTCAATCCCATTAACTACAACATGCGGGTACATGTCAAGGGTAAGGTTTACAAGGTCCGCAAGAGCAACATCGACGAGATGAAGTCCTCCGTCAACCGTGTGTGGACCAGCAAATGGAAAGACTTCGTCTTCAACGCGCGCGCGACCTTCAGGTCTTGCCTGGAGTGCGTGCTGGAGCACTGTCGTAGAGCAAATAACCCGTCATTTTGCTAAATTACTGAAAAAAGATGGATTTTAATTTTATAAATTACTGGAAAGAGATGGATGTTAATAATTTCTTTAATTACTGAAAAGAAAAAATGTTATTTTTTGTAAATTACTGAAAAAGATGGATGCTAATTTTTTTAATTATTGAAAAGAGATAGATGTTAATTTCTTTAATTACTGGAAAGAGATGGATGTTAATGTTGTAAATTACTGAAAAGAGATGGATGTTAATTTTGTTAATTACGAAAAAAGAGGATGTTATTTTTGTAAATTACTGAAAAGTGATAGATGTTAATTTTCTAAATTACTGAGAAGCGAAGGATGTTAATTATGTAAATTATTAAAAAGACATGGTTGTTAATTATGTAAATTATTAAAAAGCCATGGATATTAATTTTTTTAATTTTATAGATGATTTAAATGAAAGAACGTCAATTTTTTTACATTGCTAAAATGAGATCGACGTCAAATTTGGAAATTACTGGAATAATATCAACCTCAATTTTTCTAAATTACTGGACTGAGATGATCGTTAATTTTGTAAATTATCTCAATGAGGATGAACGTCAATCCTTTAAATTGCTACAATGAGATCAAGGTCAATCTTATAAATTACTGCAATGAGATGAACGTCATTTTTTAAAATTATTTGAATGAGATGATCATCAATTTTGTAAATTACATCAATGAGAAGAACACTAGTTTTGTGGACTACTGCAATTATTAGATGAACGTCAATTTTGTAAATTACTTTAAATTAAATTAACCCAATTTTGTAAATTGCTGAAATGAGATGAAGGTAATTTTTTAAACTATCGCAGAGATAAAAGTCAATTTTGTAGACTACTGCAATTATTTGAAAGTCAACTTGTAAATTACTGCAAAGAGATGAACGTCATTTTTATAAATTACTGCAATGATATAAACTTCAATTTTGTACACGTTTGGAATGAGTTGAACGTCAATTATGTAAATTAATCCTAATGAGATGAAAGTTAATTTTCTAAATTATTTCAATCAGATGACGTCATTTATGAAAATTACTGGACTGAGATGAAAGTCAATTTTATTATTACTTCAATGGGATGAACGTCAATTTTATTATTACTTCAATGGGATGAACGTCAATTTTTAGACTACTGAAATTAGATTCAAGCTAATTTTGTAAATTACTGCATTGAAATGAACTTAAATTTTGTAAATTATTGCACTTTCAAATCTACTTGGCGAAAGAATAATCTAAACTCTACTGATGGTCCTTTTGTAGGGTAAGCCTTTAAGCATTCAAGGGGACGAATACCTTCGTTCCGGTAATGCGACCTAAAACTCCAAACTCAATGCATCAGCTACAATACGCTTAACCTGAAAAGTCATTGATATCGCTTGTCTCGCCAACGTTCAGGGATTTCCGAGATGTGGGTTCAAAGAAATACAGGAGGAACTTAAGCATGTATGGTTTCGAAACCTTCAACAAAGCTCGAGACGGAATTCAAAGAAGTAGAGAAGCTTCTATATAAATGGCAATATTAATGTAGTTATGACTGATATATATATATATATATATATATATATATATATATATGTAAGAGTATGTAATTTAAAATACCTAATTATTGAAAAAAATATCTAAATTTGATCTTAGAATATATAGATATGATTATCCATTTACACAAAAGTTGCGCACACTCATGTACACGTTATTTCCCAGACTCATGTATTCCGACCGGAGCGACTATTTATTTCACCTTGGTCACATTATCTTCCTTTGGGTCAAGACAAAATCCGTTCCCACAAAACCATAATTTAACAATTTCGTTGCATTTGTATATTAACGCCCTTCTGCTACACTGAAATCCTATTTTCCAAACTTTCTTATCGTTTTCTTACTATAAATTCCTTTTCTTACCATCTATCTATAAAATTCCTTTGATAGACAATCTCTGCTCGCTCGCTCTCTATGTATCTCTCTCTCTCTCTCTCTCTCTCTCTCTCTCTCTCTCTCTCTCTCTCTCTCTCTATCTATCTCTCTCTATCTCTCTCTCGAACAAACATTGACTTCAGACAAAGTTCCTCTCCAGAAACCCCATTGGTCACGCACACCTCCTCTACACATATAAAACAACCACACATTATTCACAAAGACACATTCTCATTATTCACATTAACCACACAGTCGATCAAATCACTTCGTCTTCGTCGTTGTGATCCATCCACCTCGATGAATAGGATTCGCAAGCTCCAGCCATTCATCTTATTAAACCTCAATCATTTCTCGAAAGCATTTATCCTACGTTCCGATCAAGTTAGTTAGCCTTAGTGAAATTTACTCCATTTTACTAATAGCTAAAACTAAGCTTACCATATCCCCCGGTATAGATTCTAGCCATCCATGCTACCTAAATTTAAAACGAAAGATCTTTGTTCCTCTAAATAGAATATCCAATATATCTTTAAACAATGAAATCGTTCTCCAGGATTTTATATTCCTCAAAAGTTAATCTTATTTTTTTACAAGGTACGAGGAGAGACTCTGGCAATTACATGCTTGACAACCTGTCCCTTACAAGTATTGGAAGCTTAATTAAGTCATAACTTGAAAACTTGTGGAGTTCCTGAAGGATAAAATGCAAATAAAGATATTCAACGTGATTTCAGAAGCTCTGCTCATTTTTAACTAACTTGTTTGGGGGTTTTGCATTATAATCAGTACCTACGAATTCTATGAAACCTTGGTATCTTTAAGTCAACTTTAGTAAATCGTTTCACTCCAGGGATGATCAGATTGGTTAATAAAAGGAAAGTTTCACTGGATTAAAAGAAAGATTTTGCATGTATCGAACATTGCCTAAGCGGAAGAAAACAATGAGTAGTGAGTAGTCAAGATGAATTCTTACGAATCGTTTCCTCTAGTGTCTCGTTTTGGGTCCGGTACTATTTATTATAGTTGTTTGTGACATTGATTAAGAGTTATTATGCGAATTGCGTAATTTGCGGATAACATAAAATTAGAGTCAAGGGGATATGTAGACTTAATATAGAAGAGCAACTTGATAATTAAGTACGCTTTCTGATGGTCCGACAAATGGCAGGAAAAGTTCAATGGCACGAAATGCATAGTTATGCACAATGGGAAACAGGATAGTAGGAAAGATCTAGGAGTGGAATAACTTTAGATATTGTTTCGTTAGAACGAGATTTAGGAGTTATTATTGCTTACGATCTTAAATTTTATAAATATTCCGTCGAAGCTACAAAAAAGACATGACTCTTGGTCTAATTGCTCCTAACGTTGATTATAAATCTACGGATATCGTTCGCTGCTCTATAAATCACTGGTTTGGCCAGATTTGGAGTGCACCGTGCGTTTTTTTTATCACCTTTCCTTCAGGAACATATAATAACTTTTGAAATAGGTCAGCCACGGGCGGCCAAACTTGTACAAGAGCTAAGAAACTTATCCTAGGGATAAATACGAAAAAGATCGTGCCTTTTATCATTGGAAAACCAACGGCTGCCCGAGCAATTCATTGAGGTATATAAAATCATCAATGCATTTACTTAACTCAATCCCGACCTGACACTCGATAGTTAATCTAAAAAATCCACTACATCAAACGGACGCAAACTAAATAATGCGCGTTCTTAATCTAATTTCAAGAAAAAACTTTTTCACTTATAAAATAATATCTACTTGGAATACTTTGAGTCGAGAATTCGTTCAATTTACTGTAGTAAATTGTATTAAAACTCGATTGGACGCGCATTTTCTTGGAATTTATTATTTATATCTACAAAAGGATGAAAGAGAGCAGTTATCAGTGGCGAGAAAAAAAAGACCAATTTGTGGACGACACAGGATTTAAAATGATGGCAGCAATAAAAAATGTCTATGTTTTCCATAGTCCTTTCGCCTTTTTCTCTTAGTACATGAGGGTCGATTATTAGTGAGGGCTAACAGCCCTGAAGGGCGCATTATAAATACTTATTATTATTATATTATTATTATTGTGGACTGTGAGATCTTTCTTGACTTTTTCCTATGTTGTGTATGCGGTCTCTGAACGTACTTTAGTAACGTAAGATCAATCGGACTGTATCTTTAGTGCACACTTATATTTATGTGTCGGTAGATTAAACTTGAATAAATTACAGGGTTCGTACGCATAGGAATAAGTACGTACATGTGTATCTTTAAAAGGGATAAACTAAAAATATATATGATGCTGAACGTGAACATACATTTCTAACCTTATAAAATAGACTAATAGTACGTTTAGATCATTAACACCGACCTTCCTGTATATACAGACATAACATTCCTTTTCTTTAATAAACCCATACAGTTTGAAACTGTAGTTTTGCTCCCATACATGGGTTAGCCCTTGGATGAAGGTAAAGAAGGTATTTGCTTATATGCCCTTCTATACTTCTTTTTCCCTTTTCTTCTTCTTCCTCTTCTTCTTCTCTCTTTTCTTCTTCTCGTTCTTTACCGTTACCGTCTTTTCTTTGTACGTCGTCCTGAATACATTTATAACCTCATAACTTCTTTACACCGGCACAAACTCCATTAAATTGAAAATAAAAAAGCGAAATATTTAAATCATTATATGGAAGTAATTTGGAGCTGGAAAATTACGCGACTTCCTTTTTTTCGCCTTGAATGGCTGCTTATTTAAAGAACTGAGCGAATAAATATGAAAATAATTACTTAGATATTAACAACCCGATTCCTCTTGTTAATTACACTAGCCAATAAATTTTAACTTTGTCTTTGCTACTTGAATGAATGTTGTAACTAACTCATTTTGGTGCGCTGATTCCAAAGCTGTGCTCAGATTTGGCCTAGCACGTAAGGTTCCTGAGTTATGCAACTATGCTATATGGTTCACTTTGTCACCTTGGGTCAATTAATGATATAATTATTACGAGTTTGAGAAGAATGAGACGTTTCTGGGCAAAGGTGTGGAATCGGGGCACCCTATTTGGCATTATGTACGTCCTTTTGCAGACCCAGACAAGATATGTATTACATATAAAAGAGGTAGTACTCACCTAACTATAAATTTCTTCAAAAATGTTTGAGACTCTTGCTCTTGCGCTTGTACGTGGATATATGATCCTCGCGTTCTAGGAACCAGCAGTAGTCACCCATCATGTTTTCGTTGAAGTGGCCTTGATACCTGCTTTCCATCATTGCGATATCTGGGTGGAACCTTTATCCATGTACGTCACTAATATCACCCATATTGGATGGAAAGAAATCTAGATGCGAATGCAAGAAATGCATCTTAAGAGACATCAGACACCCCATTCGTTGATAGGCCATTAGCATATTGTCCACTAGTTCTTCACAGTTTTCAGACCTATGATTACCAAGGAAGTTCTGCACTACATGGACAAATGAATCCCATGCTGCCAACTCAAGTGGAGTTAGTTCATTTCTGAACTCCCTGTCACGTATCAATTCTCTGGTCTCCGGCCCTACAAATATGCCAGCTTTAAGTTTAGAATCGGTTTTCTTTGCATCACATTTCTCTTTGAGATACTGGAATCCATCAGAATTACGGGCCATTGCTTTGACAAAATTCGTGATAAGGCCAAGTTTGATATGAAGTGGTGGAAGGTAGATCTTCTGTAGATGTACTAAAGGCATGTGCTTCACATTGTATCGGCCAACTAACTATATCTTCTTCTTTTTCAGGCCACATTTTGACAATATAATGATTCCTGTCGTCACGGCTGTTACATATGCATAAGAAGCACATATTCTTTGTATATCCTAGCTGCAGTCAAAGAAGTAAAGAAATTACTTTTAGATCACCACAGATATTCCACTTATGATGCGAGTTTCCTAGCTGATTCATTAAGATATTAACATCAGTACAGAAACAAGCACCATCTTCTTCTTTATAGAAGGCAGCTAAGGCCTCATGGCGTTTACGGAAAGTAGATATTTTTGCAACGTCCTCTAGAAGATTCCATTGCTGTAGTCTGGAGCCCGACAGTTCTGCGTTCTCCTTTGACAATGACAAATCTCTCACCAAATCATTCAATCTTTCTGGAATTATCAACTGGATCTTTTTTTCCTTAGAATTCTCCTCATACATTTCATCGTCATTGTTATCCTCCTCTTCAGGCAATGAATCATCTTCTTTAACTGCACTAGCTGATGGAGGAACTGGGATTGGCATCTCCATATTATGGGGGACTGGTTTTATAGCTGACTTACAATCTGGATATACAATTTTTTACTTTTTCTTATTTGAGAATACCGCAATATTTGTCACACAAAAGTAGCAATCAAAAACATGATTTGTTGGCTCATGCCACACCATTGGTACAGTAAAAGGCATACCCTTCCGTTTGCCATTTAAACACTGTGTGAACCCCGTATAACACACAGTACAGGGTGCACAGGGATTGTCTTGGTCACCAACTTTACAACGAAAATAATAATTGTATGCAGTTTTCACTCTTTTAGCTAATTTTTTTCCACTGGTTGCTTGGAGTATATCTTCCACAGATATAACAAAAGTTGTCTGAGCTATTTATACATCCTCGCCGATTCATGTTGTCAACTTAGTTTGTATATATCCTGTTATATACTTTTGTACAATCTTATTTCATTTACAAATAAAATTGAGAGATAAATCTGAAACAAAAATACAATTAATCACTGTATGTAAATACCGTTTCAACACCACTACTATAATGGCTAAATTTGACAGCATGATAAAGCAGGAGTGTAACGCAGGAACCAAACACAGAGTATGTGTGTAACTCAGGAACCTTACGTGTTAGAACAATTTTGATTACAGATTCGGAATCAGCATACTCCATTTAGTATAAATCACAAGTTAATACCCAAGTAGCAAAATCATTGTTGACTAGTGTTATGTTCGGGATTTTTTTTCTATTCTTTTAGTTCATATTGTTCGTTTTGTCTATTTTTATTTCATATAGTTCCTTTTGTCCATTCTTTATGTTCACATTGTTATATTGTCTAGTATTTTAGTTCAAATTGTTCGTTTGTTTATTTTTTTAGTTCTAGCGAAATCTGAAACCCTTATGTTGTTTTACATTCTCTTTCGAAGGATAAAATTGCCAAGGTCCTCGCAAGGTTAGTCCGTCAATTATTTGTCAATAACATCGTAACTATTGGGCCGATTCTAACGAAATTTGAAACCCGCCATATTGTTTTACATTCCCTTTCAAAAAATACAATTGCCAAGGTCCTCCAAAGGTTAGTTATTCAATTATTTAGCAATAACATCGTAACTATTCGGTCGATTCTAACGAAATTTGAAACCTTTATGTTGTTTTACATTTTCTTTCGAAGAATATAATTGCCAAAGTCCTCCTAAGGTTAGTCCGTCAATTATTTGGCAATAACATCGTAACTATTCGACCGATTCTAACGAAATTTGAAACCCTTATGTTGTTTTACATCTTCTTTCGAATGATATAATTCTAAGGTCCTCTCAAGGTTAGTCCTAGAATTATTTAATGTTTTTAAGGTCGTAAGGTCATAAGTCAGAATAATTGAAAGCACTTGACTCAGGTCTGTTGGCCTTGTTTTGTTCTTTTTAACACCCCCTCCCCCCCCCCCCTGACTATCCTCACAGGCATAGGTTGCGAGATGTTTACAGGCTAAGTTGTAATGATCTCTATTCTTAATTTCTTTTTCGTATGTAATTTTATTCCTTTCCCTTTTGAGGGCAATTTTGTCACCATTGGCGTTTCCCGCCTCGTCCCTTTTATTTTTTTTTAAAACGACTAAGAACAGAGACGATCAATTTCAATTTCAATTTATAACTTCTTTTAAATTTCCAGACCAAAGTTTTGCAGAGTTATGAGGTCCGAGGGAGAAACTGGGTGAAGGGGGACGGTCGGGGAGGGGATATAGCGAAGTGAAATAATTCTAGCGTGTGTAGGTAATGTCTGTATGTGTTGGGGGGGGGGATTTGTTATTCCCTGAGTCGATTAAAAGTGGGGAAAGAGATATAAGGGGTAAAGGTGGAAGGTTGGTGTTTGGAAGGGAGATGAATGTTCTGTAAGAGTGGGAGAGAAGCCAGCTTGTGTCAATTCTGCTTATGACTTTTTATTGTAGCCTTTTTTTCCTGGAAGCAACTTTTTTGGTTTGTTGTATTTACGAAAATTTGAGTAAGAATGCGTTTTGGAGGTGAGGAAGTGGAATGGAGGAGGAAAGAATATGGAACGATGAGGATAGGGAAGGGATAAAGAAGAAATGTGCCGCATCGTAAATACAATTGGATGTAGAATTTTTAAAAAAATGCATGGAGGGAAGATAATGAGATAAAATACAGTGGCAGGATTTTTATCAAATGACTGAGGAGTCACAGTTTTTCGATCATTTTCAATTGCAGCGGTTTCACTTTGATCCTTTATAGAATTTGAAAAAATAAGTTGGTTATTATTTTTTTTACTTTATAAAAAAAAATGAGTCTATGAGTACTTAGATCATTGATTCTCGACCTTTTCTGTCCCTTGTCCCTTTTGTACCATATGTTTGAATATGATTCCCACCCCTTCATTTTCCAACATTGGCTCTAGCAAGTGGATTCCAAATAATCTGGAGGCAACTCTGAAGGGAATATTTTAGTGATAAAGAAATCTTTATTTTTATGTTAAATTACGCTATTAAGAGGTCCTGTCCTATAGATTATGTAGGATTTGTAGAAGTTCATTTGTAGAAAGATCACATAGGGTGGAGCGAAAAACATTTTTTCTGAAATTTATTTTCCCACCACGATGTCTTATGGGGCTATCTCTCAAATTAAACTTTTAAAAGGATTTTTTGATATAATAATTTTTAAAGGTTCCTCAACGCCATTGAAAATTGAAAATAAGTGATTTTCAACTAAATTTTGACTTTCGGGGATTATATCTGAAAATTAAATTCGAATTTTGAAATTGATACCTCCACAAAAATAATGAGTTTATTTTAAACAACAAGTAAACAAAATTTAGAAATAATTGATTGATATTTAGAGGTTCCTCAATGACATATTATAGCAGTGTACGTGACAATTATGTTTCAGTAGCGCGGAGGATCTCGTTGAGAGCTGATGTGTGTGTGTGTGTGTGTGTGCGCGCGCGTGTGTGGCTCTGTCTAGTGTCTATTGTTTTGGTCACATTCTTCTATTTGTATTTAAGAACAGTTATTTATAGTATACAATAAGTATTTATACACCTTTTATGATATTTCAGAGCTAAATAATATGTAAGAAAAAAATTAAAATATTTAATTATGGCATTTAAACCTAGAAAGCGTCATGAAATTGAAAGCCCTTTGTTTGGCTCACCCTGCGCCATTAGTGAACGAGTGTTGTCAAATTATAAAGATGTTATAAAATATGTTTTGTTTGAGCGAGAAGAGGAAAAGAACCGCAATAGAAAAGACCCGCCCATTAAACAAATTATCCCATTAGTAGCGGAGAAGTTAATTTCTATTTGGAAAACGGCATCAATCCCTTGTGTGTCCATAGAGGCAGTTAGTAAAAGAATTTTAAATTATTATTCAAAATATCAGACTTTAATGAGAAATATTAACAGGAAAAATGTGACATCATTCAAACAGAATTGTGACGATTTTACAAAGAATTCAGAACAATTGTTTGATATTTCGTGTTGCAAATGCGATATCTTTGAAAACTGTTCTTGTAGCAAGGGAAGAAGGTGAAGCCATTGGAGAAAACTTTTCTGAAAGACCAACGAACAACTTGGAAATGGTAATATGTAATATCGATCAAATTCAATCAAAGAAGAATATTCAGAGTGCAGTTAGGAAAAATCGTGAGTATTGTCTCTTAAATGAACCATCTACTTTGACAGATAATATCGAAGTGATTCTTCCTTCATCCAACACAGAAACAGAATCTACTGACGAAGGTAGCGACTATGAGCTTCCTTTATCCGTGAAACACAAAGAAGTAAACAAAAAATTTGCATCCAAGACTCCCTCTAAACAAATAAAATTATCAGAATTTGCGTTGGAATGTGACCGCACTGGTGTGTCTGATCGAGCTTCAGCTTTAATAACAAGTTCAATCCTTAAAGACTTATCGTCAATTGAAGGCAAAGAAACTTCTGTAGTAGTTGACAGGTAAAGGGCTAGAAGAGAGTGTTAAAGAACGTACTACACTACAACAAGAAATTAGATCGGATAAGCCATTATATTTTATTTATTTTGATGGTAGAAAAGATAGCCCATTTGTTGTTGAGACGATTGAGGGAACATATCACAATAAGAAGATAATGGAAGAGCACATCTCTATGATAGAAGAACCTGGTTCAGAATACCTTGGACATCTGACAAGGAAGACAGGTTATGCAAAAGCTATATGCGATGTAATATTCTCGTATTTAGAGACAAAAGACATCGCAACTGATAAACTCGTTGCTGTGGGATGTGATGGAACGACAATGAATACAGGAGGAAAAGGAGATGTGATCAGAATGTTAGAAGAAAAACTTAATAGACCACTGCATTGGTTCATTTGCCAGCTCCATGCAAATAAGCTCCCATTACGCCATCTCATCAACAATTTGGATGGTAAAACAACGGGGCCTCGTGGATTTGTCGAACCTATAGGGAAACAACTGGATAAATGTGATACTCTAAGTGTTGTTGAATTCGAGCCAATTCCAACTAACTTTCCGTCTGCTGCCAGAGGAAATCTAAGCTCATATAAAAAGAATCTGTTTGATATCCTTCTATCTATCACAGAAGGTAAATGTTCTGCTGAAATGGCTTGTAAGAGTCCTAGGAAAATGTCGCATGCATGATGGCTTACAATGGCAAATCAGATACTTCGATTATATGTTTCGACTTCCGACCAATCTGACAAGCTAAAACCCATGGTCTTGCTCATCATGGAGGTGTATGCCCCATGCTGGTTTGAAATAAAAACTAACTCTTCTTCACAAGATGGAGCACTCAACCTCTTCGAGACAGTGCAATCACTGCAAGAGATGAACAAACCGATTAAAGATATAGTTGCCCCATTGACTCAAATGAATGCTTAGTTTGCACTTGCGGAAAAAATTCTTCTCTGTATGCTGCAAGATGAAAGAAATCATATAACTCGCATGGAGAAGAATTATGAAAGCTCGATAAGATTATAAAAGGAAATCAATACGCACTTTCAAGATTCCAGACATAAACTTTGAAGCTGACGACTACATCCACCTAATTAATTGGCCGCAGACCCTTGTGACCGAACCTCCGCTGACGAGGACGCTCTCTGATGATCAACTTGAAGAATTTATCCGTCATAAACCTAAATTGGATATTCCGAAGTTTCCTTGTCACACACAAGCGATTGAGAGATGCATCAAACTGGTCACAGAAGCGTCACGAGCAGTTTGTGGAGAAGACAAACGGGACGGTTATATATGGAGCAGAATTGAGTCCAGGAGAAAAATACCCTCGTTTAATATCAAGAAGGACTTCGTCATGAAAGGTAATAAATAACACTACAAAAATCTAACTGCATTGAATAAATGGATATTGAATAATAGTGAAAATTTAAATATTCGACCGTTAATTGTTCAATTTCTTCTATTTCAGAGTGATGATGATAAAAATTTACAGGTTGCATGGAAACAAACGGAAGAAAAGGATGAAAAACTTATCGAGTAGTTAATAGATTATTTTTATTCAATAAAATAGAAGTAGAAGTATTTATTGTAAAGTTTTATAGAAATATATATTTTTTAAGTTTTATAGAAATAATATACCCCCTAAAGGACATAAATGTTGATGTAACAACTTGAAGTTTGAAAACAAATAGATAGAATTTTCTCAATAATGACTTAAGAATGGGATCATCATTCAAGTTCAAAGATCAACCACCCACCAGTATGCAATCTAAAATTATAGACGTTTTTCGTTGTACGTGCAGTAATACTGTATCTTGTGTGGGGGCAACAAGGCGTGCGCTTTACTCCGCTTCATGCCGCACATGGGTAGATAGGAAAAAACTGGTCTTTACCTTGCAAAACCTGATCCATCCCCAATTCGAAACCATCTATCACAATGTGGCTCTAAGGTTACACTCGAGAACTTTACAATACTTAATGCGGTAAGCAACATCTCAGACCTTTACCTGCTAGAATCAATTTATATTAAATAACTTCAACCCAGTCTAAATAATAACTCGTTATCAGTTCCATTAAATATAGTTACTCATTAACAAACATGTCAATTTGTTAAATTTAAAAATCCACTACCAATTATAATTTTCCTATTTTATATGTTGCCTCGTTGGATTTCCTCTCAGTATTTCCATTGTATTCAATTCGTCTCCAATTTAATATTGATATTTCTGGATTTCTTTTTGTGTGGGTTAAAAACTTTTTATGTTTATATTTGATTAATCTGTATTTTGTATTCTTTATTTAGCACTGATGATAGGATTGGTGATAATCCTGAAACGTTTGAAATAAATGTTAAGAAGCGACTTCGGCTCTGTCCTAGTCATCCTGAAGTTTGCGTCCATCAATGCGTTCGCCACTTATATATATATTTAGGTAGGAGTTTCTCTTTTATGCATGTTTTATTAAAGACCAGTTCCAGGTGAGCATTAATTAACTTTTTTTCTTCGCTTTTCTAATTTTCTTATTACATTTTGTTTGTCTTGAGAAAGGTTATGAATAAGGGTTCCATTATTCCTAATTTATTTATTATTGTCGAAAGGTACCTCGGGACAATAATTAATAAATTATGAATATTGGAACCCTTATTCATAACCTTTCTCAAGGCAAAAAAGAATGTAATAAAAAAAGCAGAGAAAATAGTTAATTCAAGCTCAGCTCGACCTGGTATTTATTAAAATACATATATACATATACAAGGGGCGGTCAATAAGTTTTGCAATTCGGATATAAGGAAACGATATATGAAGAAAAGTGTTTTATTATTTTTCAATATAATTACCCTCGACTTCAATGCACTTGCGCCACTTTTCCCTGAGGCTTCGAATTCCCGACAACCAGAAATCTCCCGACTGCTGTTCAATCCACTCCTGGACGGCGAGCTGAACATCTTCATCGTCCCCAAACCGGCGTCCACGCAGTGCAGCCTTGAGCTGGCGGAATAAAAAGTAGTCGCTAGGGGCCAGATCTGGACTGATGGGGGGATGGTTGAGCGACTCGAATCCGCACTCGCGCAGGGCAGCTTGTGTAACTCTGGCCTTGCGGACTTTGATGACGTTGAAGTCGATCATGGGGCGTGAAGTTTCTAGGGACCCAACAAGCAGAGACCTTGGTCATGGCCAAATTGTCGTGGATGATGTTGATAACACTTCCATGTGATATTCCAAGTTCTCGCTCGATTTCTTCGACCTTCACCGGTCGATTTTCGAGGATCATCCTCTCCGCACGGGCCACATTGTCCTCGTTGGTCACGTTGGACGGGGGTCATCTTCAAGGGACTCACGACCATGCCGGAACTCCCTATTCCAGCGAGCAATGGTTGCATAGGAAGGGGCGGTGTAGATGTACACTGCAACCATGCGTTCATGGATCTCTTTTGCATTCTTGCCTTCCTTGGTCAAAACTTTGATCACTGCGCGGTGTTGAAAAATTTGTGACTGATGATCTGCGATCAGCTACTGCTTCTTAAATAGACGAGGCCGGAGCGTGCGGCTGCAGGTCCTGACTTGTCATAAGTTGTCCTAACACCCCCACAAACAGCCATCCCCCTTCCTCTATTTTGCCCTACCGATTCGCAAAACTTATTCACCGTACCCTCGTATGTATATATATGCGGTTAAGAAGGCAAATTTTTAGCTAACTTAGCTCTTCATCAAAGCCCTCGCAAGGAGTTCTCCTCACATGCACGAGAAGATAACCCATAATCCAGCCTTTCTAAGATCTTGTGTCTGTAAGAGGAGCTCTTTCCGAGGGCTTTGATGAAAGCTAAGTTACCTACATTTTTTTTTCTTAACTGCATAATTATGAATGTGTAATTGCAAATAATTATCGATTTTATAAGGGGAGCTAGATTGGAGAAAAAGCTATTTTCCATTCTCTTCGAAAAGCAGGGATAACAATTTAAATATCTGATTGAAAGACAGATTTGGGGGTATGTCTTAAAAGGCTGGATTATGCGTTATCTTCTCGTGTACACCTCTTTAAAGATCTACATAAACTGGCTCATAACATTTATGTTATGCTAAACTATCCACCGAATCATTTCTTTTTTTCAAAAATCAGACTTTAATATTTTAAAGAAACTTGCTCAAAACCAAGATCTTATTGTATCTAGAACAGATAAATCCAATGGAGTTGTCTTCATGAACCACTCTGACTATGTTTCCAAAATGGAAACCATTATTTCTGATGAATCAAAATTCCAACTCGTTAATACCCCACCGTTTAAACTAATCATTAGAATAGAAGATCAAATAAATAGAACTCTTAGGTCACTTAATAGCCAGAAGTTGATTTCAGAAGTGACCTACCACTCACTTTTTTCTTCTGGTTCTTCTCTGTGCTTCTTAAACGGTTTGCCCAAAACTCATAGAGGTGGTGTTCCTTTAAGACCCATTCTGACTGGCTACAATTCACCTAATTACGACCTAACTAAATTGTTAATTCCCCTTCTTTCTGACTTAACCTGAAATTATTGTACTGTGGATAATACTCAAAGATCTATAGATGCACTCAAGCCACTGCGTTCCCACTGTCACATGGTCATTTGTGACGTTTCCTCTTTTTTTACCAACATTCCATTAACTGAAACCATAGATATAATTTTAAATAAGCTGTTTGCTTCCCCCCATAGCTCGCATCATGGATAGATTCTCTCGATCCGCATTTAAAATTCTTCTAGAATTAACTATTCACGATACCTTTTTCACTTTTAATAAAAAAATATACAAACAAGTTGATGGTATGGCCATGGGTTTGCCACTTGGACCAATCTTCGCCAACATACTCGTATACATGTGCCATTCGGAAACCTATTTTTTAAATTATTGTCCCATAGAATTTTAACCTAATTTTTATAAACGATACATCGAAAACATTTTCACATTATTCAATAACTCTACTCAATCTGAACTTTTTAAAAACTTTATAAACTCGTATCACCCTTACATTTCGTTTACCACAGAAAACAAATAATAGTTTATCGTTTTTGGATGTTAAAATAGAAAAAAAACACGGTTACTTTGTAGTTCTGTCTTCCGAAAGCCAACGTTTACCAACCTTGATATAAACCTTTATAACTTTTGTACATTTCAATTTAAATTTAATATTTACACCAGGTTTAGTGACTCCTGGTAGAATAGGTAGAGGTAGGCCTAGGGAGACTCGGATAAGGACTATGAGGCGGGAAGCAGGAGATGATTGTTGGGAAGATCTTGACGCATTAGCTCAAGATAGAGCGTGGTGGCGTGAGTTCATTGGAGCCCTATGCATCCCCGTGGGTGCCACAGGAAATGATTAATTTGTAAAACCTTAATCCACCGCGCCTTCAATATCTGCCCTAATTGGACCCTATTGCATTTGGAAATTAAAAAACTTTCAAAAAATCTTCAATTAAATAAATATCCCTAATGCGTTGCATTAGGGATTTTTTTTTAAATAATATTTTTAACCCTATGCAAAATTTTGATGTTCCCCGCAAGAAATTGTATATCTCCTTTCCCATTTTGCGATACCAAACTAGTGTTTTAGAAAAGAATTATTGAATATTTTGAAAAGATCCTATCCACATTTTAATTTAACACCAATCTTTGCTAACCCGTTAAAAATTGGCTCCTTGTTCACTGTAAAAAAAAAACACACTCCTGACATCATACGTTCCGGAGTAATATATAAATATACTGGTCCCAAATGTTCCTTGGGAACGTACACTGAATGTACGTTCGCATCGATGCTCACTGGAGAGTCAGCTACAGAACCGGAAGTGATATTTCTGTAAAAGAAAATTATGTTATCCGATCTTATTCCAATTCGTGTAAAATCCCTATATATATTATAATCAATTTAAAATAACCTCTTCATCAAAATCTAAATCTGACCTTCTCATAATTGATTCCCTATTAATTAAATATAATCAGCCTCAGTTAAATAAAGACTCTAGTTCCACACCGTTATACATTGCTTAATTAAAAATAAAAACACTCTCTTATATAACTAGTTTTCAGTAATTAATTACCTCTAAAACAAACAACTAGCTAACACTATATTCATTCTACCAATCAATTACATAGAATTTTTAAAAAAACAACCACTAAATCAAAGCTTTCCTAGTTACAAATTTTATTCAGTCAGCTTACAGTGTCGTTACCGGTATCGTAAGTGTATACCTTAGCAGCTGCGAATGCAATTACACTTACGTGGCAGGCGGCCGAGAGATGACCAGCTGTACCAAGCTAATGAGGTGGGGCAGTGAGTCCTCCTTGGGTTCGGGAAGTTTAAAGCGATTAAATCTATGCGAGTGCGTTTTCGTTAGCCGGGGATAGTTCTTTAAATGGCAAGTTTCATTTAAGGTTATTAAAAGATTAAAATCCCAAATAAATGTTTAATAACAAAAACAAGATAAATATGGAAACATATACATAGGGATAAATTGAGAATTAATTTCAGGCTCAAAAGTGAATAATGACTCAATGACAAATGCGACAATCAGAAGATAAATGCTTGACTCGGTCAGAAAGGAAAACAATGACAACAGGGGATAATCTTCGTGATGGAGTATAAAAGGTGGAATTGTTTTTACCTTGTAGATTTGACTCTTGATGAATGGGAAAGTGAAGCCAAAGCTCTGATTCTTTGGGGTAAGATAATCTTACTGCACGGGTGAAGTAATCTCAACGGCGGGATTGGATTACCTCGGCCACGAGTGAGGTAATCTTGAATACTGGGCGAATTACTCTTGAAAGGTGAGTCGAGATATTCTTGAACTCGGAGCAAGATGCTCTTGGACGCGGGAATAAGTAATCTCGAACGAGGGGCGAAGTAATCTCGAAAACGGGTGAGACGAGTGCGTCGCACAATTTTCCCAGGAAATGCCGCTTCATGAATTTGCCTATTGACTATGGCCAAAATTCATGGAAATTAGTCTAGCCGACGAAAACTTCTAACTCTGAGGTTCGAGTCGAGACGAAGGGGTGTATCCTCACTGACAATGGTCGATACTGTCTCTTGAGTAATGGGAGACCTCCGAATAAATACTTTGTTGGTTTGCTCGCTGGAAGGCAAGACGTTCGCTCAGGCGGTGATCCTCGACTCAAGGCATGGGGGGTTAGCTGGAGCCTCGTGTCTTCGGGGGATTAGTATGTCCGGGGGCCATGGGGTTTTCGGTGAAGGCGTCTCAGCGGGAAATCGGTCTGCTTGAGCAAACACAGCGTTGGAAAGTGGCTGGCTGCCTCACTTTTTGAAATCCTGCTTAAGGCCACGTGGCCACAAACGTTCTGTATTTATTTCAATGTTTCTCCGGGGGTTGCAGGTCGCTAGCCCGGAATTCTTGGATCTTGAGATTTCCAAGATCTTTGAAATAGGTAACAATCTTTGATACTCTCAAAAATTTCTTTCAGGATGCCTAGATTTGGCAAAAAATATCCTTTTATAGAACTGAAATCCCTCCCGCATACAATTTTAAGAACTCTCATGTATTACCGTTTTCTGAGTCATTTTCCTTGCTTCTCCGCCTTTTGAATAAGTTAAATATTTATGTCATATTAAAGTATCAGTTTACCATGTGCAGAATGCTTATTCATAATAATAAAAATACTATAGAGGGGGAGTTATTATTCAGTTTGCCCTAAACAATACTTTGGGAAAACAGGCAAGTCATTAAGTGTACGCTTGACGCAACATAAATACAATATTAGGAGGGGGAAATGCAGCAGCGCTTTCTTTGTCCCTTTATCGGAAAACAATCACTCTATCAATTGGAATTTGGCTAAATTTATTTTTAAATCTAATGACTTTGTTCGGAGAAATATTGTTGAATGCTCATTCATTAATTCATAGCCTAATTTTAATATATTACCCAGTCTCTTTAAACTGGATCTGTTATTAAAAGGCTTAATTATAACAAAATTGTCCATTTTAAATCTTAACCCTTTGATTTATTAATTTAGTTATATTTCTCTCGTTTATTTTTATGTATTCACAATTAGGTGTGTATGTAATTAACTTAGTGACCTAAATGTCTACATTCTTTGCTCACAGTTGGAATTTCAGGAAGTAGACCTTAGGAGGGGCAGTGAATAAGTTTTGCGAATCGGTAGGGCAAAACAGAGGAAGGGGATGGCTGTTTGTGGGGGTGTTAGGACAACTTATGACAAGTCAGGACCTGCAGCCGCACGCTCCTGTTTCGTCTATTTGAGAAGCAGTAGCTGATCGCAGATCGTCAGTCACAAACTATTCAACAATGGAGAAGGTTGAGCACCGCGCAGTGATCAAATTTTTGACCAAGGAAGGCTATAATGCAAAAGAGATCCATGAACGCATGGTTGCAGTGTACACCGACACCGCCCCTTCCTATGCAAAAATTGCTCGCTGGAATAGGGAGCTCCGCCATGGTCGTGAGTCCCTTGAAGATGACCCTCGTCTAGGACGCCCATCAGACGTGACCAACGAGGACAATGTGGCCCGTGTGGAGAGGATAATCCTCGAAAATCGACGGGTGAAGGTCGAAGAAATCGAGCGAGAACTTGGAATATCCCATGGAAGTGTTATCAACATCATCCACGACAATTTGGCCATGACCAAGTTCTCTGTCCGTTGGGTCCCTAGAAACCTCACGCCCCATGATCGACTTCAACGTCGTCAAAGTCCACAAGGCCAGAGTTGCACAAGCTGCCCTGCGCGAGTGCGGATTCGAGGAGCTCAACTATCCCCCCATCAGTCCAGATCTGGCCCCTAGCGACTACTTTTTATTCCGCCATCTCAAGGCTGCACTGCGTGGACGCCAGTTTGGGGACAATGAAGATGTCCAGCTCGCCGTCCAGGAGTGGATTGAACAGCAGTCGGCAGATTTCTGGTTGTCGGGAATTCGAAGCCTCAGGAACAAGTGGCGCAAGTGCATTGAAGTCGAGGGTAGTTATATTGAAAAATAATAAAACACTTTTCTTCATATATCGTTTCCTTATATCCGAATTTCAAAACTTATTGACCGCCCCTCCTATCTATTTGGTTTTATACTTCATATCCGTCTTTTATAATATTTCTCTATTTTGTAGAATTTTCCGTTACTCCTTGATAATGAACTTAACAATTTCGAAAGTACTTTGAATCCGCCTTTCATTTTCCTCTGGGATTTTTTGCATCTATTGCTCTACTCACGCGCTACTTTGCGAGTTTCTCATATCCATATATATATATATATATATATATGATTCACCGGTTCTTGTTCATATTCATCCTTGGTCAGATAATTGTAACGAAATCTTACACTCCATCTTTCAGTTCATTGATGTCATCTGCATTTCATTTCCAACACCCGCTCTCTCACCCACACTACGCCTCAATTCTCTTTCCTTCCTCCTCTCTCTCTCTCTCTCTTTCTGCCCCCCCGCCTCCTCCCGAAAGCACTTGAGTGGCAGTCGTGGCATTTCATAGACACATTGACAGATTCACGGGAGAATTGACAGCGAATGTGTACTGATGCGAATGTTTAATGCACGTGCGAAAGGACAGGTGTCGTGGATGTGTGGGCGTGAAAGGACAGGTGGTGTGTGGATGCGTATCAAATATATTTGGTGTACAGTAGGGAAAGAAGTAAGAAATGGAGGAATATTTATAAAATAAATAGAAAAAGAAGCGTCTCTTAGGGGGAGCCCATCCCACCCAGCTTTCATACTTTAAGGTACGATTTATGTCGTATGTAGGAGACGATGAGTTCCAAAAGTACGAACAAAGAGTTTAGAGAGGGAAGAGGAGGGTAGGAAATGTGAATTTGAGAGGTAGATTTAAGGCGTGTATGAATGAGTTGAGGTGTGTGTGTGAAGGGGCGAAATGGATGTTTGAGAGTTAAGGAATATGAAGTAATAAGAGTGCAAAATGAGGTTGAGAATAATGAAACGAGAATAAATAGTGAGAATAGAGTTAATGGAGTGTGAGAATGAAGGAAAAAATGAAAAGTGAGATGTTATGTTGAGTATGAAGGAGTGAGAGAGAAAAAAAATAGGTGTGTGATTAACGTCACCTGCAAGTTGTGCACTTATATTTAAAGTTAAGGAGTATTTCTGGATTGTATGTAGTGAATTTTTAAAAGCCAAAACAATTCGAATGAAAATAACGAATGAAAGGGGAGAGAATGAAGACGAGCCAAAATAAAGAGGAAAATCTTGGATTCCAAGCACTTTTTTCTTTTGCCATGCCTCAGTCATGCATAATAGGAGAATGTTCAGTAGGAATTAAAGTTTTTAAGTGATGGAGAAGAATAGAGGAAATAGAGGATGAAGACGAAAAGGAAATAAACAATAGCAATGTTAAATTATATGACAGAAACAGAGCAACTCGTCTACGCATGCCTTTGCTGACAAAGCGGTCCGAGATTGACTTGAGTGGACCGGGTTCCAAAATGACCCAAATTGTGCAACGGGCTAAACATCAGCTCGCGAAATTAAGGATTGAGGGACGTTCTCACTGAACTTTGGGAAAGGTCGCAGATAATAGCGATGTCTGAGGAACGTAGGTGATGTTAGAGGAACGTATGCGATGTCTGAGCAACGTATGCGAGGTCTGAGGAACGTATGCGATTTCTGAGAAACGTATAGGATGTCTGAGGAACGTATGCGATGTCTGAGGAAATTATAGGATGTCTGAGGAACGTATGCGATGTCTGAGGAACGTATAGGGTGTCTGAGGAACGTATGAGACGTCTTAGGAACGTATGCGATGTCTGAGGAACGTATGCGATGTCTGAGGAACGTATGCGATGTCTGAGGAACGTATGCGATGTCTGAGGAACGTATGTACCTCACTTTCAAATTCACCAAGAAGTTGATCACTCGTAGAAGTCGAGATAGTTTGTGAGCACCTTTATTCGGATGATATTTTCTTCCTCTGTTCCTGAACTGTTCCACAAGTTCGAATACCCATTTTCTGCTTTCAGTCATCAATGTATGTGGAAAATTATTAAAAAAAACACTACATGATGGTCCGTACCCTCAACTGGCTGCAACATATTCTTGACGACATGGGATCCTAGACGGGATTTACTATCACCTTCCATGCCAGAGGAGATGGGGAAATTATATGGATACCCATTTACACCACATGGCATCTACATTTAGTAGCTTAATCTTACCCGCATATTCCTTTTGAATTGCCTAACACTACGATGCCCGTGATAAGGAATCATATATTCGTCGATGCGCAAAAGCTCGTGAATTACAATCAAACTCCTGACAGCTCTTTGTCACAATTTGGCCATCTTTGAGGCTGCTAAATTACTGTCATAACACAGGGGAACAATTTTAATCACATTTTATGGTGACTTAGATTTATCTGCCAATTTTAATTCGTTTTTTCATGCTGATTTCAAATATAGATAATCCATTTTTACCTACATGCTATAGTTATTCTGTAATTTTTATTTTCTCGTTTTCCCGAATAGTAATAAGTGTTATTGTGCAAAATATTGACATTATTGTTTCTTTTTTCAGGTCTCATATTAGAGTGACGGCTTCGTTAAGAGGAAATTGCGTTAATGATCCAGGCACCTTCTGCTACATATGCGGCTGTTACATGCTAGTTCGTCAAAGGCGCAATATATCAAACTTTGTGATCCGCACTTATAATGCATATTTTGATGTTCCTCTTGGCGATCAAGATAAGAAGTGGGCCCCACATGCTGATTGCCATAGTTGTGTGGAACATCTTCGTGAGTGGACGAAAGGAAAGAGAAATGGTCTTCCTTTTGAAATCCCCATAGTTTGGCGAGAGCCAAAAGGATCATGTATGGGACTTTTATTTCTTTCTGGTGAATCCTAAAGAGATTGGCAAGAAAAATCGGCACAAGATCGACTACCCCAACATTCCCTCGGTGATCCGGCCAGTACTCGTACCTCATTCTGAGTCTTTACCATTTCTGATTTTCAGTGGATATGCTTCCTCCGAGGATGAAAATGATGCACTTCATATGGACGTCCACGGAACGGATTCAGAGTCTGCAGATTCATTATCAGATACTGAACAGTCATTAGCTCCTCACTGTTTCAATCAAGAGGATTTGAATGACTTGATACGTGATTTGGCGCTCTCCAAGAAAGCTGCAGCACTTTTAGCCTCCAGTTTGATTGAAAAACATATAATTGACAAGTCGGTACGGGTATCATATTACCAAACAAGAGAGAATACATTTGTTAAGTATTTCTCTGAGGACAAATAATTTGTATACTGCCACGATTTTCCTGGTCTGTTTACCGAGTTGGGACTTGGCACCTATAGCCCTGCTGAGTGGAGATTGTTTTTGGATAGCTCCAAGCGAAGCCTCAAGTCTGTGTGTCCTTTTGCATAATGGCAATGACTTTGGTGCAGTTTCTCTCGGTCACTCTGTCCATCTGCGAGAAACTCACGATGACATAAGAATGGTCATGGATTTACTTAAGTACCATGAACACAATTAGATCATACGAGAGGCGGTCAATAAGTTTTGCGAATCGGTAGGGCAAAACAGAGGAAGGGGGATGGCTGTTTGTGAGGGTGTTAAGACAACTTATGAAAAGTCAGGACCTGCAGCCGCACGCTCCTGCCTCGTCTATTTAAGAAGCAGTAGCTGATCGCAGATCGTCAGTCACAAATTTTTCAACAATGGAGAAGGTTGAGCACCGCGCAGTGATCAAATTTGTGACCAAGGAAGGCAAAAAGGCAAAAGAGATCCATGAACGCATGGTTGGAGTGTACACCGACACCGCCCCTTCCTATGGAAGTGTTATGAACATCATCCACGACAATTTGGCCATGAACAAGGTCTCTGCCCGTTGGGTCCCTAGAAACCTCACGCCCCATGATTAAATTCAACGTCGTCAAAGTCCACAAGGCCAGAGTTGCACAAGCTGCCCTGCGTGAGTGCGGATTCGCGGAGCTCAACCTTACCCCCTACAGTCCAGATCTGGCCCCTAGCGACTACTTTTTATTTCGCCAGCTCAAGGCTGCACTGCATGGACGCCGGTTTGGGGACGCTGAAGATGTTCAGCTCGCCGTCTAGGAGTGGATTGAACAGCAGTCGGGAGATTTCTGGTTGTCGGGAATTCGAAGCCTCAGGGACAAGTGGCGCAAATGCATTGAAGTCGAGGGTAGTTATATTGAAAAATAATAAAACACTTTTCTTCATATCTCGTTTCCTTATATCCGAATTGCAAAACTTATTGACCGCCCCTCGTATGTGTAGACCTTAAGATGGTCAACTTCCTCCTTGGCCAGGAGAAGAGATATACAAAATTTCCATGCTATATCTGTATGTGGGACAGTCGAGCCCGTGATAAACACTGGTCCCAAAAAGATTGGCCAGTTCGGGAAACTTTGGAAGCAGGAATGCCAAACATTGTTAATGAGCCAATCGTAAGTCGAGAGAAGATCGTTTTCCCTCCACTTCATCTCAAACTGGGGTTGATGAAGCAGTATGTCAATGCGTTGAGCACTGACAATGATTGTTTTCAGTACATAGTATCGGCGTTTCCTGCTGTTTCATACGCAAAAATAAAAGCAGGAGTATTTGATGGTCCCCAAATCCGAAGACTTCTGAGTGATTCTAGATTCGTGAATACCATGAATGCAAAAGAGAAGGCAGCCTGGCTCTCATTTTTTGCCATTGTTCGTAACTTCTTGGGAAACAAAAAAGCGCATAACTACGAGGATCTGGTCACTAATATGCTTTTAGCATATCGTGATGCAACATGAGTGTGAAGCTGCATTTCCTAAATAGTGACCTCGACCTATTCCCAGAGAATCATTTTGCCGTGATCGACGAACAAGGGGAACGCCTCCATCAGGATTTGATGACGATGGAAGAGCGCTACCAAGGTCACTGGAATAGACACGATGGCGGACTACTGCTGGACGATTATACGAAACCAGCCAGAGAAGACTTACAAGAGAAAGAGTTACAAATGCAAATCTTTGCCCTATTGAAATCAAGAAGAGGTCCTCCAGCCGGATTTACAGTCATTAATAAATTACAATCTATTTGATTACAGTATTTGTAATCCTAATGTGTAATTCAAGTTTCTTCTCATATGCAATAAAATGTTTGTGCAAAAAACCTGCTTTACTATAAATAACGCAAAAGGATGATTCGAAATTACTTCAGGGCATGATGATAGGCGGGATAAAATGAAAATTATTTTATAATATTAGTTATTGTTATTACGAAAAATCTGTAGCATTTAGAGAGAATCTGATTTCAGATTTGAATTCGGCATGCTAAAATTAGGTAGGAAAATGTACTTTTGCCAATTCACCAAATACAGGGTGTTCCCCAGTGTAATCTTTGATGTTCCCATAGATATATTTTCAAAGAAATAGGATATTATAAATGCCTTTTAATATTATAAGCTATTGATACTATTAATCACGGTTTAATCATAAGAGCTAGCCAGCGGCAGAAGCTGCAAGCGAGAAGGAAAGCAAAACAGGCACTTAACACTAAACTGCAGGCGCACCGGTGTGTGGACACTCCTTGGTGCCTACCAACCCCTGCCCCTCCCCCTGCCTTTTGGGTTCTGCCTTTTAAGGCAAAGGCTAAAGGAAGGATACCTCAATCACAAACCAGGATCGGGAATGCCTATAGACGATCACTAACAGACCGGTGTCTCGGCAGCTCCCTGCAGCCGAGGATGAAGCCTGGTCGTCTCGAGCCTTTCATCCCACCAGGGTGGCCCTCCCTCCGGTTAAGATACGGGTCCGAAGACTGCACACATTCCTACCCGTTTAAACCTAGTGCAGGTTGATGCCCTCATGAGGGCATCCGTTATCATCGGCCTTGATGGACTTCTCAAAGCCAAGCCAAGCGAAGAGATCTGTCTCTGATCATTGTTTACCTAACACAGATGCACCCAAATCCTCACTTTCAGGACCAGTAGTCATTTTCAGAAGGCAGAAAGTGGAATCTGACTGTAAGCAAGAGTCCCTAGAATTATTTTTCCTTACTAACATGCAAATTGAAATCATTTTTGTCCCTCTGAATACAAATTACTTTGCTCATTTACGTGATGAATAACCTCAGGCCCAAAGAACAGGTTGCATATTTCATATGGTTCCTTGCCACAATAGTCCCCAACCAACTTTGTATTCTATATAAATGTACAGAAAACTTTTCAAAATTCTTCCATCTCTAAATTTCTCCATTATCACTCTTATCTGCAGTTTTTCCTACTCTACTTCTTCGTGAACTTCTACTTTGCCACTATGTTAATTTTGCAATACAGTCCTTGTCGAGAACATAGTCATCCTCCTCATCACTTTCAATAGGTCGATCTTCAGCAGGTCAATTCTGGGCTGTGTAAAATCTAGTATCCTAGTCTACCATCAGCTATACGTCCAGGGCCTCATTCAGCTGAAATCACAGAGCCAGGTTCCGGTCAACTACCCTCTCTTAAAGATATGGATAATGATGAAGAACTCAATGACAACAATGGTGCACGTTTTGAAAGAGATGAAGACTCAGATCGTAAGGGATTTGATCACCATGAGTTAAATGATTTGGCGCGAGATTTGGCACTATCAAAAAAAAGCCTTCAGAACTCCTAAGATCAAGAGTGAATGAGAACAACTTGTTTAAAAAGAAGCGAAGGTATCCTACTTTTAATCCAAAGAAAGTGTATTTCTGTACTACTTTCGAAGGAACAGTAGCTTTGTGCATTGTCATGATATACAGTGTTTACTGAAGGAAGTGTGACTTCCGATCTACAACACAACTGAATGACGACTGTTCGTCAAAAAAAGATCGGAGCTTAATGTGTGTTCTTTTCCACATTGGCAAATTATATTGTAGAGTCCCAGTTGGGCATTCAGTTAGTCTTCGTGAAGATCACAGAGACTTACAGAGAGTCATTGACTTGTTGCAATATCTCAAACACAATTTGATTATCTGTGTTTACCTTAAAATGGTATGCTTCCTTCTTGATCAGCAACTCAGATACACGAAGTATCCCTGCTTTTGGTGCATATGGGAGAGCAGAGCTGGAGAGAAGCATTTGGTGGAGAGGAATTGGCTTCCAAGATTTGACCTCAGACGTGGTAATCCCAACGTTTTATATGAGCCACTTATTGACAGAAAATTATATTCCCACCTCTGCACATAAAATTGGATTTCATGAAGCAATTCGTTAAAGCATTAACATCTGAACCTGCTGTTTCAAGTACCTCCTTTTGGCATTTCCTGGCCTGTCAATTGAAAAAAATCAAGGCCAGTGTGTTTGATGGTCCACAGATTCGGCAGGTCATCAAAGATGAACATTTCATCGAGACAATGCTTGGTTATCATTTAAAGACCTTTTCCAGAACTTTCCTTGAAATACACGAGCAAAGAATTACACCGAACTTGTTCAAAAACTATTTGAGAGCTAAAAATCGATCGGTTCCAACATGGAGATCATGTTGCATTTTCTGCATAACTATCTTGATAACTTCCCAGAAAACCTTGGTGAAGTCAGCGATGAAAAAGGTGAACGATTGCTCCAAGATATGATGGTCATGGAGGAACCTTATTAGGGTTAATGGGAAGTGTATATACGAGGGGCGGTCAATAAGTTTTGCAATTCGGATATAAGGAAACGAGATATGAGGAAAAGTGTTTTATTATTTTTCAATATAACTACCCTCGACTTCAATGCACTTGCGCCACTTGTCCCTGAGGATTCGAATTCCCGACAACCAGAAATCTCCCGACTGCTGTTCAATCCACTCTTGGACGGTGAGCTGGACATCTTCATCATCTCCAAACCAGCGTCCACGCAGTGCAGCCTTGAGTTGGCGGAATATAAAGTCACTAGGGGCCAGATCTGGACGTCAGGGAAGATGGTTTAGCTCCTCAAATCCGCACTCACGCAGGGCAGCTTGTGCAACTCTGGCCTTGTGGACTTTGACGAGGTTGAAGTCGATCATGGGGCGTGAGGTTTCTAGGGACCCAACGGACAGAGAACTTGGCCATGGCCAAATTGTCGTGGATGATGTTGATAACACTTCCATGGGATATTCCAAGTTCTCGCTCGATTTCTTCGACCTTCACCCGTCGATTTTCGAGGATTATCCTCTCCACACGGGCCACATTATCCTCGTTGGTCACGTCTGATGGGCGTCCTGGACGGGGGTCATCTTCAAGGGACTCACAACCATGGCGGAACTCCCTATTCTAGTGAGCAATGGTTGCATAGGAAGGGGCGGTGTCGGTGTACACTGCAACCATGCGTTCATTGATCTCTTTTGCATTCTTGCCTTCCTTGGTCAAAAATTTGATCACTGCGCGGTGCTCAACCTTCTCCATTGTTGAAAAATTTGTGACTGATGATCTGCGATCAGCTACTGCTTCTTAAATAGACGAGGCAGGAGCGTGCGGCTGCAGGTCCTGACTTGTCATAAGTTGTCCTAACACCCCCACAAACAGCCATCCCCCTTCCTCTGTTTTTCCCTACCGATTCGCAAAACTTATTGACCGCCCCTCGTGTGTATGTTTTTTGACTAATGTTTGTGTATAAGGCGAAATTATCCTTATATTAAACACTCTATGAAAAGCTATAAGCGTAAATTTTGGCCTTAACTACCTGCACACAATTTAACTTACAGTAACAATATCATTTGTATAAATAAAATAAATTTGTAAAAACATTATAGTCAAGCAATGTTTAATTATTTTCCAGTTTGTGTAAATTGCTAAAATATTCTATAAAATAAGCACAAATCTGTCAGATGCGGTATTTTTATAGTTTTGGTACAAAAATGGGGTATTCTGTAACTCAAAAAGTTGATGGCATACATAAAAAATTGGGATAATTTTTTTAATTCGGATGCCCAAAATTAGTAAAAAAAAACCCAACAAAAACAAGTGTCAAATCTAACTCAACGAAAATTGTATTCGGCAGTGTTTTGTTTTATTTCAATGGATACTGATAGGTGGAAGTACTATGGTTGTTTATGGTCTAACCAACCTACGACGATGCCTACGAAGATGTACAATATTCACCGCAGCAGGAGAATTTATAATTAGCTTGGCTATGGTTTTCATTTTTCTCTTTTGCGATGAATTTGGAAATTAATTTTTTTATCTTTTGAAGTATCATTGTACTGTTATTCTTGTATTTATATTTTTGCTATTCAAGTTCTCTTTTAAAATATTTTCAGCGGGGATTCTTCGTGTTTTATTTCTATTGTATATTCGATTACAACGTAAAGCTCGATGTGTTTTTCGGTTGTTGCTTTTATTGTTATTATAGCTTTCGCAAATAGTTCGTTCGGGACTAAATTTAGGAAATCGTTGCCACTTAGGTTATTCCAGATATTCTTAATCATCATCATTATCACTAACTCTATAATTTAAGAAGGGGATTTATTTGAGTATTTTAATAATAATTTCATCTTAGTTTGGTTATGACTTATGTTTTTTTATCAAAGTTATTTCTAATAATTCTTTTATAATATCAAAAAACAAAATGGTGAAGTTCAGAAATAAATATAAGTATCGAAATGTTCTGAATTTTTAAAACCCAAAGAATTACAAATGGTGAAGTTGAGAAAGTTTATTTTGATATATCTTCTTCTATAACTATTTTATCAACGTGATATTTTGATAGGGTGGAAATTTAGTTTAGAGTTCCTTTTTAAAATGATTATAATTGGCGAAGTTCAGAAAATTTATAAAAAGCTGCTTTTTTTAGATTTTAAATTTGAATTTTAGTAGCGAAGCGCAAGTTCCCCCCCGTAGGGGGAAGTGGCGAAGCCATTGCCTGGTTATTATTATATAAAATTTGGTGAGTCTACCGCACAATTGCCTAATTCGAGAAAAAATTAATTTTAATCTTTTCTTTCCTGGTATTTACAATCGACTTGGAGAATTTCAAGCTACAACTTCTAGGATCTTGTTTGGTCCTCAGGCTTACCAGCGATTGTCATACTGACCTTTATGTGTATTTCATTATCCTGTTGGGATCCGCCTAGATAAAGGCAGGTTGGCGAACCACTATTCCTACTATTAGATATTTGTGTATACAGACTAATAAAGATGAAGTGGGGAATTAAAATTACCTATAGAAGCTTTATGGAATATGGGAAGTCAAGGGAGGGTCATGGAAAGCAGGTGTTGAATCACAGGTGCACAGATTGTCCCCACCTTTCTATGGTCTTTGTTACGGGCTCTCCCATTTCATTATTAGTTTCTATTACATCTTTTTTTTAATTTTTAGCATTCTGTTTCTTTATTACCAGCCTTTAGCCTCATTTCGTTATGTGGTTTCGATGTGATTCAGTATTTCAATTTCGTCTTTGTTACAGAATCTTTATACTTGTATTTATTCCCTCCTTTCATTCGCCCCTGATTTTTGGTGTTTTGAATATGGCCATATTTATTTTTTGTCTTTATTACATTCTTTGTAATTTATTGTTTTATTATTCTATCGTGATTTATCCTAACCTTATTACCGATTCTTTGTTTTATCCCTAATGACCGAGAAAAGAAAAAAAGAAAAACGTGTCAAGGAAGAGTAAAAAAGACAAGAAAGCAAACAAACAAACAAAAGATAAAAAGAAAACCAGAAATAAATAAAAGAGAAAAGAAAGACGAAGTGACAGAAAGAAAAACAAAGAATGACGGAGAGAAAGGCAGTAAGAAAAACGAAAAACGACAGAAAATAAATTACAGACAGAAAAAGAAAGAATAGCTAGAAAGATCAAAACAGAAAAGGGAAGCGAAATAAAGAAAAAAGAAAAAAATACTTCGTTATTTGAGTCGTTGTGTTTACTTTGCAACACGTGTTCATACTATGAAGTTATTTTATCTAGAGTACGAACAGTCCGTACTTCAGAGTCCTTGGTATCAAAGTACGAACAGTTCGTGCTTCGGAGTCTTTGGGTTCAAAGTACGAACAGCCTGTGCTTCGGAATCTTTGGAATCAAAGTACGAACAGTCTGTGCTTCGGAGACTTGGGGTTCAAAGTACGAACAGTCCGTGCTTCGGAGTCTTTGGGTTTAAAGTACGAACAGCCTGGGCTTCGGAATCTTTGGAATCAAAGTACGAACAGTCTGTGCTTCGGAGACTTTGGGATCAAAGTACGAACCGTCGGTGCTTCGGAGTCTTTGGGATCAAAGTACGAACAGCCTGTGCTTCGGAGTCTTTGGGATCAAAGTACAAACAGTCTGTGCAATGGAGTCTTTGAGATCAAAGTACGAACAGTCTGTGCTACGGAGTCTTTGTGGTCATACTACAAAGCGGTTCGTATTTTGAAATCTACGTGTCTCTAGTCCGAATCTGTTCGTACACCCGAACCATTGTGGTAAAGTAAGAACACGTTCGTATTTTGGGTCAATTAAGGACGTTTATACCTTTTACCTTTTGTATTCAAGTATCAATGTGGTCGTACCTCAAAGTCCTCATGCCAGTATTGGTACATTTAGGCCCTTGTGTTCAAAGTAGGAGTCGTTCAAACTTCTAAGTCCATAGGTTAATGTTGGTACGTTTAAGCTTTGTATTCAAGTATCGTGGCGTTGGTAATCTTAAATCCTTATATTCATGATTGCGAACAGGTAAAGGAGGCAAAGAAGCATATATATATATATATATATATATATATATATATATATATATATATATGTGTGTGTGTGTGTGTGTGTGAAAGCTGTGGCCTGTTGAGGCTAATGTGACAAAGTTCCCTGATATTTATACATCACCATCATTCACTATTCAATGAATAATTCAAGAACCGCTAAAATGTAGGGTTGATATATGGTCCCTGAGGCCCTGATAATCCATATTAACCCCCTCTTCCCCGTTGCCTAGGATAAATGAGTTAATAAATAGGTGGAAGAGAGTGCGTGTATGTGTGATAGAGAGAGATAGGGTGAAAGAGGTAGATGAGGAGGGAGAATGAGAGAGAAAGAGAGAGAAGAAAAGTGTGAGAGAGAGTGAGAGGAAGAGAGAGAGGGGGTGTGCAATGGATAAGCGCTAGTGATTACGCTCGTCCCGGTACCGGGACAGCTAAAGTGCGTGAAGATTGCCAAGACTGGGACATTCAACAAGAATGTGCGGAACAGTCTGGGGGACAACGCAGTCTTCACAGTAGGGCGCTGGCGAGCGCTCCATCAAATGGCGGAGCGTCCCGCGAGTGTGTCCAATTCAGAAACGACAGAAAGCAATCTGAGGCTTTCGCGGCATTGGGGGGGGTAGGTCCATGGGAACAGTCGCGGCGCAATGGCATGCAACTTTAAGTTATCCTCGACCGTCTCCCATCTTCTTAGCCAAGCCGCCCGGATTCCTGCCATGGAGTCGGTGCGAGGAAGAGCGAAACGCTGGCCTGGTCGCAGAGTCCTCGCAATTCCCCGCAATTCCTACATGTCCAGGAACCCAGCAGAAGATAATCTCGACATCCACCCGGTTTGCCAAAACCTTGGCGTCACAACTATGGCGAACCAGGGAATGCGGAGATTCTAATGCCCCGAGAGCACTCAGGGCGCTTTGTGAGTCGCTATAGATCACAATCACGTCTCTGAAGCGAGAACGACGCGTTATCTCCCCCCCCCCCCCTCCTCCGGGCAAAGTATTGCTACCAGCTCGGCCGTAAAGACAGACACAGCGCCTGGCAGAGCCTCGCTGACTTCAAACAAAGGAGATACGGCGTGGAACCCGACCCCCTCTTTGGACTTGGAGCCATCCGTATACACTAGCACGGTTCTAGCGTGACACGAGGTGTGCTCCAAAAAGGTTGAACGCAATAGTCCGGGGACTGTAAGAACTTTGAGAGCAGAGGCGTGGCGACAAATAGCCAAAGGTGGTACCCTCTAGGGTGGCGTCCTGGGTAGAACCAGCGGCGCCATCGGCCCGAGAGATATACATAGTTCTTGAAGGAGTTTCCTAGCCCTAAACCCACATGGCTTAGGGTATGACTGACGTCTCTCGGTGGCATAGGCACCGTCGAAATCAGCTGCGGATGCAGTGAGATCATTATTCGCGCGTACAGGCGAATAATGCACTGTGCACGGCGTAGAGTGAGTGGCATCTTTCCAGCATCGACAAGTAAGCTCTTAATGGGAGAAGTACCGAAGACACCGGTCACCAGGCGAAGGCCGGTATGATGAATCGAGTCCACCTTCCTTAATCCACGCTCAGCTGCGGATGCATAAAACTCACATCCGTAATCGAGCTTCGAACGAACAAAGGATTGATAAAAAAGTAAGGCAGTAGTCCTATAAGCGCCTCAAGCGCCAAACGTCACGGAATATCCATGGTGCAGGTACAAGAGACCCTAAGGCTATAATATGAGCCTCCCAGGTAAGGCGTCGGTCAAATACAAGACCAAGGAAACGGTGCGATTCAACCATTTCCAGGTGCACCCCATTAAGAAACAAATCTGGGTTGGGGTGGAGCCATGGATGACGGCAGAAGTGCACCACCTTAGTCTTGGCTAAAGAAAATCGAAACCTGTGCGCTTTGGCTTAGTGAGAGACGCGGTTCAATGCCTGTTGGAGTCGGCGCTCCATAGTTGGCATCTGGGCCGCGCCAAAAGAGCTCGAAAGATCGTCCACGTAGAGAGTAGCGAGATCATCTTCCGGCAGCACCAAGGTGATGCCGTTGATGCTCAGGGTAAAGAGTGGGACACTGAGGACACTTTCCGGCTGGACTCCCTCTTCCTGCTCCATTGGGCCGTAGAGCACCCCCTCCCACACACACACACCCGTACGCGGAATAGACGGTGTCGCAAAAATTCAGATATAAAGATTAGGAGGCGTCCCCTCGCTCCCATCGTGAGGAGAGTCTCCATGATACCGTATCGCCGTGTAGTATCATAGGCCTTCTCCAGATCGAAAAACACCATGGCGTAGTGTTATGTACGAAGGAAGGCCTCGCAGACAGCATTTTCCAGTCGGAGCAGAGCATCCGACGTGGATTGGAACTTGCGGAAGCCGCACTGTGCAGAAGACCGATGGCCTCCGTTGTCCATAAAAATAGGCTTATCGAACATTTACAAATTTCTCCATAAACTTGCACACGCAAGAGGTTAGAGAGATTGAGCGGAAAGCGGCCGGGGTAGAGTGATCTCTCCCCGGTTTGAGAAGAGCGAACAAGGTAGCGATTTGCCAGGAATCCGGGAGGAGACCCTCCACCCAGATCCTGTTGAACAAATCTAACGGAATGGCCATGCCTCGCTCACCCAGGTGTCGAAGCATAGCGTACGGGACATCGTCCGGACCATGGGCGGTGTCCGCGCACGAAACGAGAGCGGAGCGCAACTCACTCACAGTAAACCTGTCGTTGAAGGGTTCCCCGCCTCTGGAGGTAAAGTCCAGCCGGCAGCCTTTCCCGGCTAGAGAATGCGGAGAAAGCGGTCGCAAAGGATTCTGCCACGGACGCGGGGTCCGAAATTGCGGTCCCATTCTTCTGGAGAACGGGAGGGGGGGGGGGGTCCTGCAAGAACTTGCCCCTAATCCTTTTGACTCACTTTTGATTCACTCAAACATGGATCTTGATAATTTCGGAGCATCGACGAGGCGAAAGGAAAATAGGCGAGATTCCCTTCTACCCCAAAAGGGGGGAAGATGAACACGGCTGCTAAGCCTCAGAGCGGGACGGCGTCATCAAGCGGGGGGAAGACGGTCCTAAAGCCCCCCAAATTAAATACAGCTGCGCTGATCCGTCTCGATCAGGGAAATTCTGTGTGATAATGGCGTATTGACTTTCATGCTCCCACAAGGTCCATAAATACCTCAGAAAGGTTAACCCAATTTAACTTTTAACCCCCTCTCCCACTTCACCTAACCCCACTAACCTTACCACATTAACCTAAACCCACTTAACTTAATTCTTACTCTAACTAACGCCCCACTCAACCCAATTCAAACTAACACCACTTAACTTAATCCTCATTCTAACTACCCCCCCCCCCACTTAACCCAATTCAACTTAATCCTCACTCTAACTAACCTCAACCCAATTCAACCTAACCCCACTTAACCTAATCCCCCTTAACATAGGCCCCACTTAACCCAACTCAACTTAACTCCATTTAACCCAAGCGAAGGTATCCACCCCTAACTTCACCTAACCTAACTTAACCCACCTTAACCTTCCCCAAGCCCCTTCACCTAAGCCCTTCCCCCAACGCGTGGGCAATGAGTGTAGTGGATAGGGCGTTGGACTTCTAACTTCAAGGCGCCGGTTCGATTCCAGCGAGTTCGGACACAAAAGTTTTAACGGCGTCGCGAGCTGGCCGCCCATTGGCGGATACGCTGATTCTTATCAGCCTGGAGGTAAGTAGACCAACACACGTATCCTGTACATAGGCCATCGCAACATAGCTATCAGTTCCATCCCCGTCTTCACGTCTCAATGTTCCCAATCTCTTTTCTGTTCTCAAATCCTATCGATAGTGCCTAGTAGCCCTGGAGGTGCAGTTATATCTCCTATCATGCTATTCATATCTTCATACCCCTTAGAACTCCCCCCCTATGAAGAATGGCTTCCTGTGCCTCGCGTTGGTCACGAGTGTCATTCTGATTTTTATGTGTATTTCATTATCCGGTCGGAGGTTCACGCCCACGAGGCGAGGCGTAACTCACTCCTCCGCACGTTAAAACAACTTCCTTTTTTATGTTCCTGCAAAAGACTACCCCTCCCCCTCCCTCCCAATAATTCTTCCTTGAGCCTCTTTCACAACATCCAAGAACCGACGTGATCAAGAAGAAAGTGTGATAAGAAAACATAAAATTGGAGGTGGAGTAATGTAGAAAATAATAGGGGGAATTAACGAAAAAAAGGTCATTTGTGCAAGAAAAAAACGAGATATAATTGTAGGGAGTAACCAGGTGTAGAAAGTTGATGTATTAAGGTGTAACTTGGGTGATTTAGTCAAAGTGAAAGTGAACTATAGACTTATTGTAGAGTTGTGCACAGTATTTATTAAAGAGAAAGAGAGTGGTAGAGTGAGAGAGAGGAAGAGATAGAGATGAGAGAGAAGGAGAGATAGGGATGAGAGAAAGAGGAGGATATAGGGGCAAGAGAGAAAGAGAGAAGGAGATAGGGGTGAGAGAGAGAGAGAGAGAACGAAAAAAGGAGATAGGGGCGTGATAGAGAGAGAGAAGGAGATAGAGGCGAGATAGAGAGAGAAAGAGAGAAGGAGATAGGGGCGAGGGAGAAAGAGAGAAAGGGGTAGAGGCGAAAGAGAAAGAGAGAAGGAGATAGGGGTGAGAGAGAGAAAGAGAGAAATAAATACGAGTGAGAGAGAGGAAGAGATAGGGAAGAGAGAAGGATGAGGGATAGAGATATAGAGGTAAGCGTGAATTCGAGAATTCGTTCAGATACTACGTGTAACAGTCTATATCCCCTCCCCCTCTCTGGGTACACAAGGTTCTGTTGTAGACCGTACACTAAAGAATAAATGCGTTTGTTTTCCGCTAATTTTAAGTGGGCTATAGTCTCTTGTAGTACGCCGCCCCTCGGCTTACGCACACCACTTCCTCCAATGTAAAGGAGTCGTCTCGTGCGACAAAAGGGAATTTGCGGGCGAGATTCTGGCTCCCGCTGAAACTAGCGAGAGAGCGAAGCGACCTCGCCAATTATGGCGTTCACAATCTCTTTTTCATTTCTGCCGGAAGTAAACTTGTTTGGTAGCGAAACTCCTCTCCCAAAAGGAGAACTGCTAGCTAGTTCCTATTAATTTGTGGAAGAATAAAACCAGCATGTTGGGAGAAGAGAGATTCATTCAAATCACTTCAGAGCAGTTCATAATTTCGACTTTATTCCTTTTCTACGTGCGAGGAGACTAGCCTGCTCTGAGATCTCTTCTCTTCCGCTGGTATCCATGGTAACAGTCGCCTGTATTTCAACGTTGAGGTCGCCGCGATTAATCGCACTCCTTGAGTCATCGTCGAGTGAGTTTCATCCCTTCATTGAAGCCTACATCTTAATCTCCTGGCGAGTTTTTTCCTTACCGTTACTTCGCTGAGTTTAAAGACCATATAATTCGTTCAGAAACTTGAACATACGGTGAAAACATAAGTATTCATTCGCATATCATTTCAATGTATTCACACTAAAATTGAGCGAATAAATTCAGTACATTGAAAGCGATTTAATTGTCAGTAGCAAGTTTTCGTGTAGTGAATTCCAACCTTTGTGTGTTACTAAAATATTTCGCATTTAATTAATGTAGTTCAATTATTTTCTGTAATAGAGCCCGAAATCCAATATCGTTCCTCGCAGCCTTCCAGAGTAAAGAGTATACATTCTACGTCCTCAAAATTCACTTCGAGCCAGAGGCAAATCAAAGCAAAAAGATCCTATTAGCCTATATTATAGTGCTAGTGTTACCTAAAGTTTTATATATTTATTTATATATTGATTTAGTTTTTAATCGTGGATATCACAAAAACATTTGCATTAAGAATTGGCTAGTATTTATTTTTATTGCTATAATTCACTTTCCAGCATAACGCGTGACGAAAAATATTGCTACTTGGCAACACAGCACAGCAGACATGCAAAGCTATTCGAGGACTTATAAAACATATAGCTCATTATCTCGTAAACTTACTTTTGTCAGAAATATTTCAAAAAATTGAAATGGCTAATTGGGTCAACTGTGCGAATAGTAAAGAAAAATAATCAAATATTTAAGTGTCTCAATCTCCACTGATCTAAAAGTTTCGAATGATCTAAAAGTCTCGAAACGATGAATTGTATTATCACAAAAGTATAATAGGGTTCTAAGATACATACCTAGACATGGTGGGCTTAGTATAAAGCAAAAATTGACAACCGTACTAAACCGCACCATTTATCTCGATTTTCTCGAAATTGATCCATACCTAGATATTTTGCGATTTAAATCGAAAGATATAACTTTTCCTTCCAATGGCTAAATCATGGGCCCTCCATTGGATAAATATTTAAGTAACGCAATATAAAATGCATTAAAGTTTAATGTAAAAGCGACCAATAAGAATTAAAGCTCAATTCTGAATTCAAAATCGTTTTTCAGGCAAAGAAAATCAATTGACGAAAAAATGATTCAGCTTTTGCTTTCAAAGGTTTAGGGATTGTCATGAGTTTATTGTTTGCAAAGATTTGCGGAATTGTACACGATTTAACTACATAATTTATGAACACCTTTGATCTTATTTTGTCAATATTTGCAAAAATGTAGAAATAGTGTTTTATTTTGCTGACCTTCATTCAAATTTAAATTAAGCGTAAAACTGCAAGGTAAAATATGTTACCATTATTCAAGCTCAAACAATCTTGTTTTGATTTTTATAAAAAGCCATGTTCAAATCACCTTTGAAATATCGAGAATTTCGATTTATTGTTTTTTCAAATTTATGACAATTCGAAGAGGAAGAAGAAACTCTCAGTGACGGTGTTTTATGTACATGTGAAATATCTTGAAAAGTTGGACGAATTTTTCAAAGGAGAGGTTCCAAGATTTGGAGTAAATGCCATTTTTTGACTCGATTTTATCACTTTTTTATTCTAAAATTGAGAGAAATATGAATCATTGCGAAATTCTAGACGCTTATTGACATGTTAATATTGAAACAAAAGTTCCATTTAAAAATAATAATCTTTGGTCGTTTTGGATAAATGAGAACATTTCTTAAGTCAAGCCAAGCAGACGAAGCTCTAGAACTTCCACTACCTGTTGCATGGGCTGCTAGCATAAGGTGGGTGCTATAAAATTCCCTAGTATGCAACAGCCTCCACTCTAAACTGGTTCCCCAGGGCAGTCTTACAGAAATGGCAGTCTCCCTTAATTGTGGTTACGCTGGTTGGTCCTACATCACAGGTTGTGGAACCAAAGGTTTTCTCCTTTAATATCCCAAGTGGTTGGAGGTAGCAGAGGTCTTCTACTAATGGGGATTAATACAACAACAAAAACAACAACATTTCCTATGTCATGTAAGGTCGAAGTTGATTTCAGTTATACAAATTCGATTTTGACAATGAAAAAGAAACAAACTGATTGACGAAGAAGGACGAAGCGCGTTTAAGCTGACCAATTTTGCACCTAAAATAAACACCATTTTAAGACATCCTCAAGCCGCATCCATCTCGTTGATTATGCATATGTTTATATTGAAGTTTTGAATTAAATGAGAGTGAAACATAACTATTCACATATGAATTAAACTGTGGTAACCTTTAACATGTGAATTACGTTATTATTCAGCCAGTTTGCTTCACTTAGCTTAATAAATATTTAAATTTGAAATAGATTTTTGGATATTATTTCCTTGGGGGAGGTTTGGCATTTGAGGTATCATACAAGAGGTTGAGAGAGGAAATGTGGGAACTTGTGATTTAAAACATTTTGAAGTACCTTCCCATATTACATGCTATTATATCGGTCATTTTCAATATTACTGATCTTTTTCTTTTACCCACTTTATTTCATCTGTCCATTCCTTCATTCTTCGTACTCTACTGAGTATAATACCCTTGATAGCTATAGAGTTTGCTCTATTTATCTAATAGAGGATCAAAAGATATTTAATTGACTATTAGGTAGGTAATTAAATGAATTTCTGATCTATCTTGGGACAAGCTGTTTTTAGTCATCCTCAAGGTGGGGCATCCGGTCTGCCCCTTTGCTTGAAGAATTGCGCCCTCATACGAGTTCCTCCTTGGGAAAATGGAAGGAGGAGCACGAGAATCAAAGATCTTGATCTAGTAAATGCCAAGGATCGCTTCTCACTCTCCTGCTCCGCAGAGGCTGGCGGAAGCTCACACAGAAGTTTACTTGGTCGCACGGGAAGGCTCGTGTAAGTGTATGCAAGTCGAGTAGGAAATGATGGGGGCCAGTGTCCCTTACAAATTCCCCCAACAGTAAAATTACCAAAGAGAAAATGGGAAAAAAATATGTGCGAAGAGAAATTTGCACCTATTTGGTTCCCTTAAGCCCGGGGGAGCCGAGGTTTTGAGGTGAGCAGATATAAAGTAAAACTGTTAAGAAGCTGGGGTACAGTGTGTCATTGTGACTTTGATTAATGGCATGGTACGCAGGTATGAGTCAGGTGACGAACGTCTCTCTTTATCTCCAAGATGAGAGAGACAGTGTAGGATAGCGAAAACAACTCCCTGGAAGCTATAGATATAGAAAGCCGTTGTTTTACTATGGAGACTTTGCAGTACAGTCCCGTCAAAAAGTATTCAAATGTCTGTATTTCTATCCCAGCTTCCATAACTTTTGCCAGAGAAAATCCAAAGGTTCTAAAATTAGTGTACGATAAACTACAGATATAAAAACTACCTATAGGTAATGGTTGGCAAATTTGGCTGAGTAAAACAAAGGTTATCAGCAGATAAGTAAGTTATTTGAAAAAAAAAAAGGTTCCAAAATGATCCAAACTCTTAGGTTTCTTGTAGAGAGAACCGACATTGTTTGCATAGCAACTAACTGTTGCTGATAATTTTAGTTTTATTAATCTAAATTTGCATAAGCTTCACTCATACATGGATGTAGTTTATTGTACACCAATTTTGGATACCTTGGATTTTCTCTGGCAAAAGTTATGGAAGATGTGATAGAAATACAAGCGTTCTTTCAGGAAGGTACTGTATATATGGGAATTCCCGAGGTCAAATGTGACCTTTTCAATTTTGAGTGTACCAGGGCACATAATTAGGCCAGTGAGGTTGGGCTCATTGTTTTGCACTGCCGCAATTGCATGATAATTTGCATCTGCGGGACGTGGTTCCATTTCAGCGATGGTTAGGCGAGAGAGCATCTGCTACGACATTGTCTTCCACCTTAACATAGCGAATATCAGTTGTGATCTTCCAATATATAATCCAGTGGACGAGATTCGAGTGGGGAATATCAATCGGAAGCGATCAAATAGCAGGTACGAGTGATAGACGATCTGTTTATACGGTGAAGTTTCGCTTTTTCAACTGGTGACAAAAATGCGAGGAATAGTCATGAGTTCATGTCCAAATGTGTACTAACGTCTCTTAGCAGGCTTTTGCATCTTGAACAAGAATGCTATTGGAAACCATGCTGCTTTCTTTCTTTGCTGCAACACGCTTGCCAAGCCAATGGTTTTGTTGGAAGGTAAAAGCAAGCCCGAGGAGCTTACATTGACTAAACGCGTTTGGACAGCTAAAACACTTTTGACCTTGATGAGTCTTGGCTGCTTGACCATCTACCTAAGCGGAGAGTTCTTTTTTTAATTCCCCCTTTAAGGGGTTTGAAATTTGAGCACAGCGTGAGATAAAATGACGGACAAAGTTGGTCTACAATTAAGTTTTTCTTAAGATATACAAGACTCATTGGTCCAAAATTGAGTTTTATGGAAATCCTGAATGTCTCAAAGCTGAGTTTTAAAGGAAATTTACAGGTGTCTTGCGTGAGCCAAACTAGAGTTTTACAGATATACAGAACTCATGCGTAAACTTAAGAGATTTTTAGGGGATTTAAGAACTCTTGGGTGAATCAAAAGCGAGGCATGTAGTAGATTTACAAGACTCCTTCGTAACCTAAACTTGACAACTTGAATTTTTTTGAGAATATTCAGAAGACTCCTGCGTGACGCAAATTTGAGTTTTAGGAAAGATATACAGGAATCGTGTATGACCCAAAATTGAGTTTCAAAAAATATTTACAGGAGTCATCCGTGAACCAAGCTTAGCTTTACAGATTATTATGCTCCTGATTTTACAAACACTTGATATTTTCCGGAAAATTGTAAGTCCTTTGCGTGATTTGAAAGCCTCTTGCGTGGTCCAAATTTGAGTTTTACAGGAAATTTACAGAACTTATTTGTGAGCTAAACTTCAGTTTTACAGGAAAATTAGGGGATTATTATGTGACCCGAACAGGTTCTTTCGTGACACATTTTTTTTTAACATTTCTTACAGATTTAGAGATCTTGGGTGACGCATGTGTGACTATTATAATAAATGTTCAGGAATTTTTACAACTCAAACCTTTTTTTATACAAGATTCGGGCGTTACGCAAACTTGAATTTTACAGATTTACAGGGCTCGTGCATCATTTAAACAAGGATCTCACAGGACTCGTGCATGACCAAAACTTGGGTTCTACAGGAGATTTACATGACTCGTATTACCCAAACATGAGTTTTATAGATTTACCTAAGTGACCCGATCTTGAATTTTACGGGTGATTTACCGCACTTTTGCTTTACCCGAACATGAATTTAACAGGTAATTTACAGGACTCATCCATTCAGAAACAAATTTTACAGGAGATAGAATCGAGTCTTGAATAACCAAAACGTGACTTTACGAAATATTTACTGACTCCTTCGAAATTAAAACCATAGGTTTACACATTTACAGGACTCCTGCGGACCTAAACTTTTTTGCAGATTACAAAACTCTTGCGTGGCCAACACTCGATCCTGACAGGACTCATGTGCGTGGCCTTCATTTCGCAGTTCATTCGTCCTTACGTAGATGATCTCTTCTTTGTCGTTCTTCTCATCTTCACTTCCTCTATTATACATTTTCTACTCTTAATTGTCTTTCTTACCCCCATCTGATTCTACCATCAACTATGCTTGATTATTTAAATTTTAAGGTAGATTAATCCCCCTCTACTTTCCCACAATTAAGTCTAAATGGTTGAAGGGGGGGGGGGTCCTTTACCTAAAACTTGAACAGCTGTTGTTTTTTTACTCATTATCCCTCGTCTTTATCCTCACGGTAATTCCTATACCTGGTGTGACTCTCACCTCCCCCTCTCCTCGAAGGGGAATCTGAAGTCGACTTTTGGGAGAGCTGCGAGCTCTTCGTGTCTTCAATACCCCCAAATAGTCCCCTCCTTTGATCTCTCGGACTCTTTCTACACAAATTAAATCTTCTAATTCGCTTTCTCGACATTTTCCTCATTTTTATTCTTTTTTCTCTTTAAATCTTTTTTGCTGCAAATTCTCACGTCGCTTTCGTCGTTTCGGAGTAAAAAACTGCCCCTTTCCTCTTTCCTTTCTTTTTGCATTTAAAATTTTCCTTTTATTTTTATTTTTATTCCTATTTTGTTTCTTATTTTTTAAGAAACAAACATAACAAGTATTCAATCAAATTTACTAAACCCGTTGAGAAGTGCAAAGGGTTCGAACCCGTAGTGCGTCAGACAATCCTCTCTTTTCGACTTAACCGGCTTAGTCAACTTGGTCACCATCCGGGTCGTTTGGCTGTTGAGTCAAAGAACGATCAGCGTTTAACACTACGGATTCGCCCCCCTCCCCCAGCTCTGTTTAGTTTTTTTTATTATTCTTCTTGTTTTTGCTCTTTTTTTCATTTTTCCTTAGTTCATTTTTCATTTTCTTTATTTTTCTTTGTTCATTTCATATTTCATTTTATTTCTTTTGTTTTCCATTTGTTCCTTTCTTGTTTCTCTTTTTCTTACACATCCTTTTTTTCATTTTATTTTTTCGTCTTTTTTATTTTCTTTTCCCTTTTGTTGCTCTCTCCTTTTCTTTTTCATTTTCTTCTTATTTTCCTTTTTAATTTTCTTTTCCTTTTATTTCCTTTTCTTCTTACTTTTTCTCTTCCCTTTACTTTGTCAATTTTATTTCCGTTTTATTTTTATTTCCATTTTTCCTTTTCTTCTTTTCCTTTTTCGTTTTCTTTCCCATTCCTTTTTTTTATTCTTCATTTTTTTCTTTTTTATTCTCTCCTTCCTTTTTTTATTCCCACCCGTTTCTTCTTTTACTTTTTCGTTTTCTTTCCTATTCCTTTTTTTCTTTTATTCTTCCTTTTTCTTTTTCATTCTCTCCTTTTTTCTTCCCCCCGGTTCTTCTCTGGCTTTTTCGTTTTCTTTTCCATTCCTTTTTTTCTTTTATTCTTCCTTTTTCTTTTTCATTCTCTCCTTCCTTTTTTTTTCTTCCCCCGTTTCTTCTTTACCTTTTTCGTTTTCTTTCCTATTCCTTTTTTTCTTTTATTCTTCCTTTTTCCTTTTCATTCTCTCCTTCCTTTTTTTTTCTTCCCCTCCACGTTTCTTTTTTTTTTCTTTTTCTCAAAAGGAAGAGAATGACGGACGTTTATTTCAGGTTGAGGCTGATATGGCGCGGCAACTGTTAATTGTAGTTGCGGTGACTTTAATTTTCCCAAAGGAGACTTTGAAGATGGCATAACGGAGGCTGACGGAACACGACTGCTTCATTTTCTAAATGATTTTTTTTTTATCACGTTCTTAGGAAACTTGCATGCTTCGAGGATACACATGTAGATAAGTGTGTACACTACTTAGTGTAAAAGTAGTAAAATAAAATGAGAGAAAAATGCTCTTGAGACAAGGAGATAAGTATCAACCGCAAAGTGTTAATCGAGTAGGTCCTTACGGGATCCTAGGGTTCCTGCTGGTCTTTGTTCTGTAGTTTACTTTTTAGATTAATCATAAAAAAGGAAGAAAGAAGGATTTAAGAGAACGCTTCCGTCGGCGACCATAGCGTAATCCGTTTCAAATTAAAAGCATCTAGTAAAAGGAAACTAGAAAGTAAAGTATCTCTAACTTCAGAAACTGCAATTTTTATGCATCTCTTCCTCAATTTAAGGACTGTCGAGTGGTTAAAAGCTCGCACTCTTAACGAGATGTATAATTAATTATACATTATACATCTCTTAACGATGTGTATAATTAATTTCTGCACAATTTTCTATGAAAATAAGTATACATCCCGAAGAGTAAAAACAAGCATACTAGAAGGAGGGGCTTGTGGTGCCTTGAAGACGCCATAATGCTGGTCATTCGAAAAAGAAAATGAAATTATTCTATTACTAAACGGATTAGAGTTGGCGCAGCCAGCGACACCTAGCAATCTCACGCAATTCGTAGCCTATTCATTTTTGCACTCACGGAAGAAGAAGAGTATTGTTATTAACAAAACTTTCTCGTTCGGCTGCCACCATCGCTCCACGCAAAGTGCCAGCCTTCACATCGACCTCCAAGAAAACTCTCCATTCACGCGAGCTGCAAGAACCATAAATTGAGACAACCGGAAAGAATTCCAACCATAGATTTTGTTAATTATGATTTTTAAAATGATTGTTAAAAAATAAAATATTCATTTAAGTTGTGGTATCTATACATTTTTTATTTAAAGTTTCTGTTTAATTCGAATAACTTCTTAATTTACACTTTTAAACACTATGACTGTTTTAAAATACTTTTAATTTACTATTTGAATTTTATTTATTTATTTTAAAATTAGTCCAACAAAATTTTGTTTACATTCTCGTGTATTAATATTAAGATTTCAATTTTACGCAACTTTATCGTTTTGCGTTAATTTATTTTTACTTTAATCTATTTTATTTTTAGACGTTTTATATTAATTAAGTTTTCAAAATTTCTTCCCCTTGGGTGTGCCTGATGGAGTATTAAAAATAATAACTTTATTTTTAATTTTCCACATCTAAGATATGTTTTTTTATTAATAAATAAGTATATATTTTGTCTTGTTTTCCTTTTTATTCTTTATACTTTAAGCACCTTTTCTATAATATAAAATTGACAATTTTATTGCAAGTCAGTCTTAAATTACAATTTTAGGGAAATGTCAGTTTAAATTACAATTTTACGGCAAAGTTAGTTTTAAATTACAATTTTATTGCAGGATCAGTTGTAAATTACAATTTTATTGCAGGATCAGTTTTAAATTACAATTTTATAGCAAAGTCAGTTTAAATTACAATTTTATGGCAAAATTTAGTTTTAAAAAACAATTTAATGGCAATGTTAGTTTTAAATTACAATTTTATGGCAAAGTCAGTTTTAAATTACAATTTATGGCAAAGTCAACTAGCTTTAAATTACCACTTTATGGCAAGGTTAGTTTTAAATCACGATGTCATTATTTTATCTCGCATGGTATTTTGTTGAAGTGTTGTCTTTATTTGGGCATCTTGTGGAAGTATTGTCTTTACTTGGGTATTTTGTAAAGGAATTGTCTCATTTGGGGTATTTTGGGGGATGAATTGTCTTTTCTTGGTCCCTTGGAGGAGGGATTGTCTTTACTTTCTCATTTAAGATATGGATTGTTCTAACTTTCTTTTCAAAAGATGGAGTCTTTATTTGTTCAATATGAGAAGGGGTGGTCTTTAATTGGTCATTTTATGGGAAGGGTTATCTTTATTTATTTATTTTAAGGACGTATTGTATTTACTTGGTCTTTTGTCGGAAGAATTGGCTTTTCTTGAGTATTTGGGGCACAGTTTGTCCTTACTTCAGCATTTTGGGGTTGGATTGTCTTTACTTGTACACTAGTAGGGATTGAATTTACTTGAACCGATAATTAAATGATTGAATATAGCAAATATTAAAAAGAAATTACATGGCAATAAAAATAAACTATTAAAAGATAAATAATTAATGAAAAAGTTAAAAAATAACTTGTTTGGTCTTTGCACTCAATCAGATGCCTTTGTCTTCCTCAGTAAGGAAATACTATTTAGGTAGGCTCCGAACCACAGTTATCAGTGTTGGAAACCTACTGGTTAACGTAGGCTCCGAAGCACCGGGATCAGTTAGGGGACCTACTTATTAACGTGATCTAAACCACGGGCATCTGTTTAGGGAACCTACTGATTAACGTAGGATCCGAACCACAGGTATCAGAACTACTTGTATCTGTTTGGGGGAGCTACTGATTAACGTGGGCTCCGAACTACTGGTATCTGCTTAGGGGAGCTACTGATTAACGTAGACTCCAAACTACTGGTATCTCTTTAGGGGACCTACTGATTAAAGTGAACTCCGAACCACAGGAACAGTGACCCCATAAGTCTGCGTGTCAAGAATAGCTACCCCAAAAGTCCCCGTGTAAAGAATATTGAGACAAAGTCCCTGTGTCAAGAATACTGACCCCAAAAGTCCCCGTGTGAAGAATAACGACCCCAAAGTACTCGTGTCAAGAGTAGCGACCCCAAAAGAACCCATTTCAAGAATAGATACCCCCAATGTCCTACTGTGAAGAATGGCGACCCCAAAAGTCGCTGTATCAAGAATAGCGACCCTAAAAATCTCAGTGTCAAGAATAGCTCCCCAAGTTCCAGTGACAAGAATACCGAGCCCCAAAGTCTCCGTGTCAAGAACAATGACCCCTAAAGTACTCTTGTCAAGAGTAGTGACCCCAAAAGAACCCATTTCTAGATAGCAACCCACAAAGTCCTACTGTGAAGAATGGCGACCGCAAAGTCCCCGTGTCAAGAATAGCGCCCCAAAAGTCCCTGTGTAGAGAATAGCAACTCTAAAAGCTCCCGTGCCAAGAATAGCGATCCCAAAAGTCTTCGTGACAAGAATAGCGACCCTAAAAGTCCCCGTTTCAAGAATAGCGACTCCAAAAGTCCCCATGCCAAGAATTGAGACCTCCAAAATTCCAGTGTGAAGAATGGCGATCCCAAAAATCCCCGTGTAAAGAATAGCGACCCCCAAAGTCCCCATACCAAGAATAGCGACCACAAAAGCATTCGTGTCAAAAATCGCGACAACTAAAGTTCCTGTGTCAAGAATAGTGATCCCCAAAGTTCCCGTGTAAAGAATAGCGACCGCAAAAGTCCCCGTGTCAAGAATAGCGACCCTAAAAGTCTCCCTGTAAAGAATAGCGAACCTAAAAGTCCCCGTGTAAGGAATAGTGCCCCAAAAGTCCCCGTGTCAAGAATAGCGACCCTTAAAGTCTCCGTGTAAAGAATAACGACCCTAAAAGTCCCCGTGTCAAGAAGAGCGACCCCAAAAGTCCCCGTCTCAAGAATAGCGACCCTAAAAGTTCCCGTGTAAAGAATAACGACCCCAAAAGTCCCCGTATCAAGAATAGCATGCCATAAAGTATCCGTGTAAAGAATAGCGACCCCAAAAGTCCCCGTGTCAAGAATAGCGACCCTAAAAGTCCCCGTGTCAAGAATAGCGACCCTAAAAGTTCCCGTGTAAAGAATAGCGACCCTAAAAGTCCCCGTGTAAAGAATAGCAACCCTAAAAGTTCCCGTGTAAAGAATAGTGACCCCAAAAGTCCCCGTTTTAAGAATAGCGACCCTAAAAGTCCCCGTGTAAAGAATAGCGCCCCCAAAAGTCCCCGTGTCAAGAATAGCGACCTCTAAAGTCCCCGTGTAAAGAATAGCGACCCCAAAAGTCCCCGTGTCAAGAATAGCGACCCTAAAAGTCCCCTTGTTAAGAATAGTGACCCCAAAAGTCCCCGTGTCAAGAATAGCGACCCTAAAAGTCCCCGTGTCAAGAATAGCGACCCTAAAAGTCTCGGTGTCAAGAATAGCGACCCTAAAAGTCCCTGTGTCAAGAATAGCGACCCCAAAAGTCCCCTTGTCAAGAATAGCGACCCTAAAAGTCCCCGTGTAAAGAATAGCGACCCAAAAAGTCCCCGTGTCAAGAATAGCGACCCTAAAAGTCCCCCTGTAAAGAATAGCGACCCCAAAAGTCCCCTTGTCAAGAATAGCGACCCCAAAAGTCCCTGTGTCAAGAATAGCGACCCTAAAAGTCCCCGTGTCAGGAATAGCGACCCCAAAAGTCCCCGTGTCAAGAATAGCGACCCTTAAAGTTCCCTTGTCAAGAATAGCGACCCTAAAAGTCCCTGTGTCAAGAATAGCGACCCCAAAAGTCCCCGTGTCAAGAATAGCGACCCTAAAAGTCGCCGTGTCAAGAATAGCGACGCCAAAAGTTCCCTTGTCAATAATAGCTACCCTAAAAGTCCTCTTGTAAAGAATAACGACCCCAAAAGTCCCCGTGTCAAGAATGGCGACCCTCAAAGTCCCCGTGTAAAGAATAGCGACCCCAAAAGTCCCCGTGTCAAGAATAGCGACCCCAAAAGTCCCCGTGTAAAGAATAGCGACCCTAAAACTCCCCGTGTAAAGAATAGCGACCCCAAAAGTCCCCCTGTCAAGAATAGCGACCCTAAAAGTTCCCTTGTCAAGAATAGCGACCCCCAAAGTCCCCGTGTCAAGAATAGCGACCCTAAAAGTCCCCGTGTCAAGAATAGCGACCCCAAAAGTCCCCGTGTAAAGAATAGCAACCCCAAAAGTCCCCGTGTCAAGAATAGCGACCCTAAAAGTCCCCGTGTAAAGAATAGCGACCCCAAAAGTCCCCGTGTCAAGAATAGCGACCCTAAAAGTCCCCGTGTAAAGAATAACGAAACTAACGGAGCTTTTCTGGCGAGAATTGATTTTCGGTGCCGCTATGATGAGAATGAGTCTCGTGGTAGCGTGATTGGTGGCCATGAAAAAATGGTGGCGCCACCATAGCGCCGTCGTGTGAAGTGTCTCTAGGTTTTCCATTGCTGTTCAAGTTCCCCCCCCCTCCCCGCCTAAATAAACAGTCTCTTACTTCTTGAGAGGATAAGGCGGGGTTCGTCGGTCGGATACCTGACTCGATTCCCACCGATGGCGGACACAAACATTCCGGTGGTCGTCGAAAGCTAGCCACCAATTGGAGGTGCGCCGAGCTCGACACGTGCGTGCAAACTGCTCCTCCCATGTATGTCATCGCACATACAAACAATCACGACAATTTTTCTTCATTCCATCGTTTTTGAGCAGCTTACATATCCATACTTCCTAAATGCATGAGGAACCTTTCCACACTCCCTAAATGCGGAACAAGTGGTACTCCTTTGGATGACGAAGGGGTTCCCTGCTTACCGATTGGGTAAACATTACGATCATCGGCACGAGCGATGGGAAGCAAACTATTTCGTCCGTGTTCCAATATGTTTCACCTTTATAGAGTAAATTCAAGGGGACTGCTCGTGGGGGGTTTAGCACTGTGGAGGGACCCCCCTACGATGATCCTGAGTTTCAATAAATTAGGGGGTCTGGGGGGCACAGCTTCCAGTACATAATCATAATTGTTTATAGAATAATGTTCTAACGGTTTTTTAACGTTTTAATTTAACCAAACGCGCATGAATATGGATGCGCGGGGGAACGAAATATACACGCAAAAAAATACACTTTTTCGGGCGCGCCGCCGATCTTCATGTTTACCACCGATTGTAGCAAAACCAAGTGCTGCATTAACAACTTCAATGAAAATCTTACATGATACAGTTAAATGAATTCCTAAATAAAATTTTCCGGTTCCCGTTGATATTTGGGCCTAAATTTTTTTTTTTAAATAAATTACAAGATACGAATTAATTGCGACAATTTACACCTCGTAGGTATACAGGGGGTCAGAAAGTCTTGCCACCCCCTGTAAATATTGTTTTAATTTTCTATTTCGAAAATTATTTTAATTTTATATTATTATATTGTTCATCTATTAGTGCAGCGGATAATCTCTCATATATGAATTGTTTACATTATGACTAAAGCATGAAATTTTTACCCGTGTTAATACATACGAGGATTTTATAGGCCAATGACCTCAAAATATCACAATATTGATGATTTCAGAGAACCTTTTTTATTTACGGCCCGATTATCACGAAACTCGCAGAGGACATGTAAAAACGAAAATCAAACACAATTTTTTCACGGTGATTTTTTAAATAGATTGCCAGGTCGAAGCTAAGATATAAGAAGCCCAAGTCCTGATCGTCACTATGGCAAAGCGTCATATGTTTATAGATCCAACCCAACACTCTCCGTGGTAGCAATCAAGACCACCCCCAAGAACTAACTGGGACCTTTGTATACTTTGCCAAGCAGAGACAGATGAAACTTTTTAGTGCCCACCAAGATCTACCATGAAACTGAGTGTTGTTGGCTATGCATCATTGAAAGAAGACCTCCTCAAGTTCCAGGGACTTCGCCATATGCCAATGGAATTCAACTCAGGCAGACTGGATGATGGCGATGGCATAGAAGCTACCTTGAGAAGACACAGTGTTCAGTAGCGCAAGAAATGTCGTTTAAAATTTGCCAAAAAGAATGTTTGATCAGCAGAGCACAACAGAGTCGTCTTTAGGACAATCTAGTACCAATACTCCAGCCGTGCGCACGCGATCAACAGCTGCACAAGGTCTTCCACTAAGCCAGTTGGCACAGCAAACTTGCACCAGGCAGCTACAAAGGAAATTGACGAGAACGTTCGGATATGTACCACTGAATTTGGGGGGACACTAAACTGCTGGCTAAACTGTCTGCAGGAGACATGATTGCCATCGAGACAAAGTACCATCGCAACTGTCTCCGTAAAAAATCAGACCAGCCGCACTAAAGGACGATGAAGCAGATCGTCTGCATGGCATAGCCTTTGCCTAGCTGGTGGTAATCATGGATAACATACATGCGGACGAGGAGAATGCTCCTCTATTTAAACTCTCAGACTTGGCTATCCTCTACAAGACGAGACTGGAGCATATTGGTGCCACGGCACCCAATAGGGTACACACAACCAGACTGAAGGACAGACTACTTTCTGTGCTTCGTGATCTGAGAGACCATTCTCAAGGCCGATAAACACTTCTCTTGTTTAAGAAAGATATAGGTAGCGCCCTGACGAAGGCCTGTAGTCATGACCGTGATGCGATGCACCTAGTAAGAGCAGCACAAGTAGTCCATAGAGAGATGCTTGAGACAAAGTTCACCTTTGACGATGCGTTCCAAGGTGAGTACCAGAAAGATTCTGTGACGTCACCCATCGTTGCTTTAGTAAACGTTGATCCTCGATGGGGGCGAACATCAAGCACCAGCCTCAGTCTGGCAACGCAAGCACCACAAGTGCTGCTCTTACAATATTGCAACCATTGGTGTTCAACAGTGTTAAGCATGGAAGAAGTGTAGGGTCAACCTCAGTGCGCGACAGAGAAACCCCATTTCCAATCTAGAAAACATTCCCCCAACGAAGGTAGCACTTCAGCAGCACATCAAGTGTGCATGTCTTCAGGGTAACTGCTGGAACCGAACTCCGGTCCTGAATCCTGAGTTACCAAGCCCATCTGACTGGGGCTGGATAATGGGGGCCTCTGAGTGGCAGCCTCTTTGGACGACCCTCCCCGAGCCATCACAATCTTGCCACGAACTTATCCAATGCGGCTGCAAGAAGGGATGTACCGGCCGCTGCAAATGCACCAAGGCTGCACTCAAGTCCACTGTTTTATGCTAATGTTCTGGAGACTGTTAGGTGTAATCAGCCACCTTTACATTTAGGAGAATATTTATATAATGCGTGTATGTTAGATGTACTGGTATGTACTATGTATGTGTCTTAGTTCACTCTCCTGACTGTACCTGTAAATTTACGGACTTCGTTTGGCACAAAAACCTGAATGTGTATATCAATAAATTTATTTTCTGACGTCACTCACCTCATTTCAAGCCTGCGATTTTGTATAAAGCCTCTCCAGAAGATAAAGGGAACCAACACATTTCAACATAACTTTTAGTTATAGTTTTCTATAAAAAGACGATCCATACTTCTTTTCTAAATGCTTTTCACGATTTTAAATATGTCTTTATTTTTTCCTAGGATGAAAATTGACGAAAGGGTAGCAAATTTTTTAAAAGAAATAAAAATTGGGGTAAAATTTTTCGAAAATAGCCGATCTATCAAAAGAATCGAAAGATTACCATGAGCAAAATGTGTTTTAATTTCGTTTTTACATGTTCTCAGCGAGTTTAGTGGTAATCGGGCTGTAAATAAAAAAAGGTTGTCTGAAATCATGGATATTCTAATTTTTTGAGGTCAATGACCTCTAACAACCCTCATAAGTCAAATCTGGCTTACCTCCCAATCTTAAAATAAACCTAACAATGGTAAAAACTTCATGCTTTAGTCATATTTTGCACAATTACTATAATTTTCTGCTGCATTCTATTGAAAGTGTTTAATAATATTATATTGTTCTTATTACTTATCGGTAGAGGGTGACAAGTCTTTCGGACCACCCTGTAGAATCTACAATTGTAGCTATCGCTACTATCGCTTACTATTGCTACTATCACAGTCCTTGTGGAATTGGCGTTTAGATTTCCACTGTCAAGGCCGGGGGTCGCTGTTAACTGAATAACCCAACACTTGTACTGTTAGATGAACTAATAACTATTATTTTCTTGTTTCAATCTTCTTTCATAACATTTTTTCCAGGTAACTATTAGATTATCATCCTCAGGTACACATGTAGGTTAGTGTGCATCGGTAGTCCAAGATTTAGAACGGAGGAAATATATAAAGAGAATCATGATCTTACTCAGCAATTCTCAACCTTACATGAGCGTTAACGGCGTCATTCGGTTCCCTTTCAATTGTAAACTAACGAATTAATCGACTGCTATAGTTTGCTTTCGATAGATTTTTCCATCCACTATTTTTTCTAAGATTAAGCTTGAGTAGATTCTTAGGTCTTCTCTGTGTAAGTTTTCATCTTCATTGTCAATAAAATGGAAACTAAAGTTTAATGTAGCGAAATACAAAGTTATTCGTATTAGGAGACATAACTGTAGCAAATATCTGATTAGGAGTGGAATAACTTTAGATATTGTTTCGTTAGAACGAGATTTAGGAGTTATTATTGCTTACGATCTTAAATTCTATAAATAGTCCGTCGAAGCTACAAAAAAGACAGGACTCTTGGTCAAATTGCTCCTAACGTTGATTATAAATCTACGGATATCGTTTGCCGCTTTATAAATCACTGGTTTGTCCAGATTTGGAGGGCGCCATGCGTTTTTTTATCACTTTTCCTTCGGAAACATATAATAACTTTAGAAATAGGTCAGCCAAGTGCCCCCCAAATTTTAAAAGAGCTAAGGAACTTACCCTACGTAAATAGACTAAAAATATCGTGTCTTTTATCATTGGAAAACCAACGGCTCCCCCAGCAATTCATTGGAGTATATAATATTACGAGGCAATGGCTTTGCCACTCCAGCTTGCGCTTTGCTACTAAGATTAAAATCTAAAATCTAAAAAAAATCAGCCACGGTTAAATTTTTATATATTTTTTGAACTTCGCTTATTATAATAATTTTAAAAAGGAACTAAATTTCCCCCCTTTCAAAATATCACGTTGCTAAAATATAGTTAAAGAAGAAGATAATATAAAAATATATTTTCTGAACTTCACCATTTGTAATTCTTTGGGTTTTAAAAAATTCACAAATTTCGATACTTATATTTATTTCTGAACTTCACCATTTTTTTTTTTTATATTATAAAAGAATTATTAGAAATAACTTTGATAAAAAAACATAAGTCATAACCAAACTAAGATGAAATTATTATTCAAATACTTAAAAAAATTCCCCTTCTTAAATTATAGAGTTAGTGATGATGATGATGATATCAATGGGATTAATTCAATCTTAACCTGACATTCGATCGTTAATCTAAAAAAAATCCACTAGATAAAACGGACTCAAACTAAATAATGAGCCTTTTCAGTCTAATTTTACGGTGAAAACTTTTTGACTTATAAAATAATATCTCCCTGAAATACTTTCAGACGAAAAGTCGTTCAAAGTTTCGGGCTAAATTGTTTTCAAACTCGATTGGACGCGCATTTTCTTTAAAGTTAATATTATTTAGATTGATGAGAGGAGAGAAAATAACAGTTATTTTTGGCGAATAAAATTAACAATTTGTGCACGACACAAAAAATAAAATGCCGGCGATAGCGCATGTGCTATTCATATTCTTTAGTCCCATTCTAATAGTACGGGGTTTTTTGCTACTATCGAGAGGATAGTCCGGAGATTTAACCCAACCCTCTTCTATTTTGGGTGTGGTTTAGGATAATATACATTATTAACGTGAGAACAATTACCATGTATCTTTGGAACACACATTAAACCATTTGTTAAAATGGATAAATAAATACAGTAGAATAGGACTGAGCTGGAGATTGTTGTATATAGGAAGATAGGATTGTTTATTTTCGCGGTTAATTCGGTAGTTTTTCTATCTTCCTCTAGATGGCGCTAAAGTGGCCTCGAGGGATTTTCACGGTTTGGAGTTCTTCTCCTTCCCTTCATCTTCCCTTTCCTTCGTGTTTATCTTTTTCTCTTGTCTTCCTTTTCTTTTTATTCTTGTTTTTTTCTTCTTTCGCCTTACTTTTGAGTAGAAATTAAACTATGATAGAGCGTATCCTAGATGTACATGTGTGTAAAGTGGTTATGTGCACGGTTACTTTACAATGCGCGTGTTTCTTGCTAGGTGTACATAAACTCCAGAGTATAAATTAGAACAATATTCCGAGTGCTTTCTTCTATATTTACACAAATCTCGTCAGGAAATGTAAATAAAGACGAAAGCGCTTGGAATCATACTTTCCAATTCCACGCGATTCATCTACAGGTCTGGTTTCACATGTTGTTTTATTTAAATTTAATTAAAAAAAGGAAAACCAACGAGGTCTTCTGAGCTGAAAGGTTCGAAAAGGGGGGCGTAAGAAAATTGGTTAAGTTAGGGATAAGGAAAATTCATGGGTCATAAATCCCCACAAGAGGGATCTACTTAAAGATCGAGGAACCAGTGGACCACGCAACTCTCCTGGACAACTCGATTCGATAGAAGGCCCCCCCCCCCCCTCTCAGGCTACTCTTCTTCCCCGTATTTTTACTCCTTTAACTTCATCATTTTCTTTACAAACTTCGCCTCAAACACTGTTTTAAGTAGTAGTAATAATAATATAATATAATAATAATGATAATATTATTACAATAATAATGATAATATAATAATGATAATAATAATAATAATAATAATAATAATAATAATAATAATAATAATAATAATAATAATAATAATAATAATAATAATAATAATAATTGAGTGAAATAACCGAGCGACCCCTATAGATCAGTGTACAAGATTTCTTTCCTTATAAAATAATAATAAACTCGGAATATGTCGCTTAGGAACGACGTCGTTGAAATCAATGCAGGAAATAAATTCAAGAATCGAAATATTACTTTACAAATATTAATTACGATGCATAAATAAGAATTGCGCAATTAATTTATTATTCTCCCTTCTTTATCCATATTCTCTCTTTCTTCTTTATCCAGATTGTCTCTTCGTTCTTTATCCACGTCCTCTCCTCCTTCTTTATCCATGTCCTCCCTTCCTTCTTTGTCCACGGCCCCTCCTCCTTCTATATCCTCCTCCTCTCTTCATTCTTATACACGCCCTCTCTTCGTTCCTTTATCCACGTACTCTCCTCTTTCATTATCCATGTCCTTTCCTCCTTCTTTATCCACTCCACCTCTTCATATTTATCCACATCCTCTCCTTCTTCTATATCCATGTCCTCTCCTCCTTCTTTATCCATATCCTCTCCTTCTTCATTATCCATATCCTCTCCTCCTTCTTTAACCATATCCTCCCTTCCTTCTTCATCCACTTTCTCTCTTCGTTCTTTATTTACGTCTTTCTTCTCTTTCTTTATTCACCTGCTTCCTTCTTTCTTTATCCACGTCTTCTCCTCCTTTTTTATCCACGTCTTCTCCTCCTTCTTTATCCACATCCTCTCTTCCTTCTTTATCCTTGGCCTTTCCTTTTTCTTTATTCACGTTCTCCCTTTCTTCTTTAACCACGTCATTTCTTCCTTCTATATCCACGCCCTCTTTTCGTTCCTTTATTCACATCCTCTCCTCCTTCATTATCCATATCCTCTCCCCCTTATTTATCCATATCCTCCATTCCTTCTTTATCTACATCCTCTCTTCCTCTTCTCTCTATATCATCCCTTTCTTTTCCCTCTCTTTCACCTTCTCCTTCCACTCTTTTCCTGAACTAACCCCGAGTAGGTCTTGTGGTCTTTGATGGTTCAAAATACCATAATAATACCTTTGCCACCTAACGCGTCAAGTAGTATCCTCTCTTCGCAGTTTCATTCTTTCATACAGTTGGTACTAAAATCCTGAATCACGCCTTTTAACTTAAGTTAGGGCGCAAAAAAATGAAACCAACAGAGGCATTCGGCTAAGGTTGGTAGTGTTATGTAGATGCGTTGCGTCTAGTTTAACAAACCGGCCAAGGCACTTTTCTCGGTTAGTAAAGTGGATGACGCGTTGGATTTCTGATGTATAGGTTTGGGTTCGATTCCCGGCGAGAGGTGGGCACAAAAAATTTCGGCGCTCGAATGGGTGCACTGCCGATGAGACGATGCGTCGAGTCTGAGTCCTATGCACACACAGGTCCAGCCACGTTTGTCATCACGTACATAGCCAATTACGACACCGCTGTCTCTTCCGCCCTGTTATCTTGGCCCTCAAAATACATTACACTTCCGACCCAGATTCCCCCTGTAGGGCTTTCATATCCACACTCCCCTGGAGTGGTACGGTTGGCTCTCCCTTGGGCCACGAATTAAAACCTTTTCCTACCCGTCCCCAACTCAAAAAGAATTAGCCCCTGGATGACATCGGGCTCGACCACGATTGTCATTCAGATCTTTATGCGCGTTTCATTACCCGGTCGGGGAGCTCCTCTGCGATTTAAGGGAAGGGGGAGGGGGCAATTAACTAATATTATTACATCGAAAGTTATTTACTTCACTCTGGGGGGGCATAACCCCCCTCTACCTGTTGTCCATCGTGAACGAGATCACCCAACCTGATAATGAAACACACATAAAGATTAGTTTCTATGTTTTGTTTTGTTTTTAATTTTAAGAGCCCCTCTGGCGACTGCCTACTTGGGAATAAGTCGCCGTAATCACCACTGCCTAGTACTAGGCTACTTTAAAATAGTAACATGAAAAAACTACGAAAAACAACAACAATAAAATAAAAAAAAGGAAGAAGCAAGAGGCAGGAAGCAAGCTCCAGCGTCGGGGAGAGGTCCGCTTCCCCTCGGCACAAAAATAACAAACAACAACAACTAGTTAAATAAAGGGGAGAAGCCCCCCCCTCCCCCCCCAAAAGAAGAAGTCGGTAAGTCCATTAGTCAGTGTGCACGAACTCGTCCCGAGTACAAGGGACAGGCGGTGGTTACCCCACCCATCCCGGTACCGGGACAGATAACGTGTGCGAAGATCGCTTAGACTGGGACATTCAACAAGAATGTGCCGAACAGTCTGGGGGACAAAACAATCTTCACAGTAGGGCGCAGGTGAGCGCTCCATCAAATGGCGGTGCGTCTCGCGAGTGTGTCCAATTTAGAGACGACATAAAGCAACCCGAAGCTCCCGCGGCATTGGGGGGTAGGTCCATGAGAACAGTCACGGCACAATGGCACGCAAATTTAAGTTACCTTCGACCGTCTCCCATCTTCTTTGTCAAAGAGACCGGGGAGCTGCTCGTATTCCTGCCATGTAGTCACGAGAGGAAGAGCGAAACGCTGGTTCGGTCGCCCAAGTCTCGCGGACTCTTTGGCGCCCTCATCGGCGCGCCTATTCCCTGCAATTCCTACATGTCCATGAACCCAGCAGAAGATAATCTCGACATCAGCCCGGCTTGCCAAAACCGTGGCGTCACGGATATCGCGAACCAGGGGATGCGGAGATTACAATGCCCCGAGAGCACTCAGGGCGCTTTGTGAGCCGCTATAGATCACAATCCGGTCTCCGAACCGGGCACGTCGCGTAATCTTCCGTACCGAGTCGTGTATTGCCACCAGCTCGGCCGTGAAGAAAGACGCATCGCCTGGCAGAACCCCGCTGATTTCCAACAGAGGGGATACGGTGTGGAAGCCGACCCCCTTTGGAGACTTGGAGCCCTCCGTATACACTGGCACGGTTTCAGCGTGACACAAGTTGTGCTCCAAAAAGGTCGAACGCAATACTCCCAGCGCTGTACATATAAACTTTGGGAGTAGAGGCGTGGCGACAAATAGCCAAAGGTGGTGCCCTCCAGGGTGGCGTCCTTGGCGGAACCAGGGGCGCTACCAGCCCGATAGCTATACCTACCTCTTGAAGAAGTTTCCTAGCCCTATACCCAAATGGTTAGGGTATGACTGGCGTCTCTCGGCGGAATAGGCAACGTCGGAATCAGCTGCGGATGCAGCGAGAGCTGTTAGCGACTGAGGGAGGCGCCGGGTTCGCGCATACAGGCGCATAATGCACTGTGCACAGCGTAGAGCAAGTAGCATCTCTCCAGCATCGACAAGTAGGCTCAATGGGAGAAGTGCCAAAGACACCGGTCGCCAGGCAAAGGCCGGTGTAGTGGATCGAGTCCACCTTCCTCAATCCACGCTCAGTTGCGGATGCATAAAACTCGCATCCGTAGTCTAGCTTTGAAAGAACAAAGGATGGATAAAAAAGTAGGGCAGTAGCCTTATCAGCGCCCCAAGCGCTGAACGTCAGTGAACGAAGAATATCCATGGCGCGGGGACAAGATGCCCTAAGGCTGCGAATATGAGCCTTTCAGGTGAGGCGTCGGTCAAATACAAGAACAAGGAAATGGTGCGATTCAACCACTTCCAGGCGCACCCCATTGAGAAACAAGTCTATGTCAGGGTGGAGCCGTGGATGGCGGCAAAAGTGCACCACCTTAGGCTTAGCCAAGGAAAACTGAAACCTGTGAGCTTCGGTATAGTGAGAGACGCGGTTCAATGTCTGTTGGAGTCGAAGCTCCAGAGTTGGTATCTGGGCCGTGTCAAAATATAACGAAAGGTCGTCCACGTAGAGCGTAGCGAGAACATCTTCCGGCAGCACAGATGTGATGTCTTTGATGCTCAGGGCAAAGTGTGTGATACTTAGAACATTTTCCTGCGGGACACCCTCTTCTTGCTCCAGTAAGCCGGAGAGGGCTCCCCCTACCCATACGCGCAATCGACAGTCTCGCAGAAAATTACATATAACGACTGGGAGGCGTCCCTAGCCCCCATCGTGTGGAGCGTCTCCATGATACCGTATCGATATGCAATATTATAGGCCTTTTCCAGATCAAAAAACTCCGTAAGAGAGTGTTATATACGAATGAAGGCCTCGCAGACAGCATTTTCCAGTCGGAGCAGAGCATCCCACGTGGAGTGGAACTTGCGGAAGCCACACTATGCAGAAGATGAATGGCCTCCGCTGCCCAGGAAAAGGCTAATCTAACATTTACAAATTTTTCCCTCAACTTGCAAACGCAATAGGTTGAAGAGATTGGGCGGAAACCGGCCGGAGTAGAGTGATCTCTCCCCGGTTTGCGAAAGGCGAGCACAGTAGCGATTCGCCAAGAATCCGGGATGAGACCCTCTACCCAGATCCTGTTGAACAAATCTAACAGAAAGGCCATGGTGCGGACATCGTCCGAACCATGGGCGGTGTCCAAACATGAAGTAAACTTGTCGTTGAAGGGTTCTCCGCCTCTGGATGTAAAGTCCAGCCGGGGGCCTTCCGCGACATTACGACGTGCATTAGATGCTTGCGGAGCAGCATCCCAGCTAGAGAATGCGGAAAAAGCGGTCGCTAAGGATTCCGCCACGAACGCGGGGTCCGAGATTGCGGTCCCATTCTCCTGGAGAACGGGAGGGGGGTCCTGCGAGAACTTGCCCCGAATCCTTTTGACTAGCTTCCAAACCTCTGCTAGAGGGGTTTTCCCGTTAAGTGAAGACACGTATGCCCGCCAAGAAGAGCGGCGGGCGTGCTTCGAAATATACCGGAACCTAGCCTGACGAGATTCACCAACAGTGAAATCGTTCGAGCGGCGCTTATAGCGCATGTAGGCATAACGCTTCTGTTTGAGAGCCGTCTCACACTCAGCCGACCACCATGGGACTGGTCGGCGTGCAAAACGGCCAGACGTTCTGGAAATTGTAGTCAGGCCCTCTTTTCGAGGATCTACCATCTCCGAGCCACTCAGCCCACCACTGGGCATGGGTGAATAAGCCGAAGCTCCTTTGGTGCTGTCCTCCTTTTGGGGGGCAGCTTTAAGAACCCCGGAAGATGGCCTGGCGACCAACTTCAAGGGTGTTGCCTCCTGTGAGTCTAACGACTCGGTGGAGGCGCGTAGCCGTTTCGCCTTACGGGAAAGCCGGGGAGGGGGGAAGCCTGGTTTTAGCCGGAGCTGGGTGTGGACCCTTTGTGCCGCCAGCTTTACCAGGGGAGCTCCCGGGGAAGGTAAATACCGCAGAAGGGTTTCGAATGGGCGCGGAAAGGATCGTACTCGTAGGCCTAGAGGGGCCAGGAGCAGAGGGTGTCTTTTTCAACATTGAGGAACAGGACGTCCCGGGCAGCGCCGGGCGCGCCAGAAGCAAGTCCTTAGCCTCGCAAAATAAGAGCCGATCCTGAGCCTGAACGGCCAGGATTTCCTTCAAGGATACGCACCACATTGCTTCGAAGAAGCGGGGTGCGGCTTTCCGCAATTGACACACTTGGACACACATGATTTGGACTTATCGTGTGCGGCCTTGGAGCAACTTACACAGATTTCAAGGAACCTTGACCTTGCACGTCGACAGGAGCGATTAGTATGGCCGAAGCGGTGACAGTAATAGCACCTCCGCGGCAGTGACATGAATGCCTTCATGCGGTAGCGATACCAACCGGCACGCGCCGACTCAGGGAGATTGTCACAGTCGAACGTGACGAAAAGTGTAGGGGTGGGTCTCGAGGCCCGTCCCTGTTTTCTCATCACACGTTCGAACTTGACAGCTCTATGGTCGGCCAGCTCTAAGGTGATGTCCTCTATGGAGTAATCTACGAGTTTCCTCGTATAAACTACTCCTTTCACGAAGTTTATGGTAGCGTGCGGCGTCACACTCACAGGGATGCCATCAAGTGTCCGAAGAGCACTTATCTTGGCCACCTAGGAGGGATCCGCCGCATTCGCCAGAAGGCTCCAGTCCGAGAAACGGGTCACCTTCGGCTCTCTGCCAATCATACTAGTTAAAACTCATCTAATGGATCATGTTGCCCTTGGACAACATGCTGCCATCAGTTGAGCGAATAACTAGGAAGCGTTTGAAGCCACCGGGCTCAAAAACGCCGGGTAATCTCTGAATGAGGGACCCCGACGAAATCGAGGCTCCGCTCTATGCATTTGTACTTTTGGTCTTTTTCAGGTACTCCGCACCCGGGGGGGTGCAGGGGGCCCTACATGCCGATCTTGGCTTGGTCGCTTACCGAAGCAGCAGACCCATCCGTCCCCGCAGCTCCCGCGAGTGGAGAGGAGTCCCGAGGATTTTTTGGCTTTTTTTTTGTTTTTTTTTCTTCTGAGGAGAGGAGGGCGGAGAATGAACCCGCTTCTCCCCTCCGCCGGCAGGAGCTCCCAGGCCAGATTGACCGGCCTCAGCAAGGTCCTTCTCCGAGATGGAGAAGGTTCTGGCGGTCGCAGGGGCACCGGCTGGAGGAGGACATCCCTCCCCCCCTTGTACTACCTTAGAGACCCGAGCTGTTTGAGGAGGACCTTGGAGAGGGGTGAACTCGGGTTCGGTGCTTGGCGCAGAGGTCGGATTCGTCTGAGGCTGGGTTGCCTCAAGGAACATGTCTATCTCGGGGGGAAGGGGGAGAACATGTGGCCATCCCTCCCAGGAGATCACAGATCCCATTGGGAGCGGTCTCTCTAGTCGGGTTAGGGGGAGGGGCACGTGCCTTGACCCCCCAGTAGGTTTAATATTTGAGCCAGCAGGTCTTTTGAGGGAAGCGACCGATGCGCCCTGTCTTCCCTCTCCCCCCTAAGGGGGTTTGCCCTACCGAGCCGCTTCAATGGGGAACGGTCAGTTATGGGCTGCCTGCTCGCTTTCTTGGCAGTCCCTTTGGAAAGTAAAGCGGGACTGCCGCTGGAAAGAGGGAGGCACCCGAGGTCACCTCGAGAAAAGGGGGTGAGGGGGAGTCCCCTACACCCGTAGGCAAAGGAGAGGAGTAAGCCTCCTCTCCGATCAAAGAATTTTGAAGGTTCCCCTGTGAAAGCACAGGTGGGACGGACCTCCCCTTTTTCAGTGGAGCTGCCTGAAGGTGGTTCCGTCGATGGTTGTAGGAGAAGTGAGTAAGTGGGGGAGAAACACATGCTGTCTGAAAGAAGGAGAAGAGGCTAAGCTGGGGCCGGACGGGGAGCTGAGTCCCATCAGCACGGCGGCCAGGAAGGCAAGTCGCCGCGCCCCTTACGGGGACATAAAGATCAGTACGACAATCTGGTAAGCCCGAAGGCACCTGGTGCCGCTTATCGTTAAGGGGGTGTATGGTAGCATTTGGACAACAACCAGCGATCTAGAATCCTTGGTTGTTTCCCACTGAGGGAATCTGGGTATGATTTGCCCCAGAGAGGCGCCTTGTAGTTCATCAGTATGGGTCCGGAACAGATGAGACTGTGAGTCTGTTGCGCTGTGAAGAAGGGAAAGGAGTGATAGAGGGGTGATTTATTGTGTATATGATGATACGATTGGAGCAACTTACCCCCTCTAGGGAGTAAGTTTCAGCGTATCCGCCAATTAGCCTCAGCTCGTTTCTAGGATCAAACCCCGACCTTGACGCTAGAAATCCAGCACCGTATCAACATGGCGAGAGCTTTATCTATTCCGATGTAAGTAGCGGCTATTAACATATAATACGTAACCCCCTTCCCTAATGCTAGAGTTTTAGATGTACATGTATATAACAAAGATATACATGAATGAAACCTCCAAATAACCTTAAACATTTACCTATGGTTCGTAAGTTGTCAACCTGCAAATGGTTTAAATGGTATAGAAACCTGAACTTAATTTTCTGTTCTGCGAATGCAGAACTTTCTATTACATTAAATTAAAATCCGCTGATTAACTCAATATAAAACACGAGTATAAGAAAAAATGTCATTCATTATTCCTAAATACAAACCCCCCGTAATTCTTAAACTATCAATAAATCACTAAATTTCATACTATATTATTTACATAAATTATTAAAATTACCCGCATTCTGAGCTAAAACACCCCGGGAGTTTTTACTGGTAGATTAATTTTGTGCGGGACTTAATGGAGCGAAATAGTACGGGCCAATTATAGCACCTTGAGGCATTTCAGTTATCGCCAATTTGTTTTTTTACAATGGATATATATTTTATAAGTATTCCAATGTAAATTGGGTATTAAATTGGGAAATTGATATCCATGGATGAAGATTAAATTTATGCGTTGGAATAAATTGGAAATAGTAACGTTCACAGAGTGGTTTCTATTTATAGAGTAGTTGAGTTTTTTTACGGGCTTGTTTGCATGAAAGAATGATTCATGTGGATTTTGTAGCTACCACCTTTTTATATAGTTGTTGTCCGCAACTAATTTGTTCTAGTAGTAGTAGATATCGAACAGATAGGTAAGAGTAGTTGGGGGGGGGGGAACTTGTATGTATGAACGAATGATTCTTGTGGATTTTTGAAGCTACCACCTTTTTATAGTTATTGTCCGCAACTTACTTTTCTAATAGTGGTAGATATCGAACAGATAGGTACGAGTAGGGGGGGGGGGGGGGAACTTGTTTGTATGAACGAATGATTCCTGAGGATTTTTGTAGCTACCACCTTTTTATATAGATATTGTCCGCAACTAACTTGTTCTAGTAGTGGTAGATATCGAACAGATAGGTAGGAGTAGTTAGGGAGGCGAACTTGTTTGTATGAACGAATGATTCCTGAGGATGTTTGCAGCTACCACCTTTTTATATAGTTATTGTCCGCAACTAACTTGTTCTAGTAGTGGTAGATATCGAACAGATAGGTAAGAGTAGTTAGGGAGGCGAACTTGTTTGTATGAACGAATGATTCCTGAGGATGTTTGCAGCTACCACCTTTTTATATAGTTATTGTCCGCAACTAACTTGTTCTAGTAGTGGTAGATATCGAACAGATAGGTAAGAGTAGTTAGGGAGGCGAACTTGTTTGTATGAACGAATGATTCCTGAGGATGTTTGCAGCTACCACCTTTTTATATAGTTATTGTCCACAACTAACTTTTTCTAGTCTTGGCAGATATCGAATAGATAGGTAAGAGTAGTTGTGGAGGGGGGGGGGCAAACTTGTTGGTATGAACGAATGATTCATGTGGATTTTTGTAGCTACCACCTTTTTATATAGTTATTGTCCGCAACTAACTTGTTCTAGTAGTGGTAGATATCGATAGGTACATATAAGGACGTGAATATAGAGGAAGTAGAGAAAAAAAGATTTGAAATAATAATAATAGCCAAGATATTAGTATTAGTTAAAAGAGAAGAAGAAGAGGATGAGGAAGAAAAAGAAAGAAAGAGAAAATGAAAATTAGAAGAGATGAAGAAAAGATGAAGCAGAATAGTAATAAGAAGAAGAAAAAGGAGGGGAAGAAGAACAACAACAAAAAAAAGGAAAAACAAGAACAAGAAGAAAGACACGAAGAAGAAATGTCGTAAATGAAAAAGAATTGAAACAGGTTGAAGAGGAAAAAGAATAGGATTATGGAGAATAAAAGAAGATAAGAATCAGGAGGAAGAAGAAGAAGAGGAAAAAGAAGATTAGTAATAGGAAGATGAAAATGCAGATTCGAAATAGGAAGAAGAAAAAGAGGAAAGGGAAGAATATTAGGACAGGAAAAAGAAGAGTAAAAGAAAAAAATAGGAATAAGAAGAAAATGAATATGAAGATTAGGAATAGGAAGAAGAAGAAAATGAAGATGATTAGTAATAGGAACAATAAGAAGATGAAAAGAAGATAAGGATTAGGAAGAAGAAAAGGAAAAATAAGCTTAGGAACAGGAAGAAGTAGAGGAAAAAGAAGATTAGGAATAGGAAGAAGTAGAGGAAAAAGAAGATTAGGAATAGGAAGAAGTAGAGAAAAAAGAAGAGGTTAGGAATAGGAAGAAGAAGTAGAAGAAAAAGAAGATTAAGAATAAGAAGAAGTAGAGAAAAAAGAAGAGGTTAGGAATAGGAAGAAGAAGTAGATGAAAAAGAAGATTAGGAATAGGAAGAAAGAAGTAGAAGAAAAAGAAGGGGTTAGAAATAGGAAGAAGAAGAAGAAGAAAAATAAGATTAGGAATAGGAAGAAGTAGAGGAAAAAGAAGAGGTTAGGAATAGGAAGGAGAAGAAGAGGAAACAGAAGATTAGGAATAGGAAAATGAATAAGAAAAATAAGTCGAATAAAGAGAAGAGGAAATGGAAGACTAAAAATGAGACATTAATCCTGAGAGGAAAGAGGGGGAGGGGGCTTATATTTGCTTGCTTCAGTCAGGATTGGCGAATTCGGTGATCGTCCGCTGACATCAGCAAAAATGGACATTTTTGAGCCGCCTCAGAACGATCAGGGAAGAAGACGTCGCTGCTCTAATTTTAGGCGGCGAATTTCGTCGAAATTTATGTGGAGAATGAAGACGAGCGACAAGGAATGACAGCACTACTAACAAGGCACCAAACGACCGGAGAAAGACAGGGGAGAGATGTGTGTAGAATCGACGTGGAAGGTTTAAGAATCTTTTTGTTTCTTCATATTCCTAATCTTCTTTTTCTTATTCTACTTCCTATTCCTACTCTCCCTGCTTTTCCTCTTTTTCTTACTCTTCTTAATCTTCATTTTCATCTTCCCTATTCAGGGTTTCTTTAGTGACAACTTCACATATAGAATAAGTGAGACAGGAAACGAACTACCTGCACACGTAGTTTGTAGTTTAGAATGGCAGAATTCAGAATGACAAAATGGATTTTTAGTTCCTAACACTTAGGTTAGGTTAGGTTAGAAAGCTACAATCGTAGGATACGGAGCAATGAAGTAGATCCGAATAGAAGTAGTTGTTGATAACTTCCATATAAATTGTTTATCAGCTTTAGTCTCAGAATTCCTGGTTGTTGTGTTTTCCTCACTAAAATCAGGTATGTTTTTCGTGTTGACAGATGCTGGAGGGAGAGGTGGGTGATGGGAGAGGCTTTCATGGAGAGTAGGTCCTTGCTATAGAGGGCAATGTCCTTGTAACTCCCTCTCTCCCTCACACACTCCCCTTCCTCACTCCCCCTCCTTCATCTATCTTCTTTCTCTTTTAACACACTCTCACTCATTTTCCATTCTCTATGTGCCTCCCCTTTCTCTTTGTCACCCTCCTCCCCTCATTTTCCATTCTCTCTGTGCCTCCGCTTTCTCTTTGTCACCCTCTTCCCCTTATTTTCCTTTGTCTCTGTCTCCCCTTTCTCTTTGTCACCCTCTCCCCCTTATTTTCCTCAGTTTCTGTCTCTCCCCTTCCGCTTTGTCACCATCTCTCCCTTATTTTCCTTTGTCTCTGTCCCTCCCCTTTCTCTTTGTCACCATCTCCCCCTTAATTTCCTTTGTTTCTGTTCCTCCCCTTTTTCTTTTTAACCCTCTCACCTTTATATTCCTTTATCTCTCTCCTTGTCCTTTCTTTTTTCTCTGTTACCCTCTTCTCCCCTCATTATACCTCCTATCTCTGCCTCCCCTTACTTGTCTGTCACCCTTCTCATCCTTTCCGTCACCCACCTCCCCCTTTATTCTCCCTTCTCTCGCTCTCTTCCCCCTCTTTTTTCTGTGCCACCCTACTCTCCCTCTTTCTATCTCTCCTTCCCCTCTCTTGTTTTCTCTTCAATGATAAAAGGCGTAAACCAACGAAGGCATTTCCCTCAAAACTGTTGTAAGGGGAGATGTGTAACAAATTTGGAGCGAAGGTAGAGGAAGCGAAAATGTGTGCAAGATTTATACCCGTGCTCGTGCATGCGTTGGGGCTGGAAGGGCATACGAGGATCCAGATATCCCCCGATACCCCCTTACCCCCCCTCTCTCTCTTGTCCCCGGATTAAAGTGGAAAAAACTTCGAAATTTTTTTCTTTCACCCAATTTTACTTCCTGGACGAACCTCTGGTGATGCCCTCGTTGGATTACTTTCGATAAAAAATGCAACTTACCTCTCTCTCGATGAGGCCAGAGCCATAGACGGAGGAGCGCCCCCACATTTGGTCACAACGCCCCTTTGCCCTCAGGCATTTCACGCACTGCCATACATATTTTGCTCCACTCTTTCCTTCCCCGTTATTTCGACACGACTGGGGCACCACCAAATATTTCACTCAATCGCTCTCACCTGCTTTTTCACTCACCCACCTGCTCTCTCACTCACTCATTATCTCACTCACTCATTATCTCATTCGCTCATTCATCTCAATCGCTCACTCACCCGTTCGCTTACTCATTCGCTCACTCACTCTCTCTCACTTACTCTATCTCACTCACTCTCCTGCTCGCTTACTCATTCGCTCACTCATTCAATCAATCACTGACTCATTTACTCACTCATTCGCTCACCCACTCACTCAATCGCTCCCTCCCTCCACGAAGATTATCTGCTGCATCTGCCGTGGCCGCATTCAAGCACGATTCACGCAATTTCGTTCTTCACACACTATTCTCACACTTCGCCAACACTCATTTATCTGCTCTCAGTATTATGAGTTATGATTCTCATTATTTATTATTATTTTCATTATTTTATTATTATTATTATTATTATTATTATTTTATTATTACTATTATTATTTTATTATTATTATATTATTATTATTACTATTATTATCTTTTCATTATCATTATTATCATTATCATTATCATTGTCTTGATTCGCTTTTCAAAGGATTTTTTCTTTGACATTCTATACAAAGAAAGAAAGAGTTTAAGAAGAGCAAAAACCGTTTTTAATATTATGTTTTACCTAATTTGTCTTTGATTTCGTTAAAAAAAACTTAGTATCATAAAAACCGTCACAATATAAAAGCGCACACTTTATTATCATCCTCGATTAGGGCTAATTCGAACTTTTAATTGGCCATTCACTCATGACGAATCCTTTACACAAAGAGAATCCTCCACTTTTCATTTTCTTCTCTTTTGACAATGTCCTCATTCTCTCATCCACTGAATCAAACAAATTTAAATCAAGCTCACCTTTTATGTCATTTTCAACAATTCCCCTAAATCCTTTACACCCATATATATATATATATATATATATATATATATATATATATATATATATATATATATATATATATATATATTGGAAAATTTTTGTAATACTTATGTTCGCGTTGAAATACTATATATAAAGTAGCAATTTTTTAATAATTCCATTTCTGTTCATTCCCTGAAGATGACCTAACACGGTCGAAAGACGTCTAGGAATAAAGAATGTCATTCGCGAATGTTTTTTCTCTCCTTGAAGACCCCGTTAAAAAACTTGTCAGAAATATCAAGAAAATACAAGTTAAAATTAATAACGCTGCCTCAGATGTGGACTTCAATAGAACCTGCATACAACATGGCCTTTTACCTAATTATATATATATATATATATATATATATATATATATATATATATATATATATATATATATATATATATATATATATATATATATATATATATATATATATATATATATATATATATATATATATATATATATATATATATATGGGAGTAACTACAAGTCTTATCCTACATTTTAGTTTATTTTTACATTTCAACTTACGATATTTCTCAAGGTTTTGATAATTTAAGAGTTATTTCTATTTTTATCGGAAGGGAGAGAATTTAATTAGGTTCGTTCGAACTTCTGCCATGACATGATCAGTTATGGTTGAGGAGCGTAAATCAATGAGTCTTTGTGACAGGTGAAAGTGATGGGTGAATGGATCAAAATGTGAAAGATTCTTCGCTAATTTTATCAAATCGGACGCATCGAGTGAAGAAGTGTTCGACAGAGAAAAATACAGAACTATTTAGAACTACAGAATCCGTAAAGACTTATCAATAATTTCGATCATTTATGAGGGGGTTTTAGTGTTCTGGTCCCGGTTTTACCGCGTAGTTATTGCGGACAGTAAAACCTAGCGGATAATTTCAGGCAGAGTATTGTAGTGTGGTGGAGCAAGGGAGTAGTAGTGGTGGTGGTGGTTCGCCAACCTGCCTTTATTCAGGAGGACCCCCAACCGGATAATGAAAGAGACATAAAGGTCAGTATGACAATCACTGCGAAGCCCGAGGGGAAAGGGGCTGTTGATACCAAACAGTGTTCAGGTGGAACCGTCGTTGCCCCGGGGTATAGAGACCTGTTCCGCGTGAGGGTATGTGGATATAGATACCCATCGGCAGGATTCCATGGAACAGAGAGGGTGTGTGTTGTGCTGTGAAGACGGGAGAGGAAAGAAAGCAGTGTTGTAATTGGGTATCTGTGTGATGAGAAGTGTGAGATCTACTCACCCGAAAACCCAGCGCGTCCACCAATGGGTAGCCAGATCTCTACATGCGCTCACGTTTTGTGTTCGCTCTCGCCGGGATCGAACCCGGTACCGCAACGTTAGCGGACCAACGCCGTATCCACTCGGCGAATAAGAGCTCTGGTGGAGTAAGGTGAAGTGAAATTGTGTGGAAGTAAATAGCACCAGTATTTAGTAACTAGAATTCTATAGAGGTCTTTAGAGAGTATTTACACGAATGAATTTCAGGCCATCCAACGGAGTCATCACCCACACCTACAATTATTACTCCCGCCCCTAGACAAGGTTGCAGGGGGCTGGGGGGGAGACTGTTACACCTGCCATATGGAGGAGTGACACGCCCTGCCGGTACAGATGTGCTCGGTATGACTGTTATCTCCTACACATTTCACGTTTCCACCTTTTTTGTCACTTCCTCACGCGCTCCTTCACAGTTCTCTTTCTTGGCCGGGGGCTAATTTTCTAGGCCAGTTGCCGACCATCCTTCGTTCACTCACCCCCGTTTGGGACGGGTCGGGGGGAGGTTTGCCCCCCTTCCCCCACCTCTGGTGTTCTAAAGGGCGGTAACCTTTTAGCTTTTTATCACACATTCACTCATTCACTCTCTTTTCAATGGTAAAATGAAATATAAAAAAATGATTAAATGAAAACTTCACAAAATGATTTTTTTCAATACATAAAACAAAAAAAACAACACCAAAATTGACATAAAAAACAACGGAAAAAATGACATAAAATGAAATACAAAAATGACGGAAAAATGTGAAGCAAAAAATTAATGCCACAAGACAAAAATGACAAAAAAATCGACATAAAATTGACATAAAGCGCAAAAATAACAAAAAAAAAAAAAACAAGAAAAAATGACAAAACAAAAAAAGACAAACAATAAATGACAACGAAAAATTACAAAAAAGAACTAAACATAACATAAAAGACAAACAAGAATCACTAAATTGCATAAAACAAAATGACACGAAATAAAAATGACATAAATAAAAACGGTATAAAGAGCTGGAAACAACCGAAGGGGAAAAGAGGATATACAGGATAGCAAGAAATAGGAACAAGGTAACACAGGATGTAAACCATGTGAATCAGATAAAGGACGCATCTGGTATTATATTAAGGGAAGAAGGAAAGATACAAGAGAGATGGAAGGAATATTTTGATGATCTGCTGAATGAGGAGAGCCCACGGGCTTAACATGGTGAGGGAACACCATATCCAGGACTGACAAGAGGTATAAAGAGAGAGAGAGAAGAAGTCGTGAGAGCTCTTAAGAGAATTAAAAAAACAACAAAATAGCAGGACCAGATAAGATCCCGGTCGGGGGAGGCGTGGAGGACCCAGGAGGATGCAGGAGTGAACTTGTCGTGGAAGCTGATGTGCATGATAGAGGAGCAGGAAGAGACTCCCGACGAATGGAGGGAGAGTCTGTTGGTACCCAACTTCAAAGGGAAGGGGGATGTAAAAAAGTGCGAAAATTATCGTGGGATTAAACTGCTATCTCACACAATGAAAGTCTGGGAGAGAATTTTGGACGAAAGATTACGACTTGAGGTGGAGGTGTCCAACAGTCAATTTGGCTTCATGCCTGGAAGAAGAAGAACAAGCCCAGTGTTTATATTGAGACAAATGGTGGAAAAGTGCAGGGAGAAACAGAATGAACTACATATGGTTTTTATAGATCTGGAGAAAGCGTATGACAGAATACCAAGACAAGAACTAGGGAAATGTTTGAGAGAAAGAAAAGTGCCAGAAAAATATGTAAGATTGGTGAAGGAAATGTACAGAAGTGTCAAAACACGGGTAAAGAGTGGAGTAGGCATGACAGACAGTTTTGGAGTGGAGGTGGCGCTACATCAGGGCTCTGCGTTAATCCCCTTCCTCTTTAACATTGTCTTTGACGTGTTAACTGAGAACGTGCGAGTGGGGACACCCTGCGCCATGATGTATGCAGATGATGTGGTTTTAGCCAATAAGTCTAAAGAAGAGGTAGAGCAAAGGATGGAGGAGTGGAGATTAGTACTGGAAAACAGAGGGATGAAGATAAGTAGAACAAAGACAGAACATATGAAGTGTACAGAAGAAGAGCAAAACAGAGCAGAACATTAAGTTATATGGTGTAAAAATAAAGAGAGTAGATGAATTGAAGTATTTGGGATCTACCATATCAGTAGATGGAAATAAAGATAAGGAAGTAACCAGAAGGATCCAAGCGAGATGGAAGAGTTGGAGGGATGTGTCAGAGGTTCTGTGTGACAGAAAAATGCCAGTGAAATTAAAGGAAAGAGTATACAGAACTGTTGTAAGACCAACTGTAATGTATGGAACAGAGGCATTACCTGTAAAGAAGAATAATAAGAAGAGGATGGAAGTAGCAGAAATGAGGATTGCGATGGATGTGTGGCGTGATGAGGGAGGACAGGATCACAAATACAAGGATCAGAGGAACAACAAAGGTGACAAAGATTTCGAGGAAGACACAGGAAGAAAGACTTAGATGTTATGGACACATAATAAAGAGGTATGAAGAAGAGTGACGAGAGAAGAGCTTTGGAAATGGAAGTACAGGGAAGGAAAAGGAGAGAAAGACCCAAGATTAGAGGGAAAGAGTGACGAGAGAATAGTTTTAGAGATAAAGGTACAGGGAGGGAGGAGGAGAGGAAGACCAAAGATTAGATGGAGAGAGTGACAAGAAAAGAGCTTTGGAGATGGCGGTACAGGGAAGGAGGAGGAGAGGAAGACCCAAGATTAGATGGAGAAAGTGACGAGAAAAGGGGCTTGGAAGATGCAAGTAAAGAGAAGGAAGAAGAGGAAGACCTAAGATTAGAGGGAAAGAGTGACGAGAGGATAGTTTTAGAGATAGAGGTACAGGGAAGGAGGAGGAGAGGAAGACCAAAGATTAGATGGAGAAAGTAACGATAGAAGTGCTTTGGAGATGAAACTACAGGGAAGGAGGAGAGGAAGACCCAAGATTAGATGAAGAGAGTGACGAGAAAAGAGCTTTGGAGATGGCGGTACAGGGAAGAAGGAGGAGAGGAAGACCCAAGATTAGATGGAGAGAGTGACGAGAGAAGAGCTTTGGAGATGCAAGTACAGGGAAGGAGGAGGAGAAGAAGACCCAAGATTAGATAGAGAGAGAGACGAGAGAAGAGCTTTGGAGATGGAAGTACAGGGAAGGAGGAGGAGAGGAAGACCCAAGATTTGATAGAGAGAGTGACGAGAGAAGAGCTTTGGAGATGGGAGTACAGGGAAGGAGGAGGAGAGAGAGACCCAAGATTAGATGAAAAGAGTGAAGAGAAAAGGGGCTTGGAGGATGCAAGTACAGGGAAGGAAGAGAAGAGGAAGACCCAAGATTAGATGGAAAGTGTGACAAGAGAAGAGCTTTGGAGATGGAGGTACAGGGGAGGAGGAGAAAGAGACCCAAGATTAGATGGAGAGAGTGACGAGAGAAGAGCTTTGGAGATGGAAGTACAGGGAAGGAGGAGGAGAGGAAGACCCAAGATTAGATGGAGAGAGTGACGAGAGAAGAGCTTTGGAGATGGAAGTACAGGGAAGGAGGAGGAGAGGAGGACCCAAGATTAGATGGAGAGAGTGACGAGAGAAGAGCTTTGGAGATGGAAGTACAGGGAAGGAGGAGGAGAGGAGGACCCAAGATTAGATGGAGAGAGTGACGAGAAAAGAGCTTTGGAGATGGAAGTACAGGGAAGGAGGAGGAGAGGAGGACCCAAGATTAGATGGAGAGAGTGACGAGAAAAGAGCTTTGGAGATGGAAGTACAGGGAAGGAGGAGGTGAGGAGGACCCAAGATTAGATGGAGAGAGTGACGAGAAAAGAGCTTTGGAGATGGAAGTACAGGGAAGGAGGAGGAGAGGAAGACCCAAGATTAGATGAAGAGAGTGACGAGAGAAGAGCTTTGGAGATGGGAGTACAGGGAAGAAGGAGGAGAGAGAGACCCAAGATTAGATGGAGAGAGTGACGAGAGAAGAGCTTTAGAGATGGAAGTACAGGGAAGAAGGAGAGATAGACCGAAGATTAGATGGAGAGAGTGACGAGAAAAGAGCTTTGGAGATGGCGGTACAGGGAAGGAGGAGGAGAGGAAGACCCAAGATTAGATGGAGAGAGTGACGAGAGAAGAGCTTTTGAGATGGGAGTACAGGGAAGGAGGAGGAGAGAGAGACCCAAGATTAGATGGAGAGAGTGACGAGAGAAGAGCTTTAGAGATGGAAGTACAGGGAAGGAGGAGAGATAGACCCAAGATTAGATGGAGAGAGTGACGAGAAAAGAGCTTTGGAGATGGCGGTACAGGGAAGGAGGAGGAGAGGAAGACCCAAGATTAGATGGAGAGAGTGACGAGAGAAGAGCTTTGGAGATGGGAGTACAGGGAAGGAGGAGGAGAGAGAGACCCAAGATTAGATAAAGAGAGTGACGAGAGAAGAGCTTTGGAGATGGTGGTACATGAAAGGAGGAGGAGAGGAAGACCCAAGATTAGATGGAGAGAGTGACCAGAGAAGAGCTTTGGAGATGGAAGTACAGGGAAGGAGGAGAGATAGACCCAAGATTAGATGGAGAGAGTGACGAGAAAAGAGCTTTGGAGATGGCGGTACAGGGAAGGAGGAGGAGAGGAAGACCCAAGATTAGATGGAGAGAGTGACGAGAGAAGAGCTTTGGAGATGCAAATACAGGGAAGGAGGAGGAGAGGAAGACCCAAGATTAGATGGAGAGAGTGACGAGAGAAGAGCTTTGGAGATGGCAGTACAGGGAAAAAGGAGGAGGGGAAGACCCAAGATTAGATGGAGAGAGTGACGAGAGAAGAGCTTTGAAGATGGAGGTACAGGGAAGGAGGAGGAGAGGAAGCCTTAAAATTAGATAAGAGAGTGACGAGAGAAGTGCTTTGGAGATGCAAGTACAGGGAAGGAGGAGGAGAGAAAGACCCAAGATTAAATGGAAAGAGTAAGGAGAGAAGTGCTTTGGAGATGAAAGTACAGGGAAGGAGGAGAGGAAGACCCGAGATTAGATGGAGAGAGTGATAAGAGAAGAGCTTTAGGGATGGCGGTACAGGGAAGGAGGAGGAGATGAAAACCCAAGATTAGATGGGGAGAGTGACAAGAGAAGTGCTTTGGAGATGGCCGTACAGGGAAGGAGGCGGAGAGGAAGACCAAAGATTATATGGAAAGAGTGACGAGAGAAGAGCTTTGGAGATGCAAATACAGGGAAGGAGGAGGAGAGGAAGACCCAAGATCTGATAGAGAAAGTGACGAGAGAAGAGCTTTGGAGATGCAACTACAGGGATGGAGGAGGAGAGAACGACCCAAGATTAGATGGGGAGAGTAACGAGAGAAGTGCTTTGGAGATGGAAGTACAGGGAAGGAGGAGGAGAGGAAGACATAAGATTAGATGGATACAGTGACGAGAGAAGAGGTTTGGAGATGGCAGTAAAGGGAAGGAGGAGGAAAAAAAGACCCAAGATTAGATGATTAGAGTGACGAGAGAAGAGCTTTAAGGATGCAATTACAGAGAAGCAGGAGCAGTGGAAGACCCAAGATTAGATGGGGAGAGTAACAAGTGAAATGCTTTGGAGATGGAAGTACAGGGAAGGAGGAGAGGAAGACCCAGGATTAGATGAAGAGAGTGACGAGAGAAGAGCTTTGGAGATGGCAGGACAGGGAAGGAGGAGGAGAGGAACACCCAAGATTAGATCGGGAGAGTGACGAGAAAAGAGCTTTAGAGATGGGAGTACAGGGAAGGAGGAGAAGTGGAAGACCAAAGATAAGATGGAGAGAGAGACGAGAGAAGAGCATTGGAGATGGCGGTAAAGGGAAGGAGGAGGAGAGGAAGACCCAAGATTAGATGGAGAGAGTGACGAGAGAAGAGCTTTGGAGATGGGAGTACAGGGAAGGAGGAGGAGAGGAAGACCCAAGATTAGATGGAGAGAGTGACGAGAGAAGAGCTTTGAAAATGCAAGTACAGGGAAAGAGGAGGAGAGAAAGACCCAAGATTAGATGGGGAGAGTAACGAGAGAAGTGCTTTAGAGATGGAAGTACAGGGAAGGAGGAGAGGAAGACCCAAGATTAGATGGAGAGAGTGACGAGAGAAGAGCTTTAGGAGATGGCGATACAGGCAGGAGGAGGAGAGGAAGACCAAAGATTAGATGGGGAGAGTGACGAGAAAAGAGCTTTGGAAATAGGAATACAGGAAATAAGGGGGAGATGAAGACCAAAGATTAGATGGAAAGAGTAACAAGAGAAGTGCTTTCGAGATGGAAGTACAGGGAAGGAGGAGGAGAGGAATACCCAAGATTAGATGGAGAGAGTGACGAGAGAAGAGCTTTGGAGATGGCGGTACAGGGAAGGAGGAGGAAAGAAAGACTTAAGATTAGATGAAGAGAGTGACGAGAGAAGAGCTTTGGAGATGCACGTACAGGGAAGCAGGAGGAGAGGAAGACCAAAGATTAGATGGGGATAGTAACAAAGGAAGTACTTTGGAGATGAAAGTAACGGGAAGGAGGAGAGGAAGACCCAAGATTAGATGGAGAGAGTGACGAGAGAAGAGCTTTGGAGATGGCGGTACAGGGAAAGAGGAGGAGAGAAAGACCCAAGATTCGATCCGGAGAGTGAACAGAGAAGAGCTTTGGAGATGGGAGTACAGGGAAGGAGGAGGAGAGGAAGATCAAAGATGAGATGAAGAAAGTGACGAGAGAAGAGGTTTGGAGGTAGAAGTACAGGGAAGGAGAAGGAGAGGAAGACCCAAGATTAGATGGGGAGAGTGACGAGAGAGAGGTTTGGAGATGGTGGTACAGGAAAGGAGGAGGAGAGGAAGACCCAAGATTAGATAGAGAGAGTGACGAAAGAAGAGCTTTGGAGATGCAAGCACAGGGAAGGAGGAGGAGAGAAAGACCTAAGATTAGATGTGGAGAGTAACGAGAGAAGTGCTTTGGCAATGGAAGTACAGGGAAGGAGAGAGGAAGACCCAAGATTAGATGAAGAGAGTGACGAGAAAAGAGCTTTGGAGATGGCAGTATAGGGAACGAAGGGTGGAGGAAGACCCAAGATTAGATGGGGAGTGTGACAAGAGAAGATCATTGGAGAAGGGAGTACAGAGAAGGAGGGGGAGAGGAAGACCAAAGATTAGATGGGAAGAGTAACGAGAGATGTGCTTTGGAGATGGAAGTACAGGGAACGAGGAGGAGAGGAAGACACAAGATTAGATGGAGAGAGTGACGAGAGAAGAGCTTTGGAGATGTCGGTACAGGGAAGGAGGAGGAGAGAAAGACCCAAGATTAAAAGAGAAGAGTGACGAAAGAAGAGCATTCGAGATGGGAGTACAGGGAAGGAGAGGGAGAGGAAGACACAACATTAGATGGAGAGAGTGACGAGAGAAGAGGTTTGAGGATAAGAGGAAGGGAAGAAGGAGGAAAGGAAGACCCACGATTAGATGGAAAGAGTAACGAGAGAAGTGCTTTCGAGATGGAAGTACAGGGAAGGAGGAGAAGAGAGAGACCCAAGATTAGATGGAGACAGTGACGAGAGAAGAGGTTTGGAGAGGGAGGTACAGGAAAGAAGGAGGAGAGGAAGACCCAAGATTAGATGGGGATAGTAACGAGAGGAGTGCTTTGGAGATGGAAGTACAGGAAAGGAGGAGAGGAAGACCCAAGATTAGAGTAAAAGAGTGACGAGAGAAGAGCTTTGGAGATGGCGGTACAGGGAAGAAGGAGGAGAGGAAGACCCAAGATTAGATGGAGAACGTAACGAGAGAAGAGCTTTGAAGATGCAAATACGGGGAAGGAGGAGGAGAGGAACACCCAAGATTAGATGGAGAGAGTAACAAAGGAAGTGCTTTAGAGATGAAAGTACAGGGAAGGAGGAGAGGAAGACCCAAGTTTAATTTGAGAGAGTGACGAGAGAAGAGCTTTGGAGATGGCGGTACAGGGAAAGAGGAGGAGAGGAAAACCCAAGGCTAGATCGGGAGAGTGAAGAGAGAAGAGGTTTTGAGATGGGAGTACAGGGAAGGAGAAGGAGAGGAAGACCCAAGATTAGATGGAGAGAGTGACGAGAGAAGAGCTTTTGAGATGGGAGTACAGGGAAGGAGGAGGAGAGGAAGACCAAAGATTAGATGGGGAGAGTGACGATAAAAGAGCTTTGGAAATAGGAATACAGGAAATAAGGGGGAGATGAAGACCAAAGATTAGATGGAAAGAGTAACAAGAGAAGTGCTTTCGAGATGGAAGTACAGGGAAGGAGGAGGAGAGAAAGACCCAAGATTAGATGGAGAGAGTGACGAGAGAAGAGCTTTGGAGATGGCGGTACAGGGAAGGAGGAGGAGAGGAAGACTTAAGATTAGATGAAGAGAGTGACGAGAGAAGAGCTTTAGAGATGCACGTACAGGGAAACAGGAATAGAGGAAGACCAAAGATTAGATGGGGATAGTAACAAAGGAAGTACTTTGGAGATGAAAGTAACGGGAAGGAGGAGAGGAAGACCCAAGATTAGATGGAGAGAGTGACGAGAGCAGAGCTTTGGAGATGGCGGTACAGGGAAAGAGGAGGAGAGGAAGACCCAAGATTCAATCAGGAGAGTGAAGAGAGAAGAGCATTGGAGATGGGTGTACAGGGAAGGAGGAGGAGAGGAAGATCAAAGATGAGATGAAGAAAGTGACGAGAGAAGAGGTTTGGAGGTAGAAGTACAGGGAAGGAGAAGGAGAGGAAGACCCAAGATTAGATGGGGAGAGTGACGAGAAAAGAGGTTTGGAGATGGTGGTACAGGGAAGGAGGAGGAGAGGAAGACCCAAGATTAGATAGAGAGAGTGACGAGAGAAGAGCTTTGGAGATGCAAGCACAGGGAAGGAGGAGGAGAGAAAGACCTAAGATTAGATGTGGAGAGTAAGGAGAGAAGTGCTTTGGCAATGGAAGTACAGGGAAGGAGAGAGGAAGACCCAAGATTAGATGAAGAGAGTGACGAGAAAAGAGCTTTGGAGATGGCGGTACAGGGAAGGAAGGGGGGAGGAAGACCCAAGATTAGATGGGGAGAGTGACAAGAGAAGATCATTGGAGAAGGGAGTACAGAGAAGGAGGGGGAGAGGAAGACCAAAGATTAGATGGGAAGAGTAACGAGAGAAGTGCTTTGGAGATGGAAGTAAAGGGAACGAGGAGGAGAGGAAGACACAAGATTAGATGGAGAGAGTGACGAGAGAAGAGCTTTGAAGATGGCGGTACAGGGAAGGAGGAGGAGAGAAAGACCCAAGATTAAAAGGGAAGAGTGACGAGAAAAGAGCATTCGAGATGGGAGTACAGGGAAGGAGAGGGAGAGGAAGACACAATATTAGATGGAGAGAGTGACGAGAGAAGAGGTTTGAGGATAAGAGGAAGGGAAGAAGGAGGAAAGGAAGACCCACGATTAGATGGAAAGAGTAACGAGAGAAGTGCTTTCGAGATGGAACTACAGGGAAGGAGGAGAAGAGAGAGACCCAAGATTAGATGGAGACAGTGACGAGAGAAGAGGTTTGGAGAGGGAGGTACAGGAAAGAAGAAGGAGAGGAAGACCCAAGATTAGATGGGGATAGTAACGAGAGGAGTGCTTTGGAGATGGAAGTACAGGGAAGGAGGAGAGGAAGACCCAAGATTAGAGTAAAAAAGTGACGAGAGAAGAGCTTTGGAGATGGCGGTACAGGGAAGAAGGAGGAGAGGAAGACCCAAGATTAGATGGAGAGCGTAACGAGAGAAGAGCTTTGAAGATGCAAATACAGGGGAGGAGGAGGAGAGGAACACCCAAGATTAGATGGAGAGAGTAACAAAGGAAGTGCTTTAGAGATGAAAGTACAGGGAAGGAGGAGAGGAAGACCCAAGTTTAATTTGAGAGAGTGACGAGAGAAGAGCTTTGGAGATGGCGGTACAGGGAAAGAGGAGGAGAGGAAAACCCAAGGCTAGATCGGGAGAGTGAAGAGAGAAGAGGTTTTGAGATGGGAGTACAGGGAAGGAGGAGGAGAGGAAGATCAAAGATGAGATGGGGAAAGTGACGAGGGAAGAGGTTTGGAGATGGATGTACAGGGAAGGAGAAGGAGAGGAAGACCCAAAATTAGATGAAGAGAGTGACGAGAGAAGAGCTTTTGAGATGGGAGTACAGGGAAAGAGAAGGAAAGGAAGACCTAAGATAAGATGTGGAGAGTAACGAGAGAAGACGTTTGGAGATGGAAGTACAGGGAAGGAGGAGGAGAGGCAGATCCAAGATTAGATGGAGAGAGTGACGAGAGAAGAGCTTTGGAGTTGGCGGTACAGGGAAGGAGGAGGAGAGGAAGACCCAAGATTAAATAAAGAAAGTTACGAGAGAAGAGCTTTGGAGATGGGAGTACAGGGAAGGAGAGGGAGAGAAAGACACAAGATTAGATGGCGAGAGTGACGAGAGAAGAGGTTTGAGGATAAGAAGAAGGGAAGAAGGGAAGAAGGGAAAAAGGAGAAAAGAAAGACCCAAGATTAGATAGAAAGAGTAACGAGAGAAGTGCTTTGGAGATGGAAGTACAGGGAAGGAGGAGAAGAGAGAGACCCAAGATTAGATGGAGACAGTGACGAGAGAAGTGGTTTGGAGAGGGAGGTACAGGAAAGGAGGAGGAGAGCAAGACCCAAGATTAGATAGAAAGAGTGACGAGAGTAGAGCTTTGGAGATGGCGGTACAGGAAAGGAGGAGGAGAGCAAGACCAGAGATTAGATAGAAAGAGTGACGAGAGTAGAGCTTTAGAGATGCAAATACAGGGAAGGAGGAGGAGAGGAAGACCCAAGATTAAATAAAGAAAGTTACGAGAGAAGAGCTTTGGAGATGGGAGTACAGGGAAGGAGGAGGAGAGGAAGACCCAAGATTAGAGGGAGAGAGTGACGAGAGAAGAGCTTTGGAGAAGGAGTACAGGGAAACAGGAAGAGAGGAAGACCCAAAATTAGATAGAAAGAGTGACGAGAGAAGAGCTTTGGAGATGGAAGTACAGGGAAGGAGGAGGAGAGGAGGACCCAAGATTAGATGGAGAGAGTGACCAGAGAAGTGCTTTGGAGATGGAGGTACAGGGAAACAGGAGAAGAGGAAGACCCAAGATCAGATAGGAAGAGTGACGAGAGAAGAGCTTTGGAGATGGGAGTACAGGGAAGGAGGAGGAGAGGAAGACCCAAGATTTGATAGAGAGAGTGACGAGAGAAGAGCTTTGGAGTTGGCGGTACAGGGAAGGAGGAGGAGAGGAAGACCCAAGATTAGATGGAGAGAGTGACGAGAGAAGAGCTTTGGAGATGGGAGTACAGGGAAGGAGGAGGAGAGGAAGACCCAAGATTAGATGGAGAGAGTGACGAAAGAGAGCTTTGGAGATGGCGGTACAGGGAAGGAGGAGGAGAGGAAGACCCAAGATTAGATGGAGAGAGTGACGAGAAAAGAGCTTTGGAGATGGGAGTACAGGGAAGGAGGAGGAGAGGAAGACCCAAGATTAGATGGAGAGAGTGACGAGAGAAGTGCTTTGGAAATGCAAGTACAGGGAAGGAGGAGGAGAGAGAGACCCAAGATTAGATGAAAAGAGTGAAGAGAAAAGGGGCTTGGAGGATGCAAGTACAGGGAAGGAAGAGAAGAGGAAGACCCAAGATTAGATGGAGAGCGTGACGAGAGAAGAGCTTTGGAGATGCAAATACAGGGAAGGAGGAGGAGAGGAACACCCAAGATTAGATGGAGAGAGTGACGAGAGAAGTGCTTTGGAAATAGGAATACAGGAAATAAGGGGGAGATGAAGACCAAAGATTAGATTAAAAGAGTAACACGATAAGTGCTTTGGAGATGGAAGTACAGGGAAGGAGGAGAAGAAGACCCAAGATTAGATAGAGAGAGTGACGAGTGATGAGCTTTGGAGATGGGAGTACAGGGAAGGAGGAGGAGAGGAAGACCCAAGATTAGATGGAGAGAGTGACGAAAGAGAGCTTTGGAGATGGCGGTACAGGGAAGGAGGAGGAGAGGAAGACCCAAGATTAGATGGAGAGAGTGACGAGAAAAGAGCTTTGGAGATGGGAGTACAGGGAAGGAGGAGGAGAGGAAGACCCAAGATTAGATGGAGAGAGTGACGAGAAAAGAGCTTTGGAGATGGGAGTACAGGGAAGGAGGAGAAGAGGAAGCCTCAAGATTAGATGGAGAGAGTGACGAGAGAAGAGCTTTGGAGATGGAGGTACAGGGAAGGAAGAGGATGAGAAGACCCAGGATTAGATGGAGCGACTGCATACAAGCTGACATGAGGGAGAAGGGACTTGGGACCAATTTGGCAGGAGACAGAAGCAGGTGGAAGAGGCTCATCAAAAACAGCGACCCCGTTTAAAGACGGGCTGATGACGAAGAAGAAACAAAATGACATCAAAATTATATCAAAACCAAAAATAACAAACCGACGAAATAAATCAAAATTGACAAAACGAAAAATACTGAAAAAAAATGAAAAATTAACAAAAATGACAAACAAAACTGACATAGAAATGACATAAAACACAACAATCTTCTGGCCGGGAGGGAATCTTCCCCACTAAACTAACTGAGTAAAGGAGATTTGCCTTTTACAGCCTTCTTTTTTGAAGTTGCTAGTAAGTGGCTTCTTTACTAATAAGGAGGTGCCCCATCCCCTCTTATTCTATTATAGGGGACCCTCCAAAGTTTTCGTGATGTGGACGGGATTTACGGCTATCCTATGTCAGTGGATAGCGGGGTTTTACCTTTTCCCCATATTTTTTGAAATGTGGGGGCTAGTGGAGATATCATGGGGGGGTAGGTGCAAGATGGCCCTGGCCCCAATCTTATATCATCGATTAGTTGCGTTGGGGTGGTGCCGGGTCTCCATGTCTTCCCGCCGTTGGCCGGCACATATAATGTATGCAATGCCCAAAGGCCAGGTCAGGGATGAGGTTCCTGTGCTTCCTTCACAGGAACCAGAGTCTGCCCCGGGAGTGGATCAAGGCTCAGTGGGTACAACCCTCAAACGAGACCTTACCCCCTGGGAATGAACCTGTCATGGTCAAAGGGCCCCATCCCAAAAGAGAAGGAAGTCTCCCTCTTCCGAGTTTCTCCGAGTAAAGTCGGCATCTTCAGCATTTCGATTAAGGACCCCTCTGCTTTGGACCGTCCATCCGGCTTCGAGACACCCTCTGCTGGGGACGGTCCACTTCCGGCTTCGAGGCACCCTCGGCTGTGGACGGTACGTCCGGCTTCGAGGCACCCTCGGCTGGGGACGGTCTGTCCGCCTTCGAGGCACCCTCTGCTGGGGACGGTCCACGTCCGGCTTCGAGGCACCTTCGGCTGTGGACAGTACGTCCGGCTTCGAGGCACCCTCGGCTGGGGACGGTCCGTCTAGCTTTGAGGCACCCTCGGCTGGGGACGGTTCGTCCGGCTTCAAGGCCCCCTCGGCTGGGGACGGTCCGTCCGGCTTCGAGGCACCCTCGGCCGTGGACGGTCTGTCCGGCTTCGAAGGACCCTCGGCTGGGGACGGTCCGTCCGGCTTCAAGGCCCTCTCAGCTGGGAACGGTCCATCCGACTTCGAGGCCTCCTCACCTGTGGAGGAAATGAGTCCCAATTTCCTGGCGAAGAATCAGGAGCGGGACACATGCGTATCCGTGGTGTTTGGGGAAAGGGCGCGCGCTGATGAATGGGCCAGTCTCTGCCTTTATAGATTAAGCACTGGGGTTTGTACAGTGGGTCAAATAAGTATTCGTAACGCTCTAGAATAGGTATATTTGAAGAAATATTTTACAAATAGGAATATCAGAAAGCCACAAAACTTTGAACAAATAAAGTCTGGACTAATTTGCAATGGAAAATACCATAAACTCAATGAAGTAACGCTAAACTTTCAAATAGGAACAATAACTTTGCAAAAGTGGTGTAAATAAGTCTTCGTAACGACACATGAAACCTATCCTTAGTATTTAGTAGCCTGTCCTTTCGCTGGCAAGAACAACTTTAAACTCCCCCTGTATTACGAAACCAGATTCTTGCATAACTTATTCAGGATTTTCCCCCATTCTTCAATACAGATATCCTCAAGCTCTCCAAGCTTTAAAGGCTGCCTCTCACCGACTTTAATCTTCAACTTTTCCAAAGATTTTCTATTGGATTCAAGTCGGGAGACTAGCTAAGCCACTCGAGGACAGTGACACCGTGCCTGTTGAGCCACTCAGACGTTTGCCGTGATGTGTGTTCAGGGTCGCTGTCGTGTTCAAAAACCCAACGTCTTCCCATGCTGAGTTTTCTGGCGGAGTTGCAAAGATGGTTTTCTAAAATTTCGCAGTATTTCTGGGAATTCATCGTTCCTTTTATGAGGTGAAGATCTCCTGTGCCGGCAGATGAAAAGCAACCCCAATTCATGATGCTGCACCCGCCAAACTTCACCGTTGGTATGGTGTTCTCCGGCTTGTAGGCGCTGTTTGATTCTCGCCAAACCATATGATCGTAATTGTTGCCAAATAATTCAATTTTTGTCTCATCCTACCACAAAATTTTGTCGAAATAATTATCTTATTTGTTTATTATTACTGTAGCAAACTGCTTACAGGTACAAAGGTGCTTCTTTTTAGAAGAGGGGGTCTACCTCGCACCACTCCTGCGTAGTCCATCCCTTCGCAGTGTAATCGTCACTCTCTGTCATGTGACGTTGACTCCAACGAAAGCCATTTCTTGTACTAACTCTTTCCTAGATTTTCTGGGATCTTTTTTCACAGTTCTTTTCCTCTGAGTGATCGCTCGAGGAGTTATTTATCTCGGAACACCCATGCTTGGTTTGTTGGTGACTGCACCTTGCGCCTTCCACTTCTTTATTAGTGACTGCACTGAACTTAGAAGGACATTTAGCTGCTTCGAAATCTTCCTGTATCCTTTACCTGCCTCATACTCCTTCACAATCTTGTTTTGGAGTGGAAGAGAGTGTTCTTTTACCTTCCGCATACTGATGGTCTGGAGAGATGCCTACACGTCACTTGCTTGTGACGGAATGATCGCTTGCAGCAACGGCAGCAGATCGTAAGCTCTCTTACTTATTCTAGAAAATCTAGTAGAATTTCGAATCACAGAATTTGAGAGAAGTCTCTTATGAAATACAAATAAATCGACGTTACTTACATATATGTTACGAGTACTTATTTAGACCACTTTTACGAACTTATTGTTCTTACTTGAAAGTTTAGCATTAGTTCATTAATAGTATGGTATTTTTCGTTGGAAATTAATGCAGACAATATTTTGTCAAGGTTTTGCTGCATTCTGATAATCCTATTTGTAGAATAATTATTAAACTATACTTTCTCTGGAGCGTTGCGAATACTTATTTGTCCCAGTGTATCTTGTCCATTTTGAATACATGGCAGGAATCAAGTTAGCCTTTCGGGCTGTATGGCAGAATAAGATGGAAGACGGAGGACGGAAATAAAATATCGTGGCATTGCCCAACAACTTTTCCTAAGGACCTACGATCACACTCGCGGGAGGTAGCACCATTTTATGGAGTCCTTCCCTGAACGTTTCTACCAAGAGTCTGGTTCCACATAAGTTAAGACACTTTTTTGCTTAATATATTAGTTTTGGGGAAGCTTCATGTGTATTGCATGCCCCAGTACCGCCCCTTGGTCGGGTCGATAACCCTCTATCACGAGTCAGGGGCCAATCCTGCACACAGAACTATGTTGTTATGAGATTTGGGGAAGAGGCTGGCCGCCTCTTTAGTATTTAATTATGTACAAGGAGCAGTCAATAAGTTTTCCAATTCGGATATAAGGAAACGAGATATGAGGAAAAGTGTTTTATTATTTTTTAATATAACTACCCTCGACTTCAATGCACTTGTGCCACTTGTCCCTGAGGCTTCGAATTTCCGACAACCAGAAATCTCCCGACTGCTGTTCAATCCACTCTTGGACGGCGAGCTCGACATCTTCATCGTCCCCAAACCGGTGTCCACGCAGTGCAGCCTTGAGTTGGCGGAATATAAAGTCGCTAGGGGCCAGATCTGGACTGTAGGAGGGATGGTTGAGCTCTTCGAATCCGCACTCGCGCAGGGCAGCTTGTGCAACTCTGGCCTTGTGAACTTTGACGACGTTGAAGTCGATCATGGGGCGTGGGGTCTCTAGGGACCCAACGGGCAGAGACCTTGGCCATGGCCAAATTGTCGTGGATGATGTTGATAACACTTCCATGTGATATTCCAAGTTCTCGCTCGATTTCTTTGACCTTCATCCGTCGATTTTTGAGGATCATCCTCTGCACACGGGCCACATTGTCCTCGTTGGTCACGTCTGACGGGCGTCCTGGACGGGTGTCATCTTCAAGGGACTCACTACCATGGTGGAACTCCCTATTCCAGCGAGCAATGGTTGCATTAAGGGGCGATGTCGGTGTACACTGCAACCATGCGTTCATGGATCTCTTTTGCATTCTTGCCTCCCTTGGTCAAAAATGTGATCACTGCGCGGCTCTCAACCTTCTCCATTGTTGAAAAATTTGTGACTGATGATCTGCGATTAGCTACTGCTTCTTAAATGGACGAGGTAGGAGCGTGCGGCTGCAGGTCCTGACTTCTAACACCCACACAAACAGCCATCCCCCTTGCTCTGTTTTGCCCTACCGATTCGCAAAACTTATTGACCGCCCCTCCTATATTGTTGTCTGCAAGAGAATTAGAGTTTATCTTCGTCGTCTGACCAACAAAGTGATGAGTAAACTCTAAAAGTGTAGCAAAGGACAAACTCCTCTTTCCTTTGTGCAAATGCGTATCTACGGAAAATCACTCCTTGCTTTTTTTTCTGAAATGCATATACACGACAAATGACTCCTTTATTTAACTGGGTATATCTGGACAAATCCGCCTCCCTTAATTTAAATGAGTATGTGAGTACAAATACGTATCTCCTCCATTTGATTAAATGTGCATTTAAGGATACATATATATATATATATATATATATATATATATATATATATATATATATATATATATATATATATATATATGGAGAGGGGGGGATAAGAAAAACCACAAGTGGTACAAGGTTCTTGACTAACGTTTGCCTCCTCTGGAGCTACCTCAGAGTAAGCTGCGAATGAGCGAAACGTCAGTGAAGAAGTTGGTCCTATCTGTGCTTTCCATTACTCTCCCTCTCATTTGTTGTGGAAGACACAGTTTACGGAGGGTTTTTTGGTAGAAAAACAATATATAATTATCAAATCCTTTACTTGGGATACAGGTTTCGAAATTAACGGGACTGATGATGGTGGCCAACTTTCGAAACTTGTATTCTAAGTATAGAATTATATAATTATATATTTTTTAATACAAAAAATATACACATACATACACCTACCTGAGAATGTATTAAGAAAAAGAAGATAGGCAAAAACATTTTTTGTTTATATTAACGTTAATTAAAAGGTACAATTTTACCCTAACTTATATTATTTTTTAATTCTTTATTAGATATCGTTTGAATTAGAACGTTTAAATTGTAAAGTCCTCTCTTACAGTTAATATTAGGGGTCCAGGTGGATTTTATTACCGCCGATTCGATATTTTTATTTCGTTGGATATAAAATCTGTTTTGATAAATGGTGAACCTATTTTTCCAATCTATTTTATGTGATTCAGATGTATGAAATAAAGCGTTAGACATTTAATCTGTTTACACACTCTATTTTACTTAGGCGTTTGTTTAAAGGTTTCATAGTTAAAATGATATAATATTTGAGGGCAAACTTTACATAGAATTTTATAATTGTATAAATACAACTTTTGTTTTGTGGGACTTTTTTTTATCAAGAGGTTGAAAATTTTAGTGTTGGAGTTGAAGGATTTTTGTCAAAAAAAAGGTCTTAGGATTTTTTTTCAAAGGAACTAAGTTAATTGTATGGGAGGGAGATGGTGGTCACTGTCGATGGGGGATCGTGTTATTGGAATAAATAATTTCTTGAATTAAATCTTACTTCCACTTTTTTCCACGATACATTAGGTCTTTAGCAATAATTCCAATTTTGTTTATTTGTTTATTTCAGGACTGGTAAATTATTAGAGCACAGAGTGACATAGATGAGAACATTTTGTGGAAGTGAAGGGTTGTTTGTGCTGTCAAAGGATGTATAAATTTGAAAGTACAGAAAGAGGAGGGTTTTTTTTTTATAGCTATGACAAGGTTTGTGAAAATATTCTTGGTTAAAAGTAAATTGACATTTTAAGATGCATAGTTTTAATTAAATCCATGATAGATTTTATGAGATATTCAAAGTTATTTTTAGCCAATAACCCGTCAATAATCGTCATTTATTTTTTAGTCTACCATTCTTCTTTCCATTTTTTACTTTATCATTATCCCTTTTTTCGTCTATTGAAGATGTAATAAAATAAAGCGATCAAGATCTCTCTAGCTTTCTTTCATTTTTAGTAGTTTAACATTTGCATATATATATATATATATATATATATATATATATATATATATATATATATATATATATATATATATATATATATATATATATATATATATATGGATAAAACCACAGTAATAAGGACTAGTTTTATATGCGAAACCAGGTTTCGACGGAAACATCCGTCATTGTCAGTCGCTAGTGAACAAGTGAAATAGAGAAGTTGCTTAACGTACAAACACACAAATCAGTGGCGCTAAGGTGGAAGATGCGAGAATGTGTCAGCATTTTTGGAAAACGGAAGTATGAATATCTTGCTTATTAAGGTATTAGTATTGAATTGGCCGTCGGAAGTATTAAAGTTGGGAATTTCTTTTATAAGGGCCGATTCAATTAAGCGTCGATGTATATAATTGTGAGACTTATAAACTATTTTAGCATTATCAATATCAATTTGATGATTTTCATTGGATATATGTAGAAATAAACTCGAGGAGAGGGCACCACGTCGCATATCGCACTTAGGTTCATTCCTTCGCTTGGAGAATCTGCTGCTTTCACCGATATATACTTCATTACATGATTTGCAGGGAACAAAATAAACTCCCTGTTCTGTATGAATCGATCTATTTTTGGATAGGCTATTTCTGATCTTATTCTCGTACTGAAAGGCAACATTGATGTTGTTGGTCCATGCCAACTTTTTGAAATTGATTAACTGGGGAAGTATGGAAAGGTAACATAATATTCGTCACATCTGTTTTCCTTATCATTAGCTGGGGAGTAATAGATGGATCTGGCTTTATAGTGACACTTTTCTATGAACCAAAGGGGATATTGCAGTTCAATGAATGTTTGGATGATTGTATTAATTTCGTCTTGCAAGAAACAAGGATCACAAATGCGATATGCTCTCAGGAACATGGAAGAAACTACAGACCTTTTAACGGATACATCGTGCCACGATAAATAATGAATATAGGCATTAGAATTAGTTGGTTTCCGGTATACGGAACAATATGATTTGTCGTTTATTTTAGATATTTTTACATCCAGAAACGGCAATGAGTTGTTCAATTCCCATTCTACTTCAAATGTAATATTTGGGTGGATCTTATTCAATTTTTCAAAGAAAGAATCAAATCTGTTATCATTGATAGACCGTGTAGCACATACTTGTATATCGTCTACATGGCGGAACCAGGTTATGGGATTGTGTAAAATGGGGGGAAGGAGGTGCTTTTCAAAATTCTCCATAAACAGATTGCATAATATCGGGGAAAGGGGATGCCCATACTCGTGCCATATTTCTGCCTGTAAAAAGTGTTCAGAGCTGAAGATTGTTTTTACAGGCAGAAATGTGGCATGAGTATGGGCAACCCCCTTTCCCCGATATTATGCAATCTGTTTATGGAGGATTTTGAAAAGCACCTCCTTCCCCCATTTTACACAATCTTATAACGTGGTTCCGCTATGTAGACGATATATATATATATATATATATATATATATATATATATATATATATATATATATATATATATATATATATATATATATATATATATATATATATATATATATATATATATATATATATATATATATATATATATATATATATATATATATATACGATGAATTTTGTTATCCTTCGGTCACGTTATCCTTATTAAACCTCAAATTAAAATAAGGTTATTTTCATCAATTTGTCTGAAATCCAAATACCAACTTATTTGGTGGACACACTCAAACGAACTCTAATCCCGAACTTGGATTCATGTAGTTGAGAAGGAATACGAGGGGCGGTCAATAAGTTTTGCAATTAGGATATAAGGAAACGAGATATGAGGAAAAGTGTTTTATTATTTTTCAATATAACTACCCTCGACTTCAATGCACTTGCACCACTTGTCCCTGAGGCTTCGAATTCCCGACAACCAGAAATCTCCTGACTGCTGTTCAATCAACTCCTGGACGGCGAGCTGGACATCTTCATCGTCCCCTAACTGGCGTCCACGCAGTGCAGCCTTGAGCTGGCGGAATAAAAAGTAGTCGCCAGGGGCCAGATATGGACTGTATGGGGGGTAGTTGAGCTCCTTGAATCCGCACTCGCGCCGGGCAGCTTGTGCATCTCTGGCCTTGTGGACTTTGACGACGTTGAAGTCGATCATGGAGCGTGACTTTTCTAGGGACCCAACGGGCAAATTTTCGTGGATGATGTTGATAACACTTCCATGTGATATTCCAAGTTTTCGCTCGATTTTTCGACCTTCACCCGTCGATTTTCGATGATCATCCTCTGCACACGGGCCACATTGTCCTCGTTGGTCACGTCTGACGGGCGTCCTGGACGGGGGTTATCTTCAAGGGACTCACTACCATGGCGCAACTCCCTATTCCAGAGAGCAATGGTTCCATAGGAAGGGGCGGTGTCGGTGTACACTGCAACCATGCGTTCATGGATCTCTTTTGAATTCTTGCCTTCCTTGGTCAAAAATTTGATCACTGCGCGGTGCTCAACCTTCTCCATTGTTGAAATAATTGTGACTTACGATCTGCGATCAGCTACTGCTTCTTAAATAGACGAGGCAGGAGCGTGCGGCTGCAGGTCCTGACTTTTCATAAGTTGTCCTAACACCCCCACAAACAGCCAATTCCCTTCCTCTGTTTTGCCCTACCGATTCGCAAAACTTATTGACCGCCCCTTGTATTTGTTGCAACTTAGAACTGGTGACCCCCGCCACAATTAAGCATCCTCTCCTCTTGCTACATCGCTACAAGCAGCAAGCAACCCCTTCTCTCGCTATATATATGAGAAAAATAAACGACGCTTCGCCTACGTACAAAGAGAGGATACAAAACAGAGTGGGTGGGAAAAAATAGAAAGACATTGTCAGAAAAGGGGGGCTAAAGCAGGTACAAAGGAATAAAGACATATAGATAAAATTTCTACCAAATGCCGGTCTGACAGAGTGTGTGTGAAATGTAGAAATATAAGTCACATAATTATGAATACATACATACTCGTACATACGCAAATATAAATAAATTATTCAATAAACAAAACAAATTTAACAGGGTAAATAAATCAAAGGACTAAAATTTACAAGGACAATTATATATATATATATATATATATATATATATATATATATATATATATATATATATATATATATATCGTATGTGTGCGTTTGTCTATATTAATAAAACTACTGTGTTGAGACGTAATATTTAATCACGAGAACAGAATTTTCATCCATCTTCCTTCCATATTAACTTCCGTTTCTCATCTGAAAACTCAATCATCTTCCCTTTATATTAACTTCCCGTTCCCATCCAAATCCTCGTTCATCTTCTTTTCTGATTACACTCATTTTTCCATCCGAATCCTCATTCATTTTCCTTATAAAATAATTTCCATTTCTCATCAGAATCCTCATTCATCTTTTTTCGATATTAACTTCTTTATCCCATCCGATCACTCATTTATCTTCCTCTTGCCACCCGAATCCTCAATCATCTTCCTTCTATATTAGCTTCAGGTTCCTATCTAAATCCGCATTCATCTTCCTTTTACCATCCGAATCCTCTTTTATCTTCTTTCAATATCAACATCCTTGGCCCAGCCGAATTTTTAATAATCTTCCTTACATATTAACTTCACTGTTCTTATCCGAATCCTCATTCATCTTCCTTACATATTAACTTCACTGTTCTTATCCGAATCCTCATTCATCTTCCTTACATATTAGCTTCACTGTTCTTATCCGAATCCTCATTCATCTTCCTTACATATTAGCTTCACTGTTCTTATCCGAATCCTCATTCATCTTCCTTACATATTAACTTCACTGTTCTTATCCAAATCCTCATTCATCTTCCTTCTTTGCTTGATTTATCGTTTTCTTACCCTGGTTTATCATCGTTGCATTTCTCTTAGCCTCCTTCTATACATTCATACGCTTCTCCCTAACATCTTCATCTTCATTATTAAACATATGCAAATGTCTCCCTTACGTCCTTCACTCCACCCTTCCCATCACAATTCCACCATTTAGTCATCCTCTTTGTCGTTCCACTGCCAGCACATACACATGCTTAAATTTGTTATACATTTCATCTCTCTCCATGTTCGCGCTTTATCCCTACTCCTACACATTCTCACATCACCCTCCCTCTCTCTCTCCCTCTTCAATTCATTTTCCCTTCCCATCTTTCTCACCTCCTATTATCATCCAAACAATTTACACAATTCTACCCCTTTGCCCAACTTGTGTACATCCCTGTGCTGAAAGAACTTTTTTGCCACACACTAGTTTTCCCCCGCACACAACCAACCACCTGAATATTTACATACATTATCTCATTACACCCCTCAATCAATATCCATTCGGGATTACTCCAATGGACTAAAGTAGTAGTAATATCCATAATAGTACTAGTAGTGATATCAGTATTAGTAATATCCGTAATAATAGTGATATCAGTAGTAGTAGTAGTGCTATCAGTATTAGTAATATCAGTAGTAGTAGTGATATCAATATTAGTAATATCAGTAGTAGTGATATCGGTATTAGTAATATCACTATTATTAATATCAGTAGTAGCAATAATAGTACTATTAGTGATATCAGTATTAGTAATATCAGTAGTAGTAGTGATATCAGTAGTAGTAGTGATATCAGTATTATTAATATCAGTAGTAGTAATATTAGTAGGAGTAGTGATATCGGTAGTAGTCGTGATATCATTATTAGTAATATCAGTTTTACTAATATGAGTAGTAGTAATATTAGTAGTAGTAGTGATATCAATAATAGTGATATCAGTAGTAGTAATATCAGTAGTAGCATTTATATCAGTATTAGTAATATCAGTAGTAGCATTTATATCAGCAGTAGTAATGTCAGTAAGGATAATAATAATACTAGTAGTAGTGATATCAGCAATAGTAATATCAGTATTAGTAATAATGTCCGTAGTAGTAATACTAGTAGTAGTATTGATATCAATAGTAGTAATAGTAGTAGTAGTGTTAGTGATACCAGTAATAGTAATATCAGTATTAGTAATAATGTCCGTAGTAATAATAATGGTAGTAGAATTGATATGAGTAGTAGTAATATCATATTAATAACATTTCTGGCCCCTTCCTGACATTAGCAGAGGATTTGCCTCCTTTTGGAGTCTAAAAGACGTTTACATAATACAGATCCCTTGTCCTATGTGTCAGAATAGTTCGTTCCTGAGGAGAGATTATTTCATAGTATTTCGTTTTCTCTCTTAAATTTCAAATTGCTTTGAGCGAACCTTTATAGGACAAAGTTTATTTCCGCTAGATCGTTTTTATTCCCTTTAATATTTATGTCATATTTGTCTTTAAATTAATGTTCAGCCGGAAGATGACGAAACTGGGAGAATGGGGGAAAGGGGGGAGGGGGAGTGTATTCGGGGGTCTCTGCGAAGGTTCCAGGGTTCGAATCCGGGTAATGATTTAGGGAGGATTTCGCCCTTCTAAATCCCCAAGGATCGTTGGGTCCTCCAATCTTAGCCACCTCCCCTCTAGGGCTGAATGGGGGAGAGTTGGTCCTGGTGGGGCTATTTTTGGAATGACGCCCATTATCCTGTACACGATTTCCTCCTACAATGTAAGCGGTTGGCATGGTTGGGAGAGTTGCGGCCCATGGTTGGGAGGGCACCGAGTAATCTCTTCTTTAATCAAATCGGGGAAATCTTCCTTCCACACATTTTAACTTAACCCAAATTCACTACTTTGTTCGCATTCCAACACATTTTTCGCATACATCCCCCTGTTGGTTATCCACTTCCTTTGTTGGAAGATGTAGAATGAAAGAATAGGAATACAAGAATAGAATGAAAGAATTAAAAGAAAAATAAAATAAAATGTAAACTATGAAAATAATAGGAATAAAAAGAAAAGAAGATAAAGAAAAGAATAAAAGAAGAGAAAAATAAATGTAGAAGAAAATAAAAATAATACGAATATAAAAAGATGAAACAGAAAAACTGACTAAAAATACAAATAAAAGAAAGAAAACAAAGACAAGGACAAATAAAAAAACAAATATTTGAAATGGACATATACACAAAATGTACCCATACACAATAAGTGGATAAGCAAATAGATACACAATTTGCAAGCAAATAGATACATAAATGACAAGAAAATAGATAGTCAAATGCCAACAAATAGATACACAAATGGCAAGCAAATAATTTCATAAAATGGCAAACAAATAGATACACAAATGGCAAGCAAATAACTTCATAAAATGGCAAAGAAATAGATACATAAATGGCAAGCAAATAGATACACAAATGGCAAGCAAATAGATACATAAATGATAAAAAATAGATAGTCAAATGACAAGCAAATAGATACACAAATGGCAAGCAAATAGATACATAAATGATAAAAAAATAGATAGTCAAATGACAAGCAAATAGATACACAAATGGCAAGCAAATAATTTCATAAAATATGGCAAACAAATAGATACACAAATGGCAAGCAAATAGATACATAAATCACAAGAAAATGGATACACAAATGGTAAGCAAATAGCTACATAAAATGACAAGCAAATAGATACACAAATGGCAAGCAAATACATATATAAATGGACAATCAAGTACATATACAAATAGCAAACAAATAGATACATCAATAATGGCAAGCAATAGATACATAAATGGCACGTAAATAGATACATCTATAATGGCAAGGTGATAACTACATAGACATGGCAAGCAAATAGATACATAAGCGGGAGCACAAAACGCAAATAAAATGGATAAACGGATGTACGAAGGAGGGAAAACAAAGAAAAAAGACCGGGCGGCAAAAATGTCAAACAAACGGAACAAAGATTTATCGATTGAGGAAGAAATAAAAATAAAGACTCGAATGCGGGTTTTCATACAAAGATTACAAATATATGTAGTGTGCGGTTGTGTGTGGAAAGGGGGTACATACATACTATGGTTCCGGTGTGTGTGTGTGTGTGTGTGTGTGTGTGCGCTGTCTAGATGTTTTCGGAGGTGGACGCATAAACTTGTTCTATGCAAGCGCGGAAGTGTCCGCAGTTTGTGTGAAATGGTGACAGAATCTGTGGAATGTTTCTATGAGTATTATTTTTAGGAGTGTAGTATTTGTACATGTGTGAGTGAAGTTTAAATAGTATTTGGAATTGTCAAAAGAAAGTTTAAGTGTTTGATGTTTGTTTAAGATACGCAACCATGTGTTTGTATGAATGCGTATAGTTGATATGTAAGATGTATTTGTATGAATGATGTATGAAGGAGGTTTAGATGTATGGTCGTATTAATTACTTTGTTTATGTATGAGCGAGGATAGAAGACAAAATAATGTGCGTTTCCAAGCACTTTCGAACTATATCACAGCGATTCCTTATATATATATATATATATATATATATATATATATATATATATATATATATATATATATATATATATATATATATATATACACTGTGTGTGTGTGTGTGTATGTGTCAACTCTTCCAAAGAATAAAGTTCCCGAATCCTTCACCCACACAACTCCACCGCATCACCTGTGAGCCAACATAATTCTCTTTAAAAGCAAAGAAATTTCCATCATTGTATGTTCCAAAGTTATCCAAATTAATTCCAGAACTTTCCTCATCACAATCCTTTTTTACACATTAAAATTATAAATTCATCCACTCAGACAGACCGCACGCCATTAGATACCTATCATACGCCAAAAAAGATATTAAATCTTTAAAATACGAATAAATACATCCATATCACAGCGATTCTTTAAATCTAATAAAATAATAAACATTCAGAGTCAGGCCCCGCCTCTTTATCTGTCCCGACCATGAAGAAATACTCTAGTCAATAACAAATGCTGATTAATGAAAGCATAAATAATCAATTGAAATGGTTAGTTTTCACATTCCCGGAATCTGCCAAGATAAATGAATATGTTATAATAATTATTTCACCTCTATTTTTCGTTATTTAATGGGTGACATGGAATATTTATTTTTCTTTTTACTATCCTTTCTCACATTTATAACATCCTTTATTCAAATAGACAGCGAGATACTGTAAATATTTCGTTTGAAAGTTAGAATACAGTTAATGTGGCAGTCTGCAGACTCGACAAAATACGTGAGCGAGATATGGCAACACTCTTTAGCAATCTCGCCATATTGAAGTGGTGTTCGGCTAGGCTTCTCCAAGTTTCTTCTTAAAATGTATTCTATTACATATGTGTGTGCCTATTTTTGTGTCCTTGGTGGTTAGATGAATGTGTGAAGTGTCTTATTATGATGGAGTTGTAAAGCAAAGTGGTACATATGAGGAGAAAAGTGTCTGATAATGATGTAGTCTGCTATTTCCCGGATCGATCCTTGTTCGAGCATTGGCTTATACACAAGCACCAGAGAGAAACCTCATCGTCGTACAGTCTATATAAATATTCTCTTTAAAAAAAAAAGGGAGATGAAAAGTTGGGGGGAGGGAGTTATCAGCTGACTTTGCTTCCATCAATCAATTATACTCATTAGTCATATAAACTAAAACTAATCAAAAGAATTAAAAAAAAAGATGAAATCGGAAAAAACAAAGCGATCTTTGTCCATGTAATTTATTCATTCAGTGCTTCGAATATGCGTATAATTTATTGTTTTTAGTATATTAATCAGTGAATATATTTAGTTTGGGGGTTATTTGAAGAAAGTTTGTCTAATTATCATTTGTCACTAAATAAAACAAATATTTACATAAATTAACGTCTCTCTTAACAGGTCAAAACTATTCCCGTTCAAAATTTAGCAAAAACACTTCTTTTTTTTGACATAAACGGATTAAATACGGACTTCGATTAAAAACTTCCCAAACTCATCGTTCACTTTGTACGGAACACGTAAGTATTAATCACTTCTTCAGTTTCCAAAATGCTTCGTATTTTACCTTCTCTCTTGGTTTTCTCTACGGGGTTATTTTTAGATTAAAAACGAAGATTAAAGGACCGTACGACATTGGAAGTAGGTTAATTTAGCAGCTGAGGATGCGATCGTCGCTAATATTTTGACCTTGTTTAGTGTGGCAGAATTGGCCAAGTCGCAGCCTTGAGACAAAGGACAAAACTACGAACAATTCTGAAGGGTTCTATTAATTACCAATTGATTATTAATACGTGATCCTGGTAGTCTCTAGTACCTTCTGGGGGATCAGTGGACAGAAAGTCTCGTCGCCTAAATAAACCCAACATAACCTGACCAAACATAAGCAAATAGAAAAGAACATGACCCAACCAAACCAAACATGACCTAACCTAACCTGAACCAACCTGACCTGACCTGCCCCAACATAACCTGACCCAACAACCAAACCTGACTTAACCTGACCCAACATAACCAGACCTAACCTAACCAGACCCAACATAACCCGAGCTAAAATAACCTGACCTGACGTGCCCCAAACTGACCCTACATAACTTGACCAAACCTGACACCTGACCTAGCCTGCTCCATCATGATCTGAACTTACCTAACCCAACATAACCCGAGCCAAAATAACCAAACATGACGTAACCTAACCGGACCTGACCTGACCCAACTTACCTGACGTGACCTAACCTAATTAACAACACCGAAGAAAGTCTCGCTACCTCAGTGAATAAGTTGTTGGACTTCTAGCATATGGGTGCGGGTTCGAACCCAGCGAGCGCACAAGTTCCAGCGGCGCAACGAGCTCGCTGCCCATTGGTGGATACGCTGATATCCGTGGTCGGAATATCTCGTCACGCTCATAGCCAAACACAACATCGCTGTCATTTCCTTTACCGAAGAATTCTACCATCGCTGACGTGTTTAAAACACCCAATACCCCCCTATACAACCACCACGGGAACCTGTACCCCGGTGGTTTCGGTCATGCTGATCTTTATGCGCACTATCCGGTCGGTGTATCTTACGAGACCTCTGTCTTGTACTCCTTAATTCTAGGGCCTACAAACTTTCAGTACTCGGTCGCACCTTTAAACTAGGATGTACAAGCCTTGAGTACTCGGTCGCACCTTAAAACTAGGATGTACAAGCCTTGAGTACTCGGTCGCACCTTAATGCTAGTACGTACAAGCTTTGAGTACTCGGCCGCACCTTAATGCTAGGGCGTACAAATTTTCAGTACTCGGTCGCACCTTAATGCTAGGGCGTACACGCTTTGAGTACTCGGCCACACCTTAATGCTAGGGTGTATAAGCTTTCAGTACTCGGACGCACCTTAATGATAGGGAATGCAAAACAAGCACATTTCAAATCTATGATTTTCGCCAGTGTGTGTTCGCACCCCCAAGACCCACCCGATACCAAAGGTACAAACGATATAGGTTTGGTGCATATTAAGTTCAAAGCTACCAATTTGAACACGCCTCCATCGATCATGTTTCTAACTCAAAGACCGCCTGACCCCAAAGTACGAACAAATAGCTTAACTCATGTTTGTTACACGTAAATTTGCCAAAGAACACATCCTTTTAACGGTCTCGTATCTGAAAGGAACTCTAACTCCAGTTTACGAACGAATGGCCAATAAACTAATGCTGGGTGCTCGTAAATTTCAAAGCAACGACCCTAGCGTATTCGTATCCCAGAATACCATCCCCATCAAAGATACGAACACGCTTTTATTTATGCTCGGTTTATCTGACACAAAATTCAAAGCCACGATCCCCATATCTCGCATGTTCGTACACAGATACCATGCCGAGTCAAAGGTACGAACATATTTTTTTAATTATTATTATTATTATTGCTCGGTCGTTCTGTTACGAAATCTAAAACTACGAACACCAGACACCTCATGTTCGTACCCCCCCTCCCCCAATACCCCAGGACTCAAAAGTATGAGCTCCCTTTTTTCCCGCTTGTCTGCTTCAATAAATTTTAAGGTGCAAAGTTATCCCCTCTCTTGGGGGGGGGGGGGGGGCGTCAAACAGACAATTTGTATTTACCTAAAATTAAGCGAAAACTAACGGGGGCATCTATAAAGAAAGTGGTAAAGTTAGTGGGAATGTGTGGGACAGACTTTGGGGCCTGGAGGGCATGCAATCTTCCAGCTGTAAGATGCAGCAAATGGGCGCTTAGTAGTCTTCTCTTGTAGCTACTCCAGTGGGTGCGCTTAGTAGTCTCCTCCTTTAGCTACTCCAATGTCTGCGCCTAGTACTCCTCTTCTAGCTATTCCAGTTGGTAGGCCTATTAGTCTCCTCGTTTAGCTACTACAATGGGTGCGTCTAGTAGTTTCCCATTTTTCATGCCCTTAAGTACGTGCAATTTTTCTTAATTCGCTGTTGGGATTTCTTCATTTATTGAGTTATTTGGGACCCTATTGCAATCATACAGTTCCTGATCTTATCGTTTGATGATTGTTCTCTGATTGTTCCATCGCGTCTCATTTTTCGCTTCCTATCTAAAAGTTGTAGTCATCCGATTTCATTGTAAGGAATAAGTTTGTCTCCGATCGGTAATTTCACTGTAAAATGAGACGATTTAAATCTATAAGGGAATTATAAAGGGTTTTTTTTTAAGTTTTAACAATCGGTTTATGAAATTAAATTTTTTTTTTAAGTTTTAAATTAGCGAGTATGAAAAAAAGATTGTGTATTTTTATTTCCGTATTGAGTACCTAAATTATGGTTGGTATAGGATTACTAATACCATTGGGTTAAGGTCTATGTGGTAGTAAGCTTCTAAATGCGACGGAAGCGTTGCGTAAAATATGGTGGCGTGTTGGTGACTTATTTATTGATAATAATCCTATGAATTTGTTATTTTTCATTAAAAAAGAGAAAATAACACGGCTATCTCTAGATAGTTATTAGGGTTAATGATGAAAGGCGATAGCTCGAGTACCCCCAAAAGTGATTACGAGGTGCGACTCATGCGTTAAATGACGTAGAATCGGGGGGAGGGGGGCTCAATAAACCGCACGTGCCTTAGAAGGAAAAGGAATCCTCTAAAAGACTGGAATTAGAATCAATTTTGCTTCGGAATTTCAAATTGGATTCATGACGTAGTTATGAATTACAAGTTGACATTTCTGCTTCCGCCAATGGCTAAAATTTCTACATACACAAATTTTGTGGTCGCTAATACTGTATTGGGGGGGGGGGATATTGAGATTTCAAAAGTGGTGAATATGTGAGAGTATAAGATAGGATAGATAGAAATAATCGTGTAAAAGGAAAGATGAATAATGTAATGATATGGATTAGATGATGGGGGTGATAATGACAGTGATGCGTGTGAGGATGAGTGTGTGTGTACCAGGTTGCCTGGCAATCGCTTTACTCTGCTTTATTTTACATTCGTTAGTTTCTTGTCAGCATAGGAGCCTTGGTTTTCCTAGATTTTGTAAATTATTATTTATGTAGTTTTTCTTTCGAGCCTTTGTTTTAATAGATTTTGTAAATAGTTATTTATGTAGTATTTTTTTTTCTTTCGAGCCTTTGTTTTACTAGATTTTGTAAATAGTTATTTATGTAGTATTTTTTTCTTTCGAGCCTTTGTTTTACTAGATTTTGTAAATAGTTATTTATGTAGTATTTTTTTCTTTCGAGCCTTTGTTTTACTAGATTTTGTAAATAGTTATTTATGTAGTATTTTTTTTCTTTCGAGCCTTTGTTTTACTAGATTTTGTAAATAGTTATTTATGAGGTATTTTTTTTCTTTCGCGCCTTTGTTTTACTAGATTTTGTAAATAGTTATTTATGTAGTATTTTTTTCTTTCGAGCCTTTGTTTTATTAGATTTCGTAAATAGTTATTTATGTTTTTTCTTTCGAACCTTTGTTTTCTTAGATTTCGTAAATAATTATTTATGTAGTATTTTTTTCTTTTGAGCCTTTTTTTCTTAGATTTTGTAAATTATTTTTTATATAGTTTTTTCTTTCGAGCCTTTGTTTTCTTAGATTTCGTAAATTGTTGTTTATATAGTTTTTCTTTCGAGCCTTTGTTTTCTTAGATTTCGTAAATAGTTATTTATGTAGTCTTTTTTTTCTTTCGAGCCTTTGTTTTCTTAGATTTCGTAAATAGTTATTTATGTTTTTTCTTTCGAACTTTTGTTTTCTTAGATTTCGTAAATAATTATTTATGTAGTATTTTTTTCTTTCGAGCCTTTGTTTTCTTAGATTTCGTAAATTGTTTTTTATATAGTTTTTTCTTTCGAGCCTTTGTTTTCTTAGATTTTGTAAATAGTTATTTATTTAGTGTTTTTTCTTTCGAGCCTTTGTTTTTTTAGATTTCGTAAATAGTTATTTATGTATTATTTCTTTTAAGCCTTTGTTTTCTTAGATTTTGTAAATAGTTATTTATGTAGTGTTTTTTCTTTCGAGCCTTTGTTTTCATATTTTTTCTTTAAAGTTGTCTTCTTTTCGCCAGTTTGGATTGATTTTCGGTGCACTCGCCTGTTCCGTTATCTTACTTCCTTCATTGTGTATTTCCACCCAAATTATATTAATTTAAATTATAAAATCTTAAGAATATTTGGAGTTCAAAAATGTTACAAATAATTAAAAAATTTTATGTGATAATTTTCGTTGGGATGTCTTTACCAAATATCCGATTACTAAAAATATGAAAACTTTAAATGGGTAACTATTGAAAAATATATTGCACTGTTTTCCTACTTATATGGGGTGCTCCAAAGGTTACTGTGCACTGGAAATTATTAGTCCCCTCCAGAAATATAGTGATGAAAGTACAACTCTAGGGGTCTACACGAAATGGAGCTTCGTAACTTTTGGGACACCCTGTATATGAAAAGCGGAACAGATCTTTCAATGGTTTCCATCCAAACTGGATGGATCTCTTGTAGAGCCCCCAAGAGTTGCACCTTTTTCACTGTAATCCTGGCGGGATATTTATTTCAAGTGCACAGTAACTAAACTGTTTTCCAATTCTGGGGAGAGGGGTTGTTACGACAGAATATTACATTCATTATCTTTGATAACAATTACTTTGTATTAAGGAAAATAAGTATTTTTTTTAAGATAGAAAATAAAGGTAAAATTAGTGGGGAGGGGGAAATATTTTTTGGGAAAAAATCTTTGGCCTGTGACTGATCTGACTGAACTCAGTATAATTTTAATCCTAAATAAGCAATATGTTATTAAAAATTGTATATACAAATGCGATTTTTATTTTTTAATATTTTTTTTACTATACACTGATAGCCATTTTCTAAGGAATAACTAATTTAAAAGTTAAAAATTATGCCGGCCAGGTTTCGTATGGAGTTTTCACAAATGCTACAGGAAATCAGCTATAAACTATACGGCATTACTTTAAATTTGTAAGGTAATAAGTTTCACATTAATTGCAACTTGACAAAAACAAAGTTTTAATTATGAAATGGTGAACTTCTAACTCTAAAATAAACACTAAAAAGTGGAAGTAATTTTACTTGGATTTTCAACGTTTCGACACCTGGGTGAGCGAGGCATGGTTTTTCTCTTAGATTTGTTCAACAGGATCTGGGTGGAGGGTCTCCTCCCAGATTCCTGGCGAATTGCTACTGTCCTCGCCTTTCGCAAAACGGGGAGAGATCACTCTACTCCGACCGGTTTCCGCCCAATCTCTCTAACCTCTTGCGTGTGCAAGTTGATGGAGAAATTGGTAAATGTTAGATTAGCCTTTTTCCTGGACAGCGGAGGCCATCCGTCTTCTGCACAGTGCGGCTTCCGTAAGTTCCACTCCACGTCGGATGCTCTGCTCCGACTGGAAAATGCCGTCTGCGAGGCTTTCCTTCGTAGACAGCACTACGCCACGGTGTTTTTCGATCTGGAGAAGGCCTATGATACCGCATGTCGATACGGTATCATGGAGACTCTGCACACGATGGGGGTGAGGGGACGCCTCCCAATGTTTATATCGGATTTTTTGCGAGATCGTCGATTCCGCGTACGGGTGGGGGAAATCCTTTCCGGCCCAAAGGAGCAGGAAGAGGGTGTCCCGCAGGGAAGTCTCCTCAGTGTCACACTCTTTGCCCTGAGCATCAACGGCATCACCTCGGTGCTGCCGGAAGATGTTCTCGCTACGCTCTACGTGGACGACCTTTCGATCTCTTTTGGCGCGGCCCAGATGCCAACTCTGGAGCGTCGACTCCAACAGGCATTGAACCGCGTCTCTCGCTATGCCGAAGCGCACAGGTTTCGGTTTTCTTTGGCCAAGACTAAGATGGTGCACTTCTGCCGCCATCTACGGCTCCACCCCGACCCAGATTTGTTTCTTAATGGGGTGCGCCTGGATGTGGTCGAATCGCACCGTTTCCTTGGTCTTGTATTCGACCGACGCCTCACCTGGGAGGCTCATATTCGCAGCCTTAGGGTCTTGTCCCCGCGCCATGGATATTCTCCGCTCGTGATGTTCAGCGCTTGGGGTGCTGATAGGGCTACTGCCTTACTTTTTATCGATCCTTTGTTCGGTCGAAGCTCGACTACGATTGCGAGTTTTATGCATCCGCAGCCGAGCGTTTATTGCGGAAGGTGGATTCGATCCACCACACCGGCCTTCGCCTTGCGACCGGTGCCTTCCGCACTTTCCCCATTGAGAGCCTGTTGGTCGATGCTGGGGTGATGCCACTCGCTCTGCGCCGCGTGCAGTGCATCACTCGCCTGTACGCGTGAGCCCGGCACCTCCCTCAGTCGCCAACAGCTCTCACTGCATCCGCAGCTGATCTCGACGGTGCCTATGCCGCCGAGAGACGCCAGTCATACCCTAAGTCTTTGGGTTTAGGACCAGGAAACTCCTTCGAGAGGTAGATAATATAGCTCTCGGGCCGGTGGTGCCCCTGGTTCTGCCCAGGACGCGACCCTGGAAGGTAGCACATTTGGCTATTTGTCGCCACGCCTCTGCTCCCAAAGCTTATACTGCGCCGGGAGTATTGCGTTCGACCTTTTTGGAGCACACCTCGTGTCACGCTGAAACCGTGCCAGTGTATACGGATGGCTCCAAGTCCCAAGAGGGGGTCGGCTTCCACGCCGTGTCCCCTCTGTTTGAAGTCTGCGGGGCTCTGCCATGTGCTGCGTCTGTCTTCACGGCCGAACTGGTTGCAATACACCACTCGGTACGGGAGATTACGTGACGTGCCCGGTTCGGAAACCGGATTGTGGTCTATAGCGACTCACAAAGCGCCCTGAGCGCTCTCGGGGCATTGGAATCTCCGCATCCCCTGGTTCGCGATATCCGTGACGCCACGGTTTTGGCGAGCCGGGCAGATGTCGAGATTATCTTCTGCTGGGTTCCTGGACATGTAGCAATTGCGGGGAATGAGCGCACCGATGATGGCGGCAAAGAGTCCGCGAGGACTCTGCCACCGGACCAGCGTTTCGCTCTTCCTCACACCGACTACATGGCAGGAATACGGGCAGCTCTTCGGACTGCTTGGCAAAGAAGATGGGAGACGGTCGAAGGGAACTTAAAGTTGCGTGCCATTGCGCCGCGACTGTTCCCATGGACCTATCCCCCAATTCCGCGACGGCTTCAGGTCGCTTTCTGTCGTATCCGAATCGGACACACTCGTTTGACGCATCGCTATTTGATGGAGCGCTCGCCGGCGCCCTATTGTGACGACTGCTTCGTCCTCCAGACTGTTCGGCACATTCTTGTCGAATGTCCAAGTCTGGGTGATCTTCGCGCACGTTACCTGTCCCAGTACCGGGATGGGCGGGGTCGCTACTGCCTGTCCCTTGTGCTTGGGACGAGTTCGTGCACATTGACTTGTTGTCTTTTGGGGGGAGGCCGGGCTTCTTCCCTTTATTTAAGTAGGTTCTATTTTTTATTTTTGTAGGTTGCACGCTCCTGCACCGGGGTGAGGGGGACCTCCCCCCGACGCCGGAGATTGCTTCCTAATTGTTAAGTTTTTCCAATATTTATCATTGTTATGTTTTCATATTTTTATTTTAAAGTAGCCTAGTTCTAGGCTGTCGTATTTCCGGCGACTTATGCCAAGTGGGTAGTAGCCTGATGGGCTCTAAAGTGAAAAAAAGAAAAAAAAATTCAACTAGGCATTATTCGGGCCGTAATTGTGACGTCACGTGTTCAATATTTCTGTTTCCACCGAGAGCGGAAATTTGTACATTTTGAGTTCTACATCGAAATGTCCGAATTTGGGGGTTGGACGTCGAGATCTGGCTACCAATTGGTGGACGCTCTGTATTCGGGTGGGTAGATCTTACACCTCTCATCACACACACATACCCAATTACAACGTTGCTTTTTTCCCTCTCTCGTCTTCGCAGCACCTCACACACACACACGCACACACACGCACACAACACACTCTACTCCAAGGAATCTTGTCTGTTGTTATCTATATCCACATACCTCTGACGCGGAACAGGTCTCCTTGAACGTTGTTTGGTTCCAAAACATAATACTTCCTGGCACCTCTTTCCAAAGAGAATTGGCCCCTGGTGCTCGCGGGCTCACCAGCGATTGTCATACTGACCTTAATGTTTATTTCACTATCCGGTCTGGATCCTTCTAGATAAAGGCAGGTTGACGAACCACTACTACTACAATCAAAATATAAATTTCGAATGTTTAATCCACCTCAAAAATCTAATTTATCCATAAATGTGGTATTTAGTGTTGTCCATCTTCAATCGTCCAATCTTATTATGTAGCTTTACCAGAATTTTAGTCTTCGATGTTTCTCTTAGTCATTAGTGGGTTGTCTGCTACCCTCGTCGCGATGCCGTTGTCCAGAAGTCTGCGTCTCACACCTACTGGCAACCGCTTTTGAACAAGTTCAACATTGAATTGTACTATTTTGAAGATGTCTCCGTACAACGGGACAGCCCTGGCACTCCTTCGACACTCTTGGATGTCCTGGGACCTTCTTCGGCGCACTTTCAACTGTCTCCTTGAAAGTCTTAGAATTCTGGTAGAGCTTTTTTAAAGGGGTATAAATCATCGCAGGGATTTCGGTACACGGCAGGTTACTTGAGTGCAAAAAAAAAACGCTGATGGCGGCACGAGTTTCCTGTGGTAACATATTGTTGATAAAAGAAGAAAATGATACCAAAGCTTTTTCTTTTCACTTGGAATGTTCTTGGTAAATTTTCGTTGTGAATGGTACTTTCACTCATAGAGATTTAATTAAGTTTAGTAGTTTATACAATAATACAAGTTTAAGTTTAGTGGTTTATACAATAATACTGATTTAGGTTTAGTAGTTCATACAATAATGCAGACGCTATGTGAACTACAATATAACAGATAATTAGGATATATATACATATGTGGTTGTTGGTTTTCTTTTAAAATATACTGAATAAAGTTTGAAAGTACTTTGGAAACATCTCGTTTTTCCTATGGGGTATTGCATTCATGGCTAACATCAACTGATACTTTGTGAGTTCTTCCTAATGTTTATTTTTAACTCCCGTGTGCCAAAAGTTGTCTCTGCCGAAGTTTAGGACGGTGTCTGCAATTTTTCCATTGCCATCATATTTTAACTCGGAATTTGGAGTTGGGGGGGGGGGGTGTTCTAACACTATTTTAAGAAGGAAATATTTTGAAAATTTTGAATTTAAAAAAAAAATCCTTAATTCAAGTGCGCCTGTTATGGTGATTTTATTAAAGAATTTTAACGATGAAACTTTTGGAAATTAAAGGCTATTTATTATTCAATGTTTTGATTTTTTTTTAAAGAAAAAAGATTAGAAATAAAGAGATTCAGAGATTTTTCCCCAAATCATTAAAAATTAAGGCTATTTTTTTTGTATATTTGAATCCTTTAACAAAGTTCTTTTTAACAGTTCACACACAAAAAATATGATTATCGAATGTTTTGGAATAAAAAAAAAAAATAATTACGAATCATAAAGTTCATAAAATGTATTAAAATTAAGGCATGGCTTTTTTTTTTTCTTCGAATATAAAAAGAAATTTAGATGGGAAAAAAAAAAGATCTCTGAGAATTGTTTTTTTCGTATATCAAAAGAATTCCGATAAAAGTTTTTCTTGCCTATAGGCCTAGAAAATAAACATGGACCTGAAAAATTATACCGAGCGTAAATTAATAAGAGACCAGTCAATGGCTTTGCCACTCCCCCCAGGAAAGCTTGGCTTCGCTACTAAGATTAGAATCTAAACTAAATTTCACCTCTTTCAAAATATCACGTTGCTAAAATATAGAATTATAGAAGAAGATATATAAAAATAAATTTTCTGAACTTCACCATTTTGTTTTTTGATATTATAAAAGAATTATTAGAATTAACTTTGATAAAAAAACATGTCATAATCAAACTAAGATGAAATTATTATCCAAATACTCAAAAAAATCCCCTTCTTAAATTATAGTTAGTGATGAGGATGATGATATTGTACTGGAAACCTTTTAATTTATTTTAGAACAAAACACAGTTGTTAGAGTCAGATTGGCCGTAGGGCTTAGACCGAAGGTCTGTTTGCTTACAAATATTATCTGAATCATCGATTAGACAATTTATCGGGAACGAAGAAAGGTTTCGTATTACCCTCATTGCTCTTTTTGAGCGATAACAAAGAAGAATCTGGTGTTAATTTCATCGTTTTTATACCACAGCTCATCTTTTTCAGTCTCTCCTATCTTTTTAACTATAACAAGAAAATAAAAGAATCCTGTTTTACTAATCTTTCTTTTTTTAAGCTCTAACAAAGAAGAAAAAGAAAGGTATCGTCGTAAGAAGAATACATTGGAATAGTTTCATCATTATTTTTCCATGTTAACCAATGAGTGGCCCAAATAATTCTACTCTTTTTAACTGGTATATTGAGACGCTTCGTTATTTGGTGGTGTTCTTTAACACCGATGCCTGAAAGCGCTGATCGCAAGATTTGACGCTCTCAATCCCTACTCTGTTCCCTCGTAAAAGCGATGACATAATTCCCTTTTAAGATCCCCCAAGTAATTAGGAACAAATTGCTTATAATTACAGAAATTAATTTCGCTACGGATTGAAGTCTGCTGTCAAGTTGTGAATGGGTTAATTGTAACTTGGGATACACCCTTTGGTTTCTAGGGCAACCGTAATGGTTCAGGCTAGTTGTGATTGACTAGTCAATTGGAATACCCCGGGGGAATCTTCTTTCGTTCCTAATAGAGACAAGGAAAATTTCGCGTTTTAGGGTATCTAGATGATATTCGACGTATCCGTGACTCCACGGCTACTATATGTCTGAGGGAGGGGCGGGGGGGGGGGGGTAGTCGAGATTGTCTTGTGTTGGGGTTACTGTACATGTGGGGCGCGCGGAACTAGCATGCTGACAGGGAGGAGGTGGGTATCAGTACAGACTGAGGAACCGGGCCGGTATTTCCTCTTATTTCCCCTCACTACAGAATGATAGAGGTAGCCCTACGAATTGCATGGCAAAGAAGATGGGTGACGGCTCCCTTAAACTCACCTGAAATTGGAAGGGATGGCCTCATTTTTTTTCCTTTTATTAAATACCTTGAATAGCTTAAATACCTAAAATAGCTTGAATACCTCCAATACATTTAATTGTGAAAATACCTTAAATACCTTGAGTATTTTGAATACCTCAAATAACGTGAATACTTTAAAAACCTCAAATATATTGAATTGTTTAATTCCCTTAAACATTTCAAATATTTTGAATATCTCAAATACCTTGAATACTTTAAATACCTCAAATACCTTGAATAAATTCAATATCTTAAATACCTTGAAATATTGAAGTACCTCAAATGCCTTGAATACTTTAAATACCATTAAAGTATTAATCGATCGAGGTAGATGGTTTGAGGATAAGCACCCTTTTGGTATGTCATTTGGGTAATCTCCTACCCTCACTTCATTATTATTGCTTAGTAAGTTTGTTATGGTTGTTTTTTTTAATTGGTCTTTCCCCCCCCCCATTTTCTCATAAAATTCCATGTTCCGTATCACTTACCCCTCCCCCGAGTAAATGGGGGTAACATTGATGGGGGATCGCATATGCACACATACTTCCCCTCAACTCGAAACAAATTGGAATGTAAACAACCTGGCTTTGCAGTTTCCTCCCCTCAGTATATGACAGAACTATCAGCAAACAAAAGGAGGCGGGGGGGGGGGGGGTATTCATCTTGTCTCCTTTGACCCTTGATTTCCCCCCCCCCCCTCTTCTGTTCAGGTCCCAAATCCGTCAAATGATACCTCATGGTATCCCCAGAACATGTTAATACCTCTTTTATTTTGAGTTACCATTTATGAGATTTATTTATAATACATTTTCGCTTTTTGAGTTACCATCTATAATATTGATGATACCTCGTCTCTTTTTAGTTACTATTTATAGGATTGATGATACCTCGTCTATTTTGAGTTACCATTTATGATTCCTCTTCTCTTTTTTTGTTCCAATTTTTGGGATTGATGATACATCTTCTCTTTTTGAGTTACCATTGATGAGATTTATGATACCTCGTCTCTTTTTTAGTTACGATTTATAGGATTGATGATACCTCGTCTCTTTTTGAGTTACCATTTATGGGATTTATGATACCTAGTCTCTTTTTGTGTTACCATGGAATTATGATACCTTTTCTTCCACTAGGATGATATGAGAACAGGGTCAACAGACCTAAGTCGCGTGCTCTCAATTATCATGACCTTACGACCTTCAAAACTTTCAATAATTCTCGGACTAACCTTGGGAGGACCTTGCCACTTATATTATCCGAAAGAGAATGTAAAACAAAATAGGGGTTTGCATTTCGTTAATATCGGCCCAATAGTTAAGATGTTATTGCCAAATAATTTCCCGGCTAACCTTAAGAGGACCTTGTCAATTATGTCACTCAAAAGAGAATGTAAAACAACGTAAGAGTTTTAAATTTCGTTAATATCGGTCGAATAGTTACGATGTTATTGCCAAAATAATACATCGAAAAGTAAAATAGCGACCTTCCCACCGCTCGGCATACGGACCGCCATAGTAACTTGAGTCTCGTTCACGCGACTAAAAAATGACGGTAGGAAAACTCTCGTTTACTTCTCGGTAAAGTCTATTGGTACTTTCTTGTGAGACAAAACCCAGGGACTTTTCTACGGGAAAAAAAAGTTCAGTTCGAAAGGATTTTCCTTAATTGGGAAACATCTTTAAAACGACCTTTGCCATGTCACCTTTTATGCGGCGTCTTTTGAAGTTTTTTGCCTGATTTCCATCCTATTTGCCTCCTTTACATCGGAGTCCAGGGGCATTTTTAATGGGGATTTTGATCTTCCCTGGGACTTAAAACCTGAGATTATGTCAAGCCTCGGTTTCTCAGATACTTAAAAGAGTAATTAAATTAATTATTGAGGTTTCCAAACTCTAATAAGTAGAAATTAGATGTGGCGTCAACCTTTACACTCTTCACGCACATACTTGCACGGCCGCTTATTCACATGTACGTAAATGTCTTTTGATATTGAGACTGGAACTAATCCAAATTTGTGAAACTCGTTTCTTCCGAATAAACCATAGGAAGTTGTACATAGGATTTCAAAATGAGACCCGACATTTGGCTGGGTGTTGTTTAGATGTAACTTTTTTTATCTTCTTAACAGTTGGTTCCTTTACATAATGCTCTGTTGCGTCCATCTATGGAGTACTGTTCTTACATTTGGGGTGATTCTAGCTCTGTATCCTTACTTGATAGAGTTGAATCCAAGGTATCCGTCCTATAAAGTAACCACCAAACTAAAACTCTTGCCCTTGTTGGTTCACTTTCCCTCTTCCACAGGTATTACTTTGAATTATGCTCCTGTGAGCTGGGTGCTTGTGCAGCCCCGCCACTACCTCGACCACGCAATACTCGACAAGCTACTGATTCGCCTGTGTGTGTGGCCATTGGAAACTCAAGGACGGGTTGTTTTGATATCTGCTTCTTTCTTTCCTCGCATATCAAAGTTTTAGACCTCTCTACCTTCTCATGGTTTTCCTAATATTTATGTTATGGCGCTTTAAAACATCTTTCACTTTCTCACAAATTTATAAAAACTCTCATGTCTTTTTCATTTTTTAAATATATACGTATTTCAATTTGGGCTCCGCCTGGATGTAGACTTTGGTCCGTAGGTGGTGCCGTCATCATTAAAGCTAGCGAAATAATGATGGGGTATAAAATGTGTTTATTCCAATATCTTACCAAAATATTAAACCACTCGTAAGAATTGCCTCGAAGAGGCACGTGAGAGAGGATAAAATCGATGATTACGTGGCAAGTAGGATATAACAGTCAACAGTCTATGAAAAAAACAAAAAACAAAACAAAAACGGGATTCGCTCTTCTGATGAAGACACGGTTGAAATTACGTGAAGTCATCAAGAAGAGGCCATAAGAAGGACCCCTGCTGAACTCAGTTGAGAACCTGAGGCCGATATTTGAGGGAAGAAGAACGAAAATTGGACGTTCGTTAGAACAACGCGCCAGTCGAGCTTTGTAGGAAAGGATTGAGAGGAGAGGTGGGTGTTCATTGTACGCTTGAAGGAAGTAGGAAATAATTTAGAGAAGAAGATGGTGTTAAGGGTAGGTTTAAAGGAAGTAGAAAAGGGTTGAGAGAAGAGGTGTTTGTTCAAAATATGATTGAAGGCTCCTTGGAATTAAGAGGAGTGTATAATAGGAGACGGGCTATTCCACATTGTAGGGATAAATATATAGAAAGCATGAGGACTAAGTCCTAACTGAGTAGAGCCAGAGCGTACGGTTCTCAGAAGCTGGGCGAGGGGTAGTATGTACAGGTTTGCTTGAGTCGCTTTTCCTGCATCGCCTTGGACAGAAATTGTCCCTTCTTCATCTTGTATGAAAAGTAGCGAATGTCCTTATGCACTACCATTCTGATGAAGTTTTCATCCACACTTTTCTCCCGTGAAATGGCACTCATCTACTTCAGGGATCATTGTTGATGATCTGAATTTCAGCGACGAATTCCGGCGTTCAGATGGCGTCAGATAGTTGACTGAGATTTCTTCTCTGCTGTCGCCTCACAGTCTAATGCTGAATCTTCTAGCTCCTTTCTGACCTTTTCCACCATCCCTCTACTGACGTTGAGGAAGTCTGACATCTTGTTTTTCCGCCCGGCGCGGATTCCAAAGAGGACTCTATGCCTCTTCCACAAATTGAGTGGTTAAAAATTTTCCATAATTAATTATTCTGCCAAAAAAATAAAGCAAAAATGGTTATTGTTCTAACAAGGAAAAGTTAGACAACGAAGGTAAAAAAAAAAATGCGTAAAATTAGCAGTCGAAAATTGCGAACGAATACCATCTCCACCCTGTAGAAGATGTATCGCTAGAAAGTTTTGCGAATAGATTGGCTGAAGGCCTCTTGGGTTTAAGCAGGGTAATAGAAATAAATGTTACCCTAACGATAGTTTTATTTTAGCGCGTTTTCTATTGTGACAGTACCGTGAAGCATCAGCTTCAGATTTAGTTGTGCATTCGCCAAAGATCTCTCCTGTACTAGGTAAATGGGACTAGAAAAGAAACTGATATTTAACGAATACCATCTCCGCCCTGTAGAAGATGTATCGCTAGAAAGTTTTGCGAATAGATTGGCTGAAAGCCTCTTGGATTTAAGCAGGGTAATAGAAATAAATGTTACCCTAACGATAGTTCTATTTTAGCACGTTTTCTATTGTGACAGTACCGTGAAGCGTCAGCTTCAGATTTAGTTGTGCATTCGCCAAAGATCTCTCCTGTACTAGGTAAATGGGACTAGAAAAGAAACTGATATTTAACAACTTGTACCGATTATTTTTTTTTACTATTTGTAGAACAATCCGAAAAAATATTGATAGGAATGCCATACGGATTTTCAAGTGCGAATCCTTTTTGACCCGGCGATCAATTGGCAAACACATTGAGATGAAAAAAACAGCACGAGAATTTGTTTATTGAAATTTTGAAATGGATTAAGTCCTCACAAAGACGATCTTGTGAGTCGTTGACTCACAAGATCCAAATCCGCGGAAGGTGGTTATGAGGCCATCCCCGAGGCTCGTAAAGACTGCACCCCAAAAGGGTTGAAACAAGATAGTTTTAGATCCCTCGCCCCAGTTAAAAGCCTTGAAATGTCCAAATGGCGAGGGACCCAGCCGAAGGTTTCTAGACAGGAAGAGAGAGGCTCAAAAGGCAAGGCATTCTCCTCCAGTAAGCCATCGAAGGCGGTAGTGCCTTCAGCACTTTTCGAGGCGAACAAACCTGGGAGCGATGTAAGTCTCGAGGAAGGCAAAGGCCATCCCTGTGAAGGTATTTTTATCAACCATGGGTCCTGCATCCCCTTTTAGCTATGGCTAGAGGAATTGCTAGGGGCTCTGGGGTAACTGAAAGGAGCTGAAGAGAACATGTTGAGCTCGTGTTCCCTGCCTAGCCACACGGGGTATAAGTGTTTTGCAACCCCACGTCCACGGAATAGGGGGTAGGCAGGTGGATGGGCAATTTACACCCCCACATGTCTCCATTCCCTCTTTGGCTTTAAATTCCCCCTTCCATCGAGTGGCAATGCAATTAAACCTGGATAAGAGGTATACTATCGATTTAGTGTAAATTCCTCCGTATGCTGACCTCGATGAGGTGAACTCCCACCGCGTCGCGGCACGGTAGGCGCCCCCTCTGGGGAGAGAGGGACTACACGATCAATTCCAGAGGCCAGGTCCCAGTGGACCTCATCGAAGAGCTAGAGATCGGTGTCCCAGATATGGGTGAAGTCACAGTGTTTTCCGGACGCACAGCCTGATTTTAGGTGGGAGGTTGTCGATAACCTTTAGAGTAATGATCACTTTTGTGCCTGAGTTTCAGCGAGATGATCGACTCCGCGTCCGGGTGGCGGAGCTCTTTTCGGTCCAATAGGGAAGGGACAGGACCTCTCGCAAGCAAATCTCCTCAATATTATTATCTGTCTTGTGCATCAACGTTATCACCACGGTGGTGCCGGAAGGTGATCTCATTACGCTCTACGTAGACGACCGATCGATCTCGTTTGGTTCAACCCAGATACCTACTCGAACAGGCTCTGAACCGCATATTTTGTTATGCCCAAACGCAGGTGTTTCCTTTTTCTTTAGCCAACACTGAGGTTGTGCACTTCTGTTGTTATCCGCGGTCTCACCCTGCCCTGGACTTGTTGCTAAATTGCACTTGCCTGGATGTTGTAGAATTTCCTTAGTCATGTTTTTGACCGACGCCTCACCTGGGAGGCGCATATTCGCAGCCTTAGATTCTGTTGTACATGTGTCATGGACATTCTTGCTCCGTTACATTCAGCACTGGTGTTCATGATAGGGATACTTCTTTGCTTTTCTACAGATCCTTTGTTCGTTTTAAGCTTGACTACGGATGCGAGTGCTACCCATCCGCGGCCTAGCATGAATTGCAAAAGGCGGACTCGATCACCACACTGATCTCCTTATGCTTTCATTCATTCCTTGTAGAGAATCTCCTTGTCGATACCAGTCGAAATGTCGCTCGCTTAGCGCGTAAACAGTGTATTATGCACTTGTACGCACGAGCCCAGCAGGTTTCTCATTCGCAAAAGGCTCTTATTTCATTCGCGACCGATCTATATGGTGCCTGAACCGCCGTTGGGCGCCAAAGTTGCCTTTCCTTAAACCCGAAAGGCTTAGGGTAACTCTTTTAAGAGCTGACTTTGGTCTTGAGCCTGTGGCGCAGATTTTTCTGACCAGGCCGCCACACTTGCGAGTACCACCGTTGAACGTTGGTCGCCTAGCCTCTCTCCTCCCAAAGCTTATAAAGAGCCTGTAGTATTGCGTTCGCATTTCTTGGAGCACATGTCGTGTCACGCAGGAGCGATGCACGGATAGTTACAATTCAGAAGTTTGGGTCGGCGTCCATCCCTCTTCGCCCATGTTTGAAGCTGGTGGGGCTCTTCTATCTAGGCGCTGCGTCCGTCTTCTCCATCGAGCTGGTTGCAATACAGTGTTTTGTTACGGAAGGTCACACGTCGTGTCCGGTTTGGAGACCAAATTGTGATAGTTAGCGACTCACAGATGGCTATGAGTGCCCTCTTCGATCCCTTGACCCGCCAATATCCATGAAGCCTCGCCTGCCGCTAGCTGGGAGGACATTGAGATTATCTTTGCTGGGTTCCTGGGCATTCAAGGATTGTGGGAAATCAGGGTTCCAAACAGTGCAAGGCCTGGGCAACTGGACCAGCCTTTTTCTCTCACCCACTCTGACTACATGGCAGAAATCACGTCAGCTCTTATGGGTCCATGGCAAAGAAGATAGGAAACGGTCGATGGGAATCTAATGTCGCGGCGCAAATGTACGCCACGACTTTTCCTGTGGACTTCCCAATACCTCGGTGGCTTCTGGTCCTTTTTTGTCGCCTCCAAATTCGGCACATTCTTGTAGAGTGTCCCAGTCGGGATGGGGGGGGGGGGGAGCTTAGCGCGCGCTACCCGTCTTTTACGAGGGTGAACGGGTTGGTACCGCTTGTCCTTTGTACTCGGGGCGGATACGTGAACACATGTGGCATTGTGCTGTTATGGGAAGAGGCGTGTCTTCTCCATAGTATTTAGTCGTGGGAGTGTTGGCGTTGGGTGCATGATCGGGCCACTGAACGTGCTTTTACGCATTTGGTATGTGTTCATTTGTTTGTCTCTTTTGTTTTTTTTAGTTTGGTGCATTAGCCTAAAAATAGACTTATTAATAGTCTCCAAAATAATTCTCTAAAAAGAATATTCAGTCTGCTTCAACCTCAAGGTACAGTCGCCCGACGGGCTATGTGCAACCTTCCCTACTAGTCAGGGGCTTTTTAGCCTTCCTTAAATAACCACCGATTTAGGGTCTCTTGAAAGGACCACCCCAAAATAGTTAACCCTTCCTGCAACAAAGGTCTTTGGAATGTTATGAGCGATATCTTGAAGAGGAATATCTTCCAGCCAGTATGTGAATCTGCCATGGTACATGAGGTATGCACTACCATCGGAGACTAAGGAAGGCTTACGATACCGACGTGAAGCTGTTCAGGTAGATAAATGTCTCTAAATGGGGATTAGTCGTATGACGGTGCGCCTCCGGTCTCGGGCTAGAAACAAATGCAGCTCCATGTTTCGACAGCCTATTTGCTTGAGAATGAGACACAAAAAGAGCTTTTAATTATTAAAGACCATTGAAACCCACAAAAAGAGCTTTTATTTATTAAAGACCATTGAAACCCAACTAGAGCATCTACGTTCCAATTTTTCGAGAAAAAAAAGGCTCGTGGTAAAGTTAGGGGAAGTTAATGTGCAGAAAGTATGTAACGCGTATAGTCAACTAGTCAAACTACTTGGGGCACTACATATTGGCAAGGTACCTTTCCTGAATCTATCCCTCCTCTAAGAGATGTAAGTTGATTGCGTGGTGTGGACACTGGTGGAAAAGGCGATGAATAACATACGAGACCTTTCGTGGAAGTGGACAGGCGGGGACTTGCTGCCTTTATCCCGCGAATCACTCAAGATCTTGCCCCTTTCGAGATAACTGGTTTGCGCCACTGGAAATCATTAGAAGACTTTTCTTACAAGGATTGGACCATCTTACGAGGTGTTACCTTCACTCGAGCTGACTCTTCGCGGGATCACCTCAATATACGAGATCCTGAATGTTTGGGGGGTCAATTTATCTTTGGTAGGAATATTCTTGATCATAGCGTAGGGAATGTGTAGATTTATGAGGTTAGAATAAGAAATCTAACCAGTTCATATGAAGAATTTTCTCTTTAGTGTTGCCAAGTGTGTAGAATCCACCCGCACATACGTTTCCATGTGATAGATACTCGTACATCCCCTTTTTGTTTCAGTGATATAATATAGTTTATATAGGTAAATATATTCTCATAAGCACTATTAACGCCGAACATTTTATTAAAGTTTTTATCACATAGGGTGCTTTTCATAAGCATTATTAGAAAATAGGTGAAGGCCGAAGATTCCTGCAAAGTATGAGTTATGAAATTTTTCCCTACAGCCTCGTATCATCTTTGGGTTGTTACTTTAGGTTAGGGATCATTTTACCTCTTTTGTTGGAGTCGTTTATGTGTGGAACTGTTTCTTGCCTTCAGGGTGAAACACCCCTTCCGATCATAGTTGAAGACTTGGCTATTTTTTAGCTAGATCTGTCTATATTTTAATAATAAACGAAGGCAGCTTAATATAGCTCATTCTTGCTAGTCTCCGTACCTCTCTTTATTGAGGTCGTTCGTGTGAAGAGCTGTCTCTTACTTTCAGGTTGGAGCGCCGTTTACGATCAGGGTTGACGATATGGCTATTTATATAGTAGTAATTAAATGATAAACGGAAATAGCTTAATTTAGCTACTATCCTTACTATTTTATCCTATTAAATTATATAGAAAAGCTCATTTCTAACTATATTTTCCGTGATTCTAGCCACAAAATCTAATTTTGCTGTGGAATCCTACTTCCGATTGCAGCGAAGTTAGCGAAATAGAATTTGGTAAAACTCGCAAGATGTCTTCTCGCCTTCTATAGCGGCATCCATAGTCTGTAGAAACCCGTGGTTCGAATCCCACGTTAAAATGAGAAGTAAAAGTTGGGGGGAGGTGGGGCTTTCTTGAGTGATTTTAGCGCTGCTTATCTTCAGGCGATCCATCGCGCGTACTTTTCCTAAAGGTGATGCGATTCTGTTTGTATGTATTTTGTAAGCTAAAAGACGTAAAAGTACATTTTTACAACGATTCTTCCATGTTGGAAAAGTCCTGAATGATTTAGAGTTATTCCTTTAGATGAAATCCTTTTGATAGCAGTTAATCAATTTCCAGTAGGCTCAGGTCTATGAATGTCCCCACTGTTTGTGTTGAGTGTGTTAAAACGTGGACCAGGATTCCTCGGAAAGGGGGGGTGAGTTATTGGTGTACGCAATATATTAAAACAAAAGAGTATAGATCGTTGTACCATAGGATGATGTTGTAGTACAATTCTTAATCATTTCGCGCATGGTTGCCGATATCTCTTTGACAGGATGGTATGAAAACTGAGGTTCAGGTATCGTGTGAAGTTTCTGCTTCGCCAAAACGTTACAATAACCGGGACGGTTTTGAGCGCCACGAAAGTTGTAAGTCAATTTGCAGCTGGATTAATGACACCAAACTGAGTGGATGGAGATGTTATTTAGTTAGAATTCGATCGTTGTCTATTGTAGCACTGTGCAGTGGTTCTTATTGTGTGGTTGTGTGGATGATGATAAAAAAAAATGGGCGCAAGACATCACTCGCGGAAGATACTTATCTTGTTTCAGTTCCTTTAGATCCAATAAAAGCTGATGAAACCAATAGTTTATAGAGCAAAGTCCAGATGTTCATAAGCGATTAGCCTTAGTGGATTTTCTTTACTACTATATAAGCCCTCGCATATGCGCCAATTTCATCAATAAGTAAATAAACCCGAAAATTTTAATGTATTATTAATTTTGTTAATGGTACATTTGCTCCCGTAATAGCAGATAAAAATGTATGCCAGTAATTCGCCACATTTATGGATAACGTTGCAATCGCTTCGTTATGCTTTCAATCTCCCGATGTCAAGATATTTTTAGCCTAAGCCAGTGAGGGGAAATCCGACAAAGTGAATGATTTTGGAAGCCATAGAACTTGTCCATCATTTCTGATCCATCGACTTGCAAACGCTTATAGAGTTTTATGATCCAGACGTGGAAAGTATTTCCTTCTCTTGCTAAAGAACACTGATTGCAGGTCCAGCAACTAGGGAATAGTCTTTTTATCATCATCATCATTATCAATAACTCTATAATTTAAGAACGGGATTTTTTGGAGTATTTGAATAATAATTTCATCTTAGTTTGGTTATGACTTATGTTTTTTTTATCAAAGTTATTTCTAATAATTCTTTCATAATATCAAAAAACAAAGTGGTGAATTTCAGAAATAAATATAAGTATCGAAATTTGGGGATTTTTTTAGAAAAAACCCAAATTACAAATGGTGAAGTTCAGAAAATATATTTTTATATATCTTCTTCTATAACTATATTTTAGCAACGTGATATTTTGAAAGGGGGAAATTAAGTTCCTTTTTAAAATTATTATAATTAGCGAAGTTCAGAAAATTTAACCATGGCTGCTTATTTATGATTTTAAATTTTAATCTTAGTAGCGAAGCGCAAGCTCCCCCTGGAGTGGCGAAGCCATTGCCTGGTATCCTTATCCATATACACTTGTCAATAAATAGTTCCTAACAATTAGAAAACAGTCACATCTAAGTTGTGCCGAATATTTTAACATTAGGTGGGGGTCGGTTTCTTAAACACGTACATGCTGAATGAATTTATTACTCACATCAAAACAAATCAGACCAGTCATTGCAACTCATAGTTGACAATTCATTAGATACATTATCTTGAGCAGTACTCGGCTACTAGTTTTTAATTTATATTTTGTTAGCATGTAACTGTATTTGTGTGGCATCGTATACCACCGTGGACAAGGATAGTTTTAGTGCGAACCCTAATCTACTAATGTCCTTGTGTCTGTATAAAGAGGTTGGGATACGTTCCCACGTCCTATTGGATATTAGTATTCTACTCCTATTCTCCTTCCCATGTTGTTAATATTAAAATGATTTTAGCCACGATTAACTTCCTATCTGGTCTTGTTCTTCACTACTTTCCTGTCAACATTCGCAGGACGGTAGGAATAAATTTTGTTTCTTCTTGACCCCCAACGCGTTTGCAACCTCTGTGACAAACGTCATCTTCACCAAACAGTTTTCCTCTCGGCAACTGTTACCAATGAATCGCATGAATACTCTAAATAAATATCAGGAAAAACTCATTATTTTGTATAAAAGTTTAACTAATCAAACTAGATAATAATTATGTGCATGTTATTATTTCATGACTCGTTCTTAAGGAATTAGATAAGGAGACATTCAAATGAGACAAGTTTAAATTAATGAATACCTTTTGCTATTACCATCTAACAGTAGTCAGTAATTTGCACATCATCGAATCAAACGATGGCTCATAATTATAACTATGGTAGGCATTATTTATGTGTGGAATTTCAAATACGTGTATTATTGTTGTCTATCTACTTAGCTACCTAATGCTTATCTATTGCAATACTGCGCTATCGTTACTATGATGGATGCTCAAAATGCTGACTGTCATTAGAAGATTGTAAAGAAATATTCATTAATTGAATTTCAGAACTTATTCCATTTATATTTATTGGATAATGTTGTTTATAGGTCGCCAGGAGCAGATGACCTCTGCTCCCTCCGACTGCTTGGGATATTAAGGGAGAAAGCTTTGATCCTACAGCCTCTCCCGAGGGACTAGGTTAGAGTGCAGGGAGGCTGTTGCATGCACTTGGAATTTTATTGCACCTCTCCTGTGTTAGTGGTCCATGCAACAGCTAGGAAGTGGAACTTGAATTTCAACTTAACACCTACCAGGATTGCATCCAAGTGGATTGGTCCCACATCGAGATTGCATCCAAGTGAAGTGGTCCCACTCTAGGATTACATCCAGGTAGAGTGTGGATATCATATCCACTTGGAAATGACTGACCACTCTACAACTCTTTTTATTACCCTACTGTCGTAGAATGACTCCCGACGATACCATATATCACTATTCGTTGAGGGGACTTCCTTAATTATCTTTAGAGTGCGTTACTGTCTGGCGGCCGATATTATGTATCTTCGATATGCTTAAGAAGTGGAACTGAGCTCAAGGATAATAATATTGCTATCATTAATAAAATAGAGTTTTATTAATAATAACTATCAATAAACACAAGACGGAAAATATTGACATAAACAGAGAATGAAAAGGGTCGTGGGGGCTCGGCTAATTCGAGGATTTAAAGGATTTAAAAAAGGTAAAACAAATATCGAGTTAAAGAGATGGGATGGTTCGATAAACCATTTAAAGCACAGGATAGAATTGACAAAAAGGGTTAAGTACTCAAAGGTGACGTTTGGCTTACGTAACTTTTTCACTAGTGGTGCAGGGGAAGGTGGCGCGAAGGAGTTTCGGTCCGCTGGCGAGTTCCAGCCGAAGGGGGGGGAATAAAAGGATCCTGACGTGGCGTCTTGGGAAGGAGAACCGTCTCTCGACGAACGGCTTGAAGAACAATGGCTGTTCTACGTTGTTCTCTTCTGAACAAAGGGGGGATGAGAACCGTCTCTTGTCTACGGGCTCAAGAACAATGGCTGTTCTAATGTTGTTCTCCTCTGAACAACAGGGGGGGGGGTAAGAACCGTTTCTTGGCGAAGGGCTCAAAACGAACAATGGCTGTTCTAATGCTGTTCTCCTTTGAACAACAGGGGGGGGGGTGAGAACCGTTTCTTGGCGAAGGGCTCAAAACGAACAATGGCTGTTCTAATGCTGTTCTCCTTTGAACAACAGGGGGGGATGAGAACCGTTTCTTGGCGAAGGGCTCAAAACGAACAATGGCTGTTCTAATGCTGTTCTTTGAACAACAGGGGGGGAAGCCTTGGGGACTTGGTGTCGGAAAGGCTCGAACCTTTGGCACTCAAGGAATATTGTCCTCCTTCTGGACAAGTGATGGTGAATCTCGAGGTCGAGGTCCCTTGGCGCACAAAGGGAGAGAGGGTCGTGGTGATGTTTCGCGACGAAAATCTGGATCTCCAATCTGATCTTAGTGGTAAAGTTTCCATATAAATAGCCAGGACATCTCCTTGGCGTGGGGGAAAATGGAGTGAAAGCTTGGAGGGAACGCACAGCCGGGCCGGAGAACAATGCCTTATCTGCTCATAAGCCTAACTCAATCTGGCGAGGTCGGCGTATGGGGGCGAACGGGGGGACGATAACCTCCTTGTTTAAACATTGACATCCGGTAGCTGCGATAAGGCTCCAAGCTTCGAGTCGAAGATGCACGTGGGCAGCATCGTGGTTTTAAATAATATGGGATAGGAGTTGAAATTAACGCAGCTTCAACTCGTTCTATCACACCTACATAGTGGTTAGAGTTTAAAAAACACAGCCTTGCCTGCTGTGGGTGTGTATTGAATTAAAATACTTTGCCTTTTCAGATTTTCTATCAGTTTTCTTGAATTTCAAAGTTTCTTTAGAATTTTCATTGTTTCAACATAAGGTTTAAATCCGAGCACCGTTGATTGTTCGTGTGAATGTATTTAAGGCTGATTTCACACTAGCGTTTTTTGTGGCATCATCCATTATTATTCACCCCCAAACCTTGTGTACATTAAAAAAAAACTACTAGGCGAACCCTGTAACAGATTCAAATGATTTGTACTTTTTGTCCAGCCTAAGGAGATACAACAGCGGAATTAGTAATAGCCTTGACTGAATACAGTAAACCTTGAAAATGGAAGTGTGCATTTCGCATTTGGGCAACGAAAATGGATACTATGAAAGACAACGTTGAAACTAATCCTCCAACTCTACTTACCATTTCATGAATCCGTGAGAAATTTTAAGTATACGGTACTGTGTATGATGTGTACAAGCAAGTGACTGGACGTCCAAAGACATCAACTGATGTTAACAGTTCTGATGAATTGCTACAGGTATTCGGCAGATCACCAGGGAAAGCTGTGGGCTGATTTGCTCATGTAACAGGAAAAAGTAAGACAAGTTTCTTCATAATTTAGAAGAATTCTTAATGGAACTCTCACCTCCTGAGATTATTACATACCTTGAATCAGGAAGAAGATCCCAATCGCAGACTCCACTTTTGCGAATGGTTTCGAGTAAAACCAGAAGGCCAATTTGCGGACGAAATTGTGTGGTCTTTTGAGGCTACATTTAAATTGAATGGTATAATTAGTCGTCTTAATTACATATACTGGTCACTAGAAAATCCATAAACATATGTGGTACGACATGAAAATTTACAGGGTATAAGGGTCTGGTGTGGGTTTTCTTCACAAGGTTTGGTTGATACATTCTTTTTCGATGGTACATCTATCGGTGACTACTACCTCAACATGCTTAGAGGAAAAGGTTTTCTTGTAATTCAATACTTATACGGAAATGAGGACATTTAATTACAACAAGATGGAGCATCGCCTCATTACCATCGCGATGCCACTAAATACGTCGATGACACATTTCATAATAAGCGGATTGGACGACGAGGTAATATTGAGTACCTACGAGTACCACGTTCGCCAGATTTGAACCCACTTGACTTTTTATGGAGTAATTTGAAAACCACGTCAGATTTAAATCACTTGAACAATTAATGAGCACACTTGAAGAAGAGGAGAGAAAAACTCTACAAGTATTTTTGTTGATGTTTGCCAATCAATGAATCAAAAACTGTAGTAGTACATTAATGTTAATGGTCGTTAGTTCAAACACTTACGTGTTTGAAACAAATTAAAGTTATTTCGATGTAAATTTGACCGAGAAAACAACAAAAACCTTCTGAATCAGTTCGTGAGTTTACCTGTTATGTTTTTGTTTTTTTTAATGTTATGTTTTAAAAAAATGTATACATGGCCAAAAGTATAAATCACTATGGAATCATTCATACAATGTAATTATACATTTCAGATAAATGAATTCAGTATATATTTATTTTTTTTATTATTTGAATATTTCGTTGTACCCAATTTTGCTTTAATTACAGCCAATAATTCTTCGCTGAATGGAATTCACTAAATTTTCACAAATTTCTCATGCTCTCTTTCCACAATCAGCTTGGAATTTTTCATACAGTACTGTTTTACTTGTACATTTTGTACTTCCTATTGTTTTTCCAAGCACTCACCACAGGTTTTCTGTTGGAGTTCAGTCTGGGCTCTGTGGTACCCACTAATAGTGGTTATCTCGATTTCTCAAAACCCATTCTTGATGTGGTTAGATGTATGGCATGTGGCATTTTATGCTGACAATGTACCTTCATTCCTTGGTGTTGCAGAATGCAATTTTTGGATGGATAGCTCTAAAACTTGTGGCAACGTGGTGGTATAAGTCGTGAGTTCATTCTTCCCTGGCATAAAGACATCTCCTCTGGCCATGATGAAGACATACAGCCCAATGCCATGATAGAACCACCTCCATGCTTCACAGTTGATACCACACAGGCCTCTCCCAAAAAGTTAAATTTCTAAACAAAATTTCTTCCATGATATATTTAAGTAGAATTACATAAATTGCCACTTGTAACCAGTGATGGCGCCTGTCGCCATGTCTTGAGCGTTCGGTCGACGTCATTTTGGACACCGACGCTCCCCTTGTGGTGAGGGGACTTAATTTTCATACATAGGAAAGGAGGGGGCGGGAGTCCGGGGGACTTGGTTGAGGTCTTGTGGTGGATGGATGGTTATAATAGGGAGACAGGTGAGGTTCTTGATTAGCACGAACAGGATAGGACACAGCGGTGGGTTTCGGAAGGAGATTGGTGGAAGTTGGTTTGCAGATCGAGTGGTGGATGAGTGGTATTAGGCTCACTGATGTGATGGAAGCGTCCTCCTTGCGGAATTTTAAGGCTAGATTTATGGATGAGGATGCCGGGCGGGGCTGAACCTTGCGAGGGAACAGGAGATACCTCGTATAGCCTATTGATTACCCGTTTGCAGACACCTTTTCATATGTTTGAACGGTCCGGTCCTATTCAGTTCCATGTATTTCTAGAACGCGCGCCAAGAAAAGTCCATGTGAAAGGGCCCTAATCTTTTTATTGCATTTTTCTCATAATGGATTCTTTTTTATTATCATCTGTACTTTTCTTCCACCATGTACTTCCCCATTAATCACCCCTAGAGTTCAAACGACAAATTCGCATTATTGAGTACTTCCAGCAAGCATTTTCTTTGCATTTTTCGGCCAATGATTTTATTCACTGTTTCCTCTTTGTGCACCTGTTTTTTTATGTTCCCTCCCTCTTCTTTATTTTCCGCGTCTGGATACAGCCGAGTACGGGTGAAAGAAGCTATTCGAAACCACTTGGAAAAAACCCGTTAATCGCCACTACTTCCCATTTTTTTCAATAGGCCAATTATCCCGTCTCGCTCGACGGGTTTGGTTCGATGACGTCATCGAACGGCACGTGACGTCATCAAAGCGCCATCTGTATGTAAATATGGCGTTATTCGCACCCGGCGGATTTGTTCAGAATTAATGATTAGGCACGTATGGAGGGGGTGTAAGGGAGGGTGGGTGCTTGGATCTTTATTCCCAGGGATAATCCTTGACTGGGGAGATGTTACTATACACGAACCATCGCTATGTAAGGTCAATGGCGTGGGCAAAAATGGTGGCTTGGTTTGATAGGGTATTAAAAGGTGACGCGGGAGGTTGTATTGAATTTGATGTGCGCCGATCTCGTTATGGGTTGATGATAAAGGATTCCTTAATTAAGCCTTGAAAATCTCGAGGGCATTAGAAGACGGTACGTTTGAAGTGTTCTTTAAGGTGTAACTGTTATTAATTGGGGGAGGGGGAGATTATCTCAAATATTTAACCAAACTCAGTGGTTTAATTTACCGTAAAGCTGATTGGAACCACAGGGGGCACTAAAAACCTTTTAATTACATTAAAATGCGCGCTAGTCTCTCTCTCTCTCTCACTCTCTCTCTCTCTCACACACACACACACACACATACACACACACACACACACCTAACCAGTTTCACACGTGTTTTTTTTAGTCGCGGTTATAAGTTACTGTGTCGGTCCGAAGGTCGTCGGTCGGGTGGTAACCGTTTTACTTCTCAATGAGTTTTTTTTGGTAATAACATCGTAACTATTCGGCTGATTCTAACGAAATTTGAAACCCTTATGTTTTACATTTTCCTTCGAATGATATAATTGACAAGGTCCTCCCGAGGTTAGTCCGGGAATTATTGAAAGTTTTGAACGTTGTAAGGTCATAAGCCATAAAAGTGAAGGCACGCGACTTAGGTCTGTTAAAACCTTGGTTTTGCTCCCTGAGAAGGAGCAGTTGTTTTTAGTGACATGGATGACGATGGATAACTGAGCGCCTCTTCGCTATTTGCTTGCAATAAACAAAAGAGGGGATAGCTGGCAACGCGTATCTTTCGTGCCTCGACTGTTAACTGCTACTTGTCTACCTTGTTAACAGCTGTGAACTTTCCTAACTGCGACTTATCTACCTTGTTAACAGCTGTGAACTTTCCTGTTAATTGCTACTTGACTAAATTGTTAACACCTGTGGACTTTCCCAAAACTTAGAATGTTCAAGATTTCTTGCCCCCCTCCCCCACTGCCAAAACGATTCCCGTATCAACCCTGTATGGACGGAATTTAATTGAATAAGTCAAAGAATAATTTATTATTCCATTGGTCATTTTACACATTTTCAATATTAATTTTATATAAAAAATATTTTATAAAATATTTATTGAAAACAACCATATTTGGTTGGTTAGTCCATTAAGTACACTTTCTGTAACTTAAAATTAGCATTACGAAAATAGAAATGAAAGGAACCAAATATGGCCATTTGTCAATAGCACATGCAGGGGATATATTTGACATAGTTACTAGAAGTTATGTTGGGTCAGATTTGAAAGTTAACTAGGTAAAAGGAGAATTCTCATGAATATTGTAGTTATTTCCGAAACTGCTTTGAAATAAAATGTCCTAATTACCTGTGATGGATAGCAAATAGTGGATTAGCGTAGTTTACATGATGATTAACGAAAAACAGAAGGTTTGAGATAGAACGACTTTATTCGTTCACAAGTACAGGATTGGGTTCGGAGCAACGTAACCCATGCGTCAGCTGTACAAAGACTGACAAAATACAATTACAAATTAGTTTAAAGTGGTGAAATTGTGTGGTAGGTATATAAAGGTGTGAATATGTTTTCTAGTTTGCCCTGGTGTTAGGGCATCACTAGCATTCTTCATGTTGTGTATTTAAAAATTTTTAATTCCTCCGTCAAAAAGTAGCTGGCTGTCATTGACAGCCAGTTTCCTCCGTCATAATATTTATATTTCTTTTTATGTATTTCCACCTTCGAAGCATTCAAGCCTTTCAAGGTTGACTTTCTTGCTGAATGATTCTCAGTGTTGATTGCTTTGTAGTCTCTTAATATGGGCATTTAGCCTCTTTTCTTAGTTTGAATTTTGTTGACTTTTAGTTTACTTATTATCAGTTGGGTATTGGGAGTTGGGCACTTCGCCTCTTTTTATTCTTGACTTTTGATTATTATTAGGTTTGGGCACTTCGCCTCTTTTATATTTAAATTTATTTTTAATTTTATTAATTTTTTACTATATTTATTTATATTGGGGGGGGAGGGGACTTTTAACGTGGGCACTACGCCTCTTTTTTCAATATGTTTCTTAAAATTTGTCAACTTGGTTGTCTAATCATCAAACTTTTTAGTCTTGGTATCTTAGAGTCACATAATTTTAGAGAAGTGGACTAATACTACGTAAATATAGGTAGTACCACTTCTCTCGCGCAGGTTCTACTGCTTGGGAACAAAGCAGTTCTACCTATAGCGCGTCTCCGGTTTGCACGAATGTTTAAGTTTAGGTTCAAATTCGGGAGTATAGTTTGATCTATCTTGTCCCATGTCTTTCTCCCTAGCCTTTGGATCTCCGTATTGATCGGCTTTAGACCGATTCTCTGGTGAAGAGTCGATTGCCGAGTACGGTCGATCCTTCGCGTGCCTGTAATCAGCAGCGTGGCTTTATTCTGCACTCTCTGCATCATTCTGAGAGAGGTACAGCTTGCCATCTGCGTGATCACGGCCGGGTACACCAGGACTGAGCGTACCAGGGCCATATACAGCTTCTTGATGTTAGGCACGCTGAGGCCTCTGAAGCGGTAAAGTTTCTTCAGCTCTCGTTTGGCTAGGGAGACTCTGGTATTTATGTGGGTCTTATATCCAGATTTAAAGAGTCGTAAGCCCAGGACATTACCCTCGTTGGAGTACGGATAGTGTTCATTATTGACGACAACGTCATCAGTTTTTCGGCGGTTCATTGGAACGATCGTGAACTTCTGGCGGTTGGTCTTTATTTTCCACTTTCTTTCATATCTATTGATATTTTCTATTTCGACAGCTGTCGCCCTCGCCTGGCTTCCAGAGTTCCTGAATGGACTCAGGACGATTTGGGTGATGTCGTCTGCATATTGCAGATACATCGAATCGTACCTCACTGGAGCAGGCAGGTCTATTGTGTACACGAGGTACAGCAGAGGTCTGAGACAGCTGCCTTGTGGAACTCCCGCTTCTAGTTCGAATTCGGGTCCTTTGCAGCCCTCGATTGAAATTTGGGCTCTCCTATCGGAGATGTAATTGCAAAGGATCCTTTCCAGGAGTGGGTTAAGCTGGAGGTTGAGGATCTTGTACTGTAATCCTCTCAGCTAAACCTTATCGAAGGCCTTCTTAACATCACGCAGCACCACGTCTACGTACCGCCTCTCAGCTTTACTGCAAGCGAGTTTCTCCGCAAGAAGGGCGAGGGCTGTTTCCGTTCCTCGACCCTTGCGGAACCCGTGCTGCTGAGGGTTGTGGGCTCCCAGCTCGGCAAGTTGTTGTTGAAGCCTGTCAGCTAGGAGTCTCTCGTAGACTTTTGCAATGAACTCCAGCAGGGCGATTGGCCTGTAGTTTACCAGTTGATCAGGGGGCTTACCTCCCTTGGGTATGAAGATCATCTTCGCAATCTTGAGACCTTCCGGGAAGTAGCCCGTGTTCAGGGAAGCGTTGAAGATATTAACGATTCCCTGAATGATCTGCTGTGGGGCGTTAACCAAGTTGTTTCTGGTGATACCCGTCCAGCCTGGTGCCTTTTGTCGAAAGGCTTTTACAGTGGCCTTGACGTCCTCTGATGTTATGGGACGTCCGTGACCCGCCATCTCCCTGCCTTCGTTGACTTGCTGTAGTGGGTGTGTGCGATGCGTTTCCTGATTAAGTTGTTCAATCAGTTGGCCTTCGAATTCCTGGTCGAACTCAACGTTTTCCTCGGGTGTAATCCTGAAAACGTTTTTCCAGAAGTTCCTGAACATATCCTCGAGAACCACCGGGTTCTCAATGTAGTTTCCGTTCTCCTTTATCCGAGTCTTGGGTCTTGGTGTAAGTCCCTTTAAGTTCCTGACTTGGCACCAGAACTTGGCCGGGCTAAGTTCGCTGTCGACTTTGGCTATCAAGTTGTTCCTTTTTTCCCCCTGTTGGAGGTTGATAGCCTCTCTAAGCTCTGAGCTTAGGCGTCGGAGCAGCAAGCTCCTTTCCCGGCTGGGACCCTGCCGTCGTACTTCTTCGAACACTTCCCTGTGAACGCGAGCGATATCTCTCATCTCCTCTGTCCATCTGGGCTGAGGAGGTGTTTTATACCCTGTAACGGGTATGCTCTCGCGGTCCGCGTTTAGTATGGACGTTGTTATCCTCTCCAACTCCCTGTCGATCTCCTCTAACGACGCCGTGCTGAGGTCAGCTGGCGCATAGTCACTGAGTCGTTGCTTGTAACGATCCCAGTTGGCCATGGCGTAATTTTTCCGGAGAGGGGCTGGGAGCTGGATTGGTGCGAGAGATATTGTAGTGAGAATCGCTATGTGATCACTAGGGACTGCCGGGCCTGGCTCACTATGGTAGTTGAAAGGAAAGCCTTCACTTGTTAAGATTATGTCAGGCTTAGTTGCTGACCGGGAAGTGATATAGGTCGGAAAATCCGGCCCTATCCTTTGAATGTTCTTTCTTCCCATAATCAATTCCAAGTTTCGGCCTCTATCGTTGGTGCTACCATAGCCTGCCGCACGGCATCTGGCATTGAGGTCTCCCCCTAAGAATGCCATTCTGCGGTGCCCGAACAGTGTGTAGAAGTTGCATAACGGGAGATATGCTCGTCGAGGGGGTTGATATGCTGCAGCTATCACGAGGTCTCCGACCAGGGTGTGTACCTCGATTGCCACAAAGGACTCATCGAGTTCTGGTAGTTGTTTGAAGGAGATGTTCCTCTTGACAGCTATTGCAGCACCATCAAACCTTTCCTGGGAATGGTTCTTCATGATCACTCTGTAGCCCGGTATTTTGATGCGACCAGCTGTAGTGTCGATACCGTGCTCCGTGATGAGAATGATGTCAGGGTCGTGCACACGGAATATGTTACCATATGCCGTGGCTTTCTCCTCCCATCCATTCACGTTGAGTGTCAGAATCCTCATTCTGTTGCTTACTCTCTCCATCTATTTGTCACTTAGTGCTTCTGGGTGATGTTCTTTTTTCTCCCGTTTCTCTTCTTCCTAAACTCAGCGTTTGAGATCTGCTCGCATGTGCTGTGATGTAGAATCACATTTTGCGCGAGCAGGGCCTCCTCCACAGTCTCGGGATCTACTTCTGAGTCATATTCCCATTTGTAGATCTTAGACCTTATGCCCTGGAATATGCTCCTGGTTTCCATCTCCTCCGGGAAGGGGAATTGCTCACAGGCGTATATCCTTAGGTTGATATAGTTCGCCCTTATCTTCTTCACTCTCTTCTTCTGTTCTTTCTTATCCTGGGGTTTGGGTGTATCAGTGTCTGAGGAATCTGAGGATTCCGAAGAACTGCTATTATCTGAGTTGTTATTTTTAGCCGATTCTTGTTTACCATGGGTGGGAGCAGGAGTTGTCGCTTCGACTGCTACTTTCCGTCCTTTATTATTAGGTTTCTTGATTGTGTCCGTAAGAGTCGTAGTTGCAGAATTCTGTTCCTTCGGGGCCATCTGCAGATGCAGCACGTCCCCCGTTGTCCGGGAACCACATTTGTTCCATACCGTTCTTTGCCAACATTTGGTTCAGGACTGTTGCAAAAGTGCCCGGGCGGGCCAAGTTCATGACGTGTGCATGGAGGATGCATGTCATTATTTTGGTGGAGCCCTCGTTTTCTATTTTCAGATACGTCTTCTTGGCGTCCACCTCGGAGATGGCCGCCTTAGCCGCCTGGGCGTAGGACGTGTTCGCTCTACGCGTCTCCTCGTTCTTCTTGGCTTCCTGCTTTCTTCTCATAATTTCTTTTTTGGCGGGGCATGACATGGCCATAGTCCTATGACCTTGCCCACAGCTTATACACTTCACCGTGTTACTGTCACAGTTGCGCCAATTGTGGCCCTTCTGACTGCATTTGGAACAGGATTCTTGAGGCTCCTTACAGTCTTTGGTGGGGTGAGATTCCATCTGGAAGCACTTGAAGCAGAACTGTACTGGGGTGTATTCCCCCTTTTCCACCTGTTCGCCGCTGATCTTGGCATTGAACATTAGCAGTCCTTGTTCCTTGGCCTTATGTGCCATGGTAGTCTCCGCGAAGACCACCTTGAACACATGCGTGTATTCACCGCCGTCCCTTCTATTCAGAAACTTAATTACCTCGGCTAACTTGGCCCAGGCTTGCCGAAGCTCAATCTCCTCTCGGATCTCCTCCGCGGTATGCTGCCCAATCCATGGGTCGATTCGACGACATACCACGCTCCTATGGGCCAGAATCTGGGGGGGGGGTACTGCTGGCTGTAGTCCAATGGCTCGCAGCGCTTCTACTGCCTTTTCTTTGGTTATTTCCTCGATATCCTTTTCCCTCTCGCAAATGGGGATATAACCTGAGGGGATATCCAGCAGCCTAACCATAGCTATGCCCAGTGCTCCATACACGGCCTCAAAAGTGGATTCTCTGCTGGGTTTGGGTTGTCCGTCGACAACCCGCAGAGGAATCCTGGTCGTGTGGTCCTGGGCCATCTTTTCACAAGAGTGGCCCTTCAGTCCAGTTAACCCCGTAAGGGGCGCGGCGATTTGCCACTCTGGCCGCCGTGCTGACGGGATCCAGCGCTCCGTCCGGCCCCAGCTTAGCCTCTCTTCCTTCCTTCAAAACACTTGTTTCCTCTCTTTTCACACAACCTCTCCCACAACTTTCTCTGGTCAGCCTCTAATTTCACAGGGTAGATGCTGACCTTCCTTTCAGCCAACCGTCCCGCATCGGGGCTGAGGGGGTGGGGGACAATGTTCCCTAACCCCTGATCTCCGGACTGGGGTGGCTGGTTTTTAACTACCTGCTTCATCCCCACCCATACCTTCCTCACATCCCTTTTCCTCTCCTCTTCACAATCTATTAATTTTTACGCCGTGTCCAAGGTGGAGCCGCCATGCCGATGGACTGCCAGGCCACCAGGCGGGAGGGGTGGTCCCAAATGGCGGCGCCTGGCTCTGCCGGGCTTGTAAGCACCTCTCGCAGTGCGGGCTACTGCGAGAGGTGTGCGCGATTGCATCCCGTGTTTAAAAAAGGGTCACCATGCCCAATGATGATAAAAAAAAACAAACCCAACCCTCAACTTCCCCTGTTCCATCGACGGAGCCGCCCTCGGGCAGCTCCAGCAAAAAAATGGAGGTTCCCCCCCCTGTGCTTGCACAGGGGACCCTCCATATTTCTCTAACCGGAAAGGAGGCTTACTCCTCTCCTTCGCCTACGGGTGCAGGGGACTCCCCCTCACCCCCTTCTCTGGAGGTGCTTTCGGGCACCTCCCTTTTCCCAGCGGCAGTCCCCTCTTTTCTTTCCAAGGGGACTGCCAAGAAAGCCAGCAGGCAGCCCTTAGCCAGCCGGTCCCCATCAAAGCGGCTCGGTAGGGCAAACCCCCTTAGGGGGGAGAGGGAAGCCAGGCCCCTTCGGTCGCTTCCCTCAAAAGACCTGCTGGCAAGAATTTTAAACCTTGCTGGGGTCAAGGCCTGTGCCTCCCCACACAAGACTGGCGACACTGCCAAGGGGACCTGCGATGTCCTGGGAGGGGATGGCCAACTGGAGGCCCCTCCTGTGATAAACATGGTCCTTGAGGAGACCCAGCCTCAGACGGTAGGGCCTTCCATGGGGGGGAATTCGGGCTCGGCGCCAAGCACCGAACCCGAATCCGCCCCTATGCAAGGTCCTCCTCAAATGGCTGAGGGCTCCGAGGCAGTAAAAGGAGGGGAGGGATCTCCTCCGACAGGTGCCCCCACGACAACCAGGACCTTCTCCATTTCGGAGAGGGACCTGGCTGAGGCCGGTCCTTCTGGCCTGGGGGCTTCTGCCGGCGGAGGTGAAAAGCGGGTTCATTCCCCGCCCTCCTCTCCAAAAAAGAAAAAGACTAAAAAGACGAAAAAGACTCGGGGCTCCTCTCTATCCGCGGGGGCTGCGGGGACGGATGGGTCTGCTACCACTTTGGTAGGCGACCAAGCCAAGATCGGCACATCCGGCCCCTCTACCCCCTCGTGTGCAGAGCCCCTGACCAAGACTAACACCAAAAGTGCACAGGGCGGAGCCTCGATGACATCGGGGCCCCTGATTCAGAGGTTACCTGGCGTTTTCGAGCCCGCTGGCTTCAAACGCTTCCTCGTTATTTGCTCCACTGATGGCACCATGTTGTCCAAGGGCAACATGATCCATCAGAGGAGAGGATTAGCTAGTGCAATTGGTAGAGAGCCGAAGGTGACCCGTTTCTCGGACGGGAGCCTTCTGGCGAATGCGGCGAATCCCGCCGAGGCGGCCAAGATAAGTGCTCTTCGGACACTTCATGGCACCCCGGTGAGTGTGACGCCGCACTCTACCATGAACTTTGTAAAAGGAGTAGTTTATGCGAGGGAACTCGTTGACTACTCCATTGAGGACATCACCCTAGAGCTGGCCGACCATGGGGCGGTCAAGGTCGAACGTGAAAACAGGGAGGGGCTTCGAGACCCACCCCTACACTCTTCGTCACGTTCGACTGTGACAAGCTCCCTGAGTCGGTGCGTGCCGGTTGGTACCGCTACCGCGTGAAGGCATTCGGGCCACTGCCGCGGCCGTGCTATTACTGTCACCGCTTCGGCCATACGAATCGCTCATGTAGACGTGCAAAGTCGGGGTCACCCGAAGTCTGTGTAAATTGCCACAAGGTCGCACACGATAAGTCCAAATCGTGTGTGGCCAAGTGTGTCAATTGCGGAGAGCCGCACCCTGCTTCTTCGAAGCAATGTGGTGCATATCTCCTGGATAAAGAAATCCTGGCCGTTCAGGCCCAGGATAGACTCTCATTCCGCGAGGCTAAGAAATTGGTCCTGGCGCGCCCAGCTCTGCCTGGGACGTCATATGCCTCAGTAGTTCGAAAGGCACCCTCTGCTCCTGGCCCATCCAGGCCAACGAGCACGGTTGTTTCCGCGCCCATTCGGAGCCCTTCTGCGGGCTCTACCCAACCCGGGCGCTCCCCTGGTAAAGCTGGCGGCAAAGAGGGTTCATACCCAGCCCCGGCTAAAACCAGGGCTCCCCCCTCTTCCCCCAGCGTGACCGTTTCCCGCAAGGCGAAACGGCCACGCGCCTCCACCGAGTCGTTAGACTCACAGGAGGCAACACCCCTGAAGATGGTCGCTAGGCCATCTTCAGGGGTTCCTAAAGCTGTCACCCGAAAGGAGGACAGCAACAAAGGAGCTTCGGCTCCTTCGCCCACGCCCCGAGGTGGAGCGAGTGGCTCGGAGACGGTGGTTCCTCGAAAAGAGGCCCCCCCGCCTCCGAAGCCGCAGCGCCCGCCTAGGGTTTCGAGGCGGAGGGAGGAAAAGACTCGCATGGCGAGCCCAACCTCCCCCAATAAGTCCTCGAAGGCGACAGCGCCTCCAGCGCTTTGTCCGGCCAACAGCGCCCGGGGTTCTGCCCCCGGGAAGCGTACGGCCATTCCCGTGAGCGTCTTCAATTCGAGGAGGGCCCCCGCGTCTCCTCCGAGCTAGGCCTGGAGGGCATATTCCTTCAATGGAATTGCCGTGGACTCCGGGCCAACTGGGAGGAGCTGCGGAGGCTCGCCTCGTCCCGTTCCCCGTTAGCTATTTTTTTGCAGGAGACCATGCTAGGCGCGTGCCCCCTGCCTGCCCTCCCTGTGTATAAGGGTCTTGCGACCCCACCACCGCGGAATGGCCGGGCTGGGGGATGCGCGGTTTACACCCGGCATGATGTCTCCGTTCTTCCTTTCTCTTTAGATACCTCCTTTCAGGCAGTGGCTGTGCAGCTACACCTGGATAGGAGGTATACTATCATTTCTGCGTACATTCCACCGTCAGCTGACTTCGACGCGGGGGACTTCCGCCGCGTCGTGGCACGGTTGCCGAGGCCCTATCTCTTGCTTGGAGATCTGAACGGCAGGCATCCTCTCTGGGGAGATTACTCCATAAATCCCAGGGGACAAGTCCTTGCCGATCTGATCGAAGAGCTTGAGATGGGTGTCCTAAACGTGGATGAGTTTACGTATCACTGTCCGAGAACCGCTTCATTTTCTTGCCTTGACCTATCTTTGTGCTCTTCGGATGCACAGCCTGATTTTGATTGGGGGGTGGTCGATGACCTCCATGGTAGTGATCACTTTCCCATTCAAATATCATTTTCAGGGCAACTGCCGCCTGAGAAACCACCTCGGTGGTGCTTGGCGCGGGCGCGGTGGCCTGCATTTCAGGAAATGACTGAATTCTCTATCTCAGTCGAGGAGTTTAGGTCGGTAGATGAGGCCGTTGAGTTCTTCTCCGGCAACCTCATCGCCGTGGGCCTGACTACTATTCCTAGGACGTCTGGCCGTTTTGCACGCCGACCACTCCCATGGTGGTCGGCCGAGTGTGAGACGGCCCTCAAACAGAAGCGTTATGCCTACATGCGCTATAAGCGCCGCCCGAACGATTTCACTGTCGCTGAATTTCGTCGGGCTAGGGCTAGGTTCCGGTATATTTCGAAGCACGCCCGCCGCTCTTCTTGGCGGGCATACGTGTCTTCACTTAACGGGAAGACCCCTTTAGCTGAGGTGTGGAAGCGAGTCAAAAGGATTCGGGGCAACTTCTCGCAGGACCCCCCTCCCGTTCTCCAGGAAAATGGGACCGCAATCTCGGACCCCGCGTCCGTGGCGGAATCCTTAGCGACCGCTTTCTCTAGCCGTGATGCTGCTCCGCCAGCATTCAATGCACGTCGTGATGTCGCGGAAGGCCGCCGGCTGGACTTTACCTCCAGAGGCGGAGAACCCTTCAACGACAAGTTTACTGTGAGTGAGTTGCGTTCCGCTCTCGCTTCGTGCGCGGACACCGCCCATGTTCCGGACGATGTCCCGTACGCCATGCTTCGACACCTGGGTGAGCGAGGCATGGCCTTTCTGTTAGATATGTTCAACAGGATCTGGGTGGAAGGTCTTCTCCCAGACTCCTGGCGAATCGCTACTGTGCTCGCCTTTCGCAAGCCGGGGAGAGATCACTCTACTCCGACCGGTTTCCGCCCAATCTCTCTAACCTCTTGCGTGTGCAAGTTGATGGAGAAATTGGTAAATGTTAGATTAGCCTATTTCCTGGACAGCGGAGGCCATCTGTCTTCTGCACAGTGCGGCTTCCGTAAGTTTCACTCCACGTCGGATGCTCTGCTCCGACTGGAAAATGCCGTCTGCGAGGCTTTCCTTCGTAGACAGAACTACGCCACGGTGTTTTTTGATCTGGAGAAGGCCTATGATACCGCATGGCGATACGGTATCATGGAGACTCTGCACACGATGGGGGCGAGGGGACGCCTCCCAATGTTTATATCTGAATTTTTGCGAGATCGTCGATTCCGCGTACGGGTGGGGGGAGCCCTCTCTGCCCCAAAGGAGCAGGAAGAGGGTGTCCCGCAGGGAAGTGTCCTCAGTGTCACACTCTTTGCCCTGAGCATCAACGGCATCACCTCGGTGCTGCCGGAAGATGTTCTCGCTACGCTCTACGTGGACGACCTTTCGATCTCTTTTGGCGCGGCCCAGATGCCAACTCTGGAGCGTCGACTCCAACAGCCATTGAACCGCGTCTCTCGCTATGCCGAAGCGCACAGGTTTCGGTTTTCTTTGGCCAAGACTAAGGTGGTGCACTTCTGCCGCCATCCACGGCTTCACCCCGACCCAGATTTGTTTCTTAATGGGGTGCGCCTGGATGTGGTTGAGTCGCACCGTTTCCTTGGTCTTGTATTCGACCGACGCCTCACCTGGGAGGCTCATATTCGCAGCCTTAGGGTCTCTTGTACCCGCGCCATGGATATTCTCCGTTCCGTGACGTTCAGCGCTTGGGGCGCTGATAGGGCTACCGCCTTACTTTTTTATCGATCCTTTGTTCGCTCGAAGCTCGACTACGGATGCGAGTTTTATGCATCCGCAGCCGAGCGTTTATTGCGGAAAGTGGATTCAATCCACCACACCGGCCTTCGCCTGACGACCGGTGCCTTCCGCACTTCCCCCATTGAGAGCCTGTTGGTCGATGCTGGGGAGATGCCACTCGCTCTGCGCCGCGTGCAGTGCATCACTCGCCTGTACGCGCGAGCCCGGCGCCTCCCTCAGTCGCCAACAGCTCTCACTGCATCCGCAGCTGATCTTGATGGTGCCTATGCCGCCGAGAGACGCCAGTCATACCCTAAGCCCTTTGGGTTTAGGGCCAGGAAACTCCTTCGAGAGGTAGATATAGCTCTCGGGCCGGTGGCGCCCCTGGTTCTGCCCAGGACGCCACCCTGGAGGGTACCACATTTGGCTATTTGTCGCCACGTCTCTGCTCCCAAAGCTTGTACTGCGCCGGGAGTATTGCGTTCGACCTTTTTGGAGCACACATCGTGTCACGCTGGTACCGTGCCAGTGTATACGGATGGCTCCAAGTCCCAAGAGGGGGTCGGCTTCCACGCCGTATCCCCTCTGTTTGAAGTCAGCGGGGCTCTACCAGGCGCTGCGTCTGTCTTCACGGCCGAGCTGGTGGCAATACACCACTCGGTACGGGAGATTACGCGACGTGCCCGGTTCGGAGACCGGATTGTGATCTATAGCGACTCACAAAGCGCCCTGAGTGCTCTCGGGGCATTGGAATCTCCGCATCCCCTGGTTCGCGATATCCGTGACGCCACGGTTTTGGCGAGCCGAGCAGATGTCGAGATTATCTTCTGCTGGGTTCCTGGACATGTAGGAATTGCGGGGAATGAGCGCGCCGATGAGGGCGCCAAAGAGTCCGCGAGGACTCTGCGACCGGACCAGCGTTTCGCTCTTCCTCACACCGACTACATGGCAGGAATACGGGCAGCTCTTCGGACTGCTTGGCAAAGAAGATGGGAGACGGTCGAAGGGAACTTAATGTTGCGTGCCATTGCGCCGCGACTGTTCCCATGGACCTATCCCCCAATGCCGCGGCGGCTTCAGGTTGCTTTCTGTCGTCTCCGAATCGGACACACTCGTGTGACGCATCGCTATCTGATGGAGCGCTCGCCTGCGCCCTATTGCAACGACTGCGTCGTCCCCCAGACTGTTCGGCACATTCTTGTCGAATGTCCCAGTCTGGGTGATCTTCGCGCACGACACCTGTCCCGGTACCGGGATGGGCGGGGTCGCTACCGCCTGTCCCTTGTGCTCGGGACGAGTGCGTGTACTTTGACTGGTGGACTTATTGACTTTTTGGGGGAGGCCGGCCTTCTCCCTTTTATTTAACCCGATTTAATTGTTGTTGTTCTTGTAATTGTTTTTGTTATTGCTTTGTTATGGTTATTTCTTTTTATTGTTTTCTGTTTAATTTTTTTAAAGTAGCCTAGAACTAGGCTGTTTTTTACGGCGACTTATGCCTAAGTCGGCAGTCGCCAGATAGCCCCTTAATTAAAAAAAAAAAAAAAATCAGTCCAGTTAATAGTTTGTCTTCGTTCGCTCTCGATGTGGGTGATTGGTGTTTCTTCAGATTGGTGCTCCTTCTCTTCTTGGATTGTTAATTGGGGTAGTTGGTGACTCCCGCTACTTCATCACTAAGCTTACGTGAACTGAACTGCCAAATGGGGGGGGTGAATGATGGAAGGTGGACCCGGGCGAGGCCCCTCAGATGGGTGATGAGTGGCGGACTTGATGATGGGTGGTGATAGAATCAACTACCACCCCCCGGGGGTGCCGCCCCATCTGGGGTTTGGATATCGATGCTGTTTTTGAACTTACACAGGGACGGTTGTATGTCCCCCTGTGGTCTTGGCCGGAAGCTACCCTTAGAGATTAGAGCGAACTCTTCCCCAAAGCTTTCAGCATCGCCTCGTAACCGGGCGGTCTCTTCCGTAGAGTTCCACAGTGGGCTAATCCTCAAACCTGCTTTCCTTTACGTCCCCAATTATGTCTATCAAAGTGGACCGACATAGTTGTGGCGAGACTAGATGAGTGGCAGATCAGTTCATTTCAGCTTCGCGACTCCGTAGTGGGAGGGGGGGGGGGTGGTAGCACGACATCAAATCTTCTTAGTGCCGCATAAAATTCGTAAAAGAATTCTCCCCGTAAGGTTGATGAGGCAACAAAAACTTGGCGTTTTGAGCCTCCCTTTCCTTTGGCTTTTCCTCCTTTACCAAAAATGAGATCTTCTCAGCGTCGACTTTTGAAATGAAATTCTGCTGCCTTCCTGACAAAATATATCTTAACACAGTCCTTATATACAAAATGAGAGGGAAAGAGCGACGCTACGAAACTAGTTATGTATTTGCGAATTAATGAAGTTAATTCTCTCAAAGCTTCTTTTTTTTCATTACATTTGATGGAGTTGTACAAAATGGTTGTTGACTAATAAAATTGGTCAAATTTGAACATAAAATTCGATTAAGTTTTTAAATTTATCTGAGGACATCTGCTATTAATTCCTGTAGAAAGCATTCTGTACAGGACATTCTAGAACCCTCCCCCCCCACTCCCGTTTACGTTATTCTATGTACTTCGCAGCCTGTAACGCCTGATCTATGTTTGGAACATGTTCGATTCAAAGTTAACACACTTTTCCCTGTTTTAACCATCGAGGGCTAAATAGAATTTACTTTTAGCAGTGAGTTGGTTTCATCCACTTTTATTGAAAGTAAATAAACATTGAAATTGTTTTAGACCTTGTTTTTAACATTTTTGAGACAAGTTTAACTAAAGTAACGAAAATAAGCTCAAACTTGATCGTAAAGCGTTTTGAAGGGTTTACTTACTTTATAAATTGAATCTTCTCATTTTTCCTGATTTTTTTTTCCATTTACTTGAGTTTACCCGCCATAAAAAGGTTTTCTCTATAGTTATCAATTTCATCATTCTGTCAAATGTCTTAGCACGGTTGGGGGAACCTTCGGCCGAAAGTACTCGCAACAGTCATTAAAAAGTTAATTAACTTTAGAACTTTTTTTAAAAATTTTAAGCTGATGCAATCATAGTAGTTATATACAAATTAATGGGCAACTTGCACTATATCTAATTAAAATTTTGTGAATGTTTCCTACATATAACTTAATGCAGCCTTCAACACAGGAATAGTTCTCCACCCCTGGTCTAACCACTCCTTCCAACACATATTCAAACAATATATAGCCCCCGCCCCCCCGAGCAGGTGTTCATCAGGATTCTTGTGACTCAAGAAAGGTAGGATTATTCAACATTAAATTTCGAATTACTTTTAAATTCCTCCTGACTTTTAAAATCCTAAACAATGCAATTCGGCCTTACCTGTCCTCCACTTTGGTTGTGTCCAGACACCAAAGAGCCGTTCTCGAGGGAAGTACCCTCCTGCTCTCGGTTCCTCGTCCTCGTCTCTGGTGCACGGGCGATTGAGCCTTATCTCGTTGCCTCTAAGCTGCCGAATGGTGTTGCCTCGTGGCATACGCCCTACTTCCTCGCGCTGCGCTTTCAAGAGGGCTCTGATAACCCACCTCTTCTGACATAGTCGATGGAAGGCGCCCTGCGAAGGCTTCAAGGTCTTGAAGGACGTCATATAATACCTCTATTATTATTATTTGTGGGCGAATTCGGTCATACATTTCTTTAAGAACTTGCCGTGGTAAGGGATGAAACGATCCTCGTTTTGACGTATTTCTAAAAAAAATAATCTTACTGCCATAATCGATACCACTTGACGTTGTGGTTTGATTATTGATTGGGGTTTGAATGAGTCAATTGATCTTGGACAATCGCGAGTAACAAGATCTTGATGCTTTAATTGAGTGTGACAACATTTCGAATCGAAGTAGTTCCTCCTTGCTCGATGCAAAGGGGATGCGCTGAAATTAACAAGAGCAGTAATGGCGACGCGAATGTCTGGTTGATTAAGGTCTGAGTTTCAACTTTACATCCCGTTTTATCCATTAATTTCATTCTTCAGTTACTGTAGTCTAAAATTTTTCAATTGTGGATTGAATCTGATTGCTAGAACAAATTTAGAGCGTTTGGTTAGGGAACGAGGCGTGTCTTCGCTGTTTTGTGAGATCGGAATGGGGGGAAAGAACGGGATTACGTCAGAGGCGAGTGTGAGCGGAATTTGATAAAATGGTCTGTGTGTGTGTGTGTGTGTGTGTGTGTGTGTGTGTGTGTTTGGGTAAAAGCAAGAGATAATTTGTCTTTGAACTGATGACCGGGGCCTGCGATAATGATAATGGCTTGGGCATAGCCTTGTAGAAACGATTTCAAATTTTAGTTGCTAAGCAACATCGACTAGGGTTAGTCACTAGATGGTTCCGATTCGGCTTGACTTCACGGTCCAACGTTCGAAATACACCGGGTTGGATTCCACTCTAGATGTCCCCACGGATACATAAAAGGCCCCAAATTGGGATTACATAGAGACACTAGCAACACCGTCCTCGCTAAAACTTTACGCCTTAGAAAAATAGTGGGGATTCGAACTTGCGTCATCAAGCGGTCCTCTCTTATCTGGACCACACTATAACCACTTGGCTACACTCCATATCCTTTAAAAGGATGCTTCGAGATAGCCTTTACACCGAGTAGTCTAGATTGGCTCCATAGATTAAAAATATCCATATGTGGGCAATACCTTCCTCCCATCCTTCCGAGAAATATTATCCGGTATCACTGTTGATTTTTTTCTGCTTTGGGCCTCTTTTGGAGACCTTTTTGCATTTAGTAGTCAAATTATCCTCAAAAAACGAAGAAATCTATTTTTATTTCTTTGTATTTGCTTGTTTATTTTTTTAAGTTTATGACACCGAATTCATTGAAGGATTTGAGACTCTAAAAATTACTGGAGAACAATTAAAATAATTGTCATATTTCCTGAGTTATTCTTTCCGCGCCGGTAACAAGATTTTTAATGGAGAAAATAAGATGGCATTCACGCGGAGCAATATTGTAGCTTTTCCATACAGCGAGAGAGATTTGTTTCTAATTTGGGGGATGTTTTTGAAGATCATCTCTGTCGTAGAATGACTCCCGACGATACTATATATAACACTATTCGTTGAGGGAACTTCCTTAATTATCTCTAGAGTGCGTTTTACTGTCTTGGCGGCCGATATTATGTATCTTCAAAATGCTTAAGAAGTGGAACTGAGCTCAAGGATAATAATATTGCTATCATTAATAAAATAGAGTTTTATTAATAATAACTATAAACAAAACACAAAAACGGAAAATATTGACAAACAGAATGGAAAGGGTCGTGGAGACTCGGGCTAATCCAAGGATTTAAGGGATCAAAAAAAGGTAAAACAAATATGGAGTTAAAGAGATGGGATGGTTCGATAAACCATTTAAAGCACTGGATAGAATTGACAAATAAAGGATCAATACTCAAAAGGTGACGCTTGGCTTACGTAACTTCATTAGGGTGCAGTGGAAGGTACTTGAAGGAATATTCGGTCCGCTGGCGAGTTCCAGCCGAAGGGGGGGGGATAAAAGGATCCCGACGAGGTGTCTTGGAAAGGAGAACCGTTACTCGACGAACGGCTGGAAGAACAATGGCTGTTCTAGGTTGTTCTCTTCTGAACAAAGGGGGGGGATGAGAACCGTCTCTTGTCTACGGGCTCAAGAACAATGGCTGTTCTAATGTTGTTCTCCTTTGAACAACAGGGGGGGGGGTGAGAACCGTTTCTTGGCGAAGGGCTCAAAATGAACAATGGCTGTTCTAATGTTGTTCTCCCTTGAACAACAGGGGGGGGGGGGAAGAACCGTTTCTTGGCGAAGGGCTCAAAACGAACAATGGCTGTTCTAATGTTGTTCTCCCTTGAACAACAGCGGGGGATGAGAACCGTTTCTTGGCGAAGGGCTCAAAACGAACAATGGCTGTTCTAATGTTGTTCTCCTTGAACAACAGGGGGGGGGGATGAGAACCGTTTCTTGGCGAAGGGCTCAAAACGAACAATGGCTGTTCTAATGCTGTTCTCCTTGAACAGCAGGGGGGAATGCCTTGGGGACTTGACGTCACTAAAGGCTCGAACCTTTGGCACTCAAGGAATATTGTCCTCCTGGACAAGTGATGGTGAATCTCGAGGCCGAGGTCCCTTGGCGCACAAAGGGAGAGAGGGTCGTGGTGATGTTTCGCGACGAAAATCTGGATCTCCAATCTGATCTTAGTGGTAAAGTTTCCATATAAATAGCCAGGACATCTCCTTGGCGTGGGGGAAAATGGAGTGAAAGCTTGGAGGGAACGCACAGCTGGGCCGGAGAAAAATGCCTTATCTGTTCATAAGCCTAACTCGATCTGGCGAGGTCGGCGTATGGGGGCGAACGGGGGGACGATAACCTCCTTGTTTAAACATTGACGTCCGGCAGCTGTTGATAAGACTCCAAGCCTCGAATCGAAGATGCACGTGGGCCTCCTCGAGGTTTTAACTAATATGGGATAGGAGTTGAATTTAACACAGATTCAACTCGTTCTATCACACCCCTCCATTCCAGGGGAAGTTGTCACTTCGAAAAAAAAAGAGAGAAGGGACAACGATAGAGCTCCGTTGTAGGGAACTCGTTTTCTTGTACCAACCGTATCTTCCTGCACCTAACTATTATTACCTCAATACATGATTATTTTGATCTTTAGATTACAGGGGAAAATAACCTTTAATACAACTTAATAAAAAAAAAGGGCATGGAACAATGAAATGTTATAAACTTAGTACATACGGGACAAAATAATTTATACGTAAATTAATAGAACAAATATATATACATCAAGAAAAATTAGACATTGAGCGTTACAAAATTCAGACATATACATTAATTAACTATATTACAAAAGAATCTTAAATTAAGTCGTACAAGACGGTATATACCTACATGGAGATACTAATCCTATGAATACAATTATTCTACGCTATTCGGTAACGCATTCCTACTGAGTGCGTCAGCGACCTGGTTATCGGAACCTTTGATATAATTTATTTTAAATTGATACTCTTGCAAGAGTAAACTCCAGCGCATGATGCGGCCGTTTGAGTGTCTCAAATTCCTAATATAGGCTAACGGACGGTGGTCGGTTCCTATTTGAAAATCTTTACATATCAAGTACAGCTTGAATTTGTCTATGACCCAGATAATTGATAGAGCTATCTTTTCTCTAGTGGCATATCTCTTTCCGCGTGGTAATAATTGACGACTAGCATATGCAACTGGATGACTCGTTCTGTCATCCACGTATTGAAGGAGTACACCTCCAATGCCCTCGTTGATCACGTCGGTCTTAACCCAAAAGGATTTTTCCGGGTTGGGCAACTTAAAAATGGGGGCAGAAATGAACTTACTTTTGAGCTGATTAAAATGAGAAACAGCGACATCATTCCAACGTAAACGATCGGAGGAATTCTTTTCCTGAAGGGGGCATAGGGGGGCCAAAATTGCAGCGAAATTCGGAACAAATCGCTGATAGGGAGAAGCTGATCCTAGGATCGATCTTAATGGCTTCTTTGTAATCGGGAGGGGCATGTCGGCGATTGCCTTAATCTTGTTCTCTTGGGGACCTAACTGGCTTGGTCCTATTTTGAAACCCAAATATTTGATGGTTTCGTGGGCAAACTGGCATTTGCCGGGGCCAATGGTGAGGCCATTTTCGCGCAGTTGTTCGAAAAGAGCTAATAGGGTGGGTAAATGGTGATTCCATTTAATTAGTTCTTGTAGCTGGCTCTTCGGACGTGGTGTCAGCTGCGCGTCACTATCCAGGTCAGAGGGTTCCAAAGACTCGCCTGGTAGGGAAGGAGGAGGGTAATCGGCATCAGGTCGGATGCACACTGTCTGGATTACCTTAAGGGACTCCGCGGGGCAATCCTCTTCAAGCGCCGATGCTTCGTCCAGTTCTACGAAGGTATCTCCATGGGCGCGTTGGGGGTTCTTTATTTCTTGGGGTCCAGGGACAGTCTCCGTGTCCTTGTCTGGGGCCTTATCACCTAAGGGTGTTAGTGAATCACATTCCTCTTTTTCCGTCCTAAAGTCCTGGTTAGGGGTCTCCGAGAAATCGGGCGGTATCGGGGTTCTGATGGGGACGGGCTCCTGGGCTTCTTTCTTATCTCGGCCTTGAGGAAGGGCGGCCTGAAACACAGGGTCGAAACTTACTTGGGGGCTCTTTCCTATAAGTACGGAACAGAATTTTATGGGTGCTACAATGACTTCAGCCCAGCCATTATAATATTGACACTGCAGGTAACATCTAGCGACGGGGAATCGGTTCGCCCGCCCAAGTTGGTCATGTACCACCGCAAATTTTTCGTGGTTAGAGGCCACTGGGAGGAGTTCGTCGGACACGATGAAGCATGTACATCCTGTGTCCCTGACGAGAGTCAATACTCGACAGCTGTCCACGCTGCCCTCCTCATATTTCAAAGTTCCCGATGAACTTTTACCAAAAACAAAATTTACCTGGTGGCCTGACGGAGGGGGAGAAGTTTCTGCTTGGGTCTGCACCACCGAAGGAGCCGGGGTCGCATTAATCTGGCGAACTTGGTTGCCTGGTCCGCTTTTAAGCCTAGAATTTTGGGGGCAATTCCAGCTCATGTGGTTTTCTACTCCACAGGTGAAGCATATGGTTGGTCGCTTCGGGAAGAGAAATGGAGGAGAAGTCTTAACGGGAGGTTTGGAGTCCCGTTGTTGGTTTTGGGGAAAGAAGTTTTGGGGTTTTACGGGGCTCGGAAACTTTGTCAGCTTTCCTGGGAAGGGGCGCGAATCCGTCCTTCTTTCTTCTCGTTGGATTTCTTTTTCTCGTTCTTCTCGTTGTATTTTTCCTTCTCGTTCTTCTCGTTGGATTACTCTTCCCCGTTCCTCTCTTTCTCTTTCTTTTTCTACCTTTTTTCTTTGAACTTCTGCTTTAATCCGAGCTAATTCAATCTGAAGGTCAGCTAGTCTTATCCGTTCCTCTCTTTCTCTTTCTTCTCGTTGTATTTCTCTTCTTTGCTACTCTTGAATGTACTCAATTAGTTCTTTTCCGGAAAGTCCACAGGACTCTCCTTGCGCTTTAAAGATTTCAAACTGAGTCATCTTTGCACTTGGGGGCGCACTAGTCAACCAACTAAAATTCCTTGCAACAAGAATTATGCCTCTATAGAATTAGCCTACCTAAATATGGGCACTGACCTATTCGTACTTGGTTTCTTACTCTAAATAACCACTGACTAAAATCACAAAAAAACAAACAAATTATTATAACCGTTCCTTGAGCTACTCCAGCTTCTTAAGTTTCAAAAAAAAAGGGGATAGCAATCGTTAAAACAAAAGGGAACTACTATATTCTATTATTATAACGAATAACACTATGCTTTACTCGACTGAGACCAGTGTTTGCAAAGATATAGCGTTAAACCTTACACACCTGATACCAAATTAAATAGTATATATATATATGTCGTAGAATGACTCCCGACGATACTATATATAACACTATTCGTTGAGGGAACTTCCTTAATTATCTCTAGAGTGCGTTTTACTGTCTTGGCGGCCGATATTATGTATCTTCAAAATGCTTAAGAAGTGGAACTGAGCTCAAGGATAATAATATTGCTATCATTAATAAAATAGAGTTTTATTAATAATAACTATAAACAAAACACAAAAACGGAAAATATTGACAAACAGAATGGAAAGGGTCGTGGAGACTCGGGCTAATCCAAGGATTTAAGGGATCAAAAAAAGGTAAAACAAATATGGAGTTAAAGAGATGGGATGGTTCGATAAACCATTTAAAGCACTGGATAGAATTGACAAATAAGGGATCAATACTCAAAAGGTGACGCTTGGCTTACGTAACTTCATTAGGGTGCAGTGGAAGGTACTTGAAGGAATATTCGGTCCGCTGGCGAGTTCCAGCCGAAGGGGGGGGGATAAAAGGATCCCGACGAGGTGTCTTGGAAAGGAGAACCGTTACTCGACGAACGGCTGGAAGAACAATGGCTGTTCTAGGTTGTTCTCTTCTGAACAAAGGGGGGGGATGAGACCTGTCTCTTGTCTACGGGCTCAAGAACAATGGCTGTTCTAATGTTGTTCTCCTTTGAACAACAGGGGGGGGGGGGGTGAGAACCGTTTCTTGGCGAAGGGCTCAAAATGAACAATGGCTGTTCTAATGTTGTTCTCCCTTGAACAACAGGGGGGGGGGGAAAGAACCGTTTCTTGGCGAAGGGCTCAAAACGAACAATGGCTGTTCTAATGTTGTTCTCCCTTGAACAACAGCGGGGGATGAGAACCGTTTCTTGGCGAAGGGCTCAAAACGAACAATGGCTGTTCTAATGTTGTTCTCCTTGAACAACAGGGGGGGGGGATGAGAACCGTTTCTTGGCGAAGGGCTCAAAACGAACAATGGCTGTTCTAATGCTGTTCTCCTTGAACAGCAGGGGGGAATGCCTTGGGGACTTGACGTCACTAAAGGCTCGAACCTTTGGCACTCAAGGAATATTGTCCTCCTGGACAAGTGATGGTGAATCTCGAGGCCGAGGTCCCTTGGCGCACAAAGGGAGAGAGGGTCGTGGTGATGTTTCGCGACGAAAATCTGGATCTCCAATCTGATCTTAGTGGTAAAGTTTCCATATAAATAGCCAGGACATCTCCTTGGCGTGGGGGAAAATGGAGTGAAAGCTTGGAGGGAACGCACAGCTGGGCCGGAGAAAAATGCCTTATCTGTTCATAAGCCTAACTCGATCTGGCGAGGTCGGCGTATGGGGGCGAACGGGGGGACGATAACCTCCTTGTTTAAACATTGACGTCCGGCAGCTGTTGATAAGACTCCAAGCCTCGAATCGAAGATGCACGTGGGCCTCCTCGAGGTTTTAACTAATATGGGATAGGAGTTGAATTTAACACAGATTCAACTCGTTCTATCACAATCTCTCCATCTTGTTTTTGGTCTTCTTTTCGTTGACTTTTAATCAAATGAAGACCAATCAGTCATTTTTCTAGTCCATCTATCGTCTTTGAATCTTGTTACACAGCTTGCCTAGTTCCATTTCATGTTGTTTGTCCACGTATCCAAATGGCTGATTTTCTGTCACGCCAAGTTATTCCCATCACAATGCGTTCATGTGTTCTGTGTTGTTCTAAGTTTTAATGTAAGTTTTTTGGTCAGGTTCCAAGTTTATGCTCCATAGGTGACAGTTGTGATTATTCATTAGTTGTACATATAGGTCTCCTCAGGCAGACGGGCATTTTTCTTTTGAAGATGATGCCTGCCTTTCCAAATGCCTTCCAAGCTACTCATTTCGCGTTGAACTTTTCCCGGTGATTTGTAATCTGTTGACTCAAATGGATATATTTGGCAACTATGTGTTTCCATTTGTTCGTTGTCAATTGTGATATCAATCATGTCGACCTTTAAGTGGATTGTCATGGCAATTGTTTTTCCAAGATTCATTTTTAGGCCAACTTTTGGTTTAATGGTAACGTTCTTGAATCATTGTTGGAATCTCTTTTAGGTTATCAGCTATGAGTACAATATTATCTACGAGTCTCTGGTGATTGAGATGATCTCCATCGATCTTAATGCCTCACTTTTGCCAGTTTAGCCTCCTGAAGATTTCTTCAAGACGGTAAGTGAACAATGTTGGGGAGATTATATCTCATTGTCTTAGACCGTTCTGTAATTGAAAGATGTCTGAACCTTATGAAATCTAATATAGGATCTGCATTTTTAGTATGTGTGTTATGTGATATGTAGACCGGATTTATACCTTGATTCTTCATGCTGTTATGTAGAATCGCTGGTATTTATATTAAATCAAATGCTTTCTGGTATTCTACAAAATACCAAGTATAGAGGTATATTGTACTCTGAAGTTTTCTCAATGAACTGGTTGAAAGTATGTAGGTGGTCAATCGTTGAGAAGTCTTTTCTGAAGCCAACTTGATCTCTCGGTTTTGGGGCATCTGTTGGAAATGACTGGTGAAGAGTTTATAGACACACGAGAGAAGGCTGATTGGTCTGTAGTTTGTAAGGACCATTTGATCGCCTTTTTTGTGCAGAAGGATTATCATGACATTATACCAGTCCTCCTGATTCTTGCCTTGTTTACGACATTCAATGAAGAGACAAGTTAGTTTGTTCACTTTGTTATCTACAGAATCTTTCAGTAATTCCAAAGTGATGTTGTACACACTTGGGGGTTTGTGGTTCCTCATTTGTTTGATTGTAATTTCAATTTCTGATTTGAGAACGGGTGGGACATTATTGTGGTTTTTGGATGGTTGTGGTTCTGGATGGTGTTGTTGGTAAACTACAACTTTTCATAGTACTCCTTAATTATTTTAAGTATATTCTTTCTCGATCCTGGATGATTTTAGCCTCTCGTTTTATTACAACAATGTGAGATTTTGCTTTTCGAAGGCTCTCTCTAACCATTTTAATGTACTATATTTTCTGATATCAGCTCTCTTTTTTGTAATGCATGTAATTTATTTGGAGAGGAAAAACAACGTTTCGGGCGTATCGCCCATCGTCAGGTTCCAAAATCATTAAAAAAAATACGATAAGATAAAATTAAATTGTTATGGGGATTTGAGCTTTTAAGGAAATTTTATGAAATGTTTGAAAACAAAGGAATATTGAGTTAATTTTCACATCGGAGGGAGAGCGGAAAAATAATTAAGGCTAAATTAATGCAATCAAATTTCATAAAACTAGAAAGATTAAATAGTAATAAAAAAAAAATTATTAAGGAGTAAAAATAAAAAAAAGTCAAAGGTATAAAAAGACTATTAAAATGACTTATATTAAGAAAGAATTCGAGTAAAATAAGACCAAATAATATACAAAGGTAAAAATGACAAGCTGTAATACACAGAAGTTAATAAATAATAAATTTAAATGAGAAATATAAAAAAAAATAATCGAGATAAGAGAATAAATAGTGGGACGAAAGAATTAAAAGCTTAAATCAGCGATTTAAATGACCAAAAGAGTATTAAACGAAGAAATTATTAAAAGAATCTTATCACATTATAAAAAAATAAAGAATCTCATAAAATCTCAAAACATTTTGAATTAGTAAAATAGAACGTAGCTTACGGGTGAGGTTTAAGCGAAATCAAGAAGTGAAGAAATTATAAGGGATACCCTTGAACAAAGATACAGATGGTTGGTTGGTTGGTTGATGAATAAGATCAAGTTGATTGGTTGTTGACAGAGGTGGTTATAATTAAGAAATGAGACGGGAAACAGGTGTTTTTTCAAAGTTAAATGTAGAAGAAGATTTGGTCTTTATGAGTATGGTTCCAAAATTCTTAGGCTATTTTCATTATTACGGGCAATTAATTTAAAATGGTCGATAGAACATTCTGTGTTACATTGTTATACATGATTTTTAATAACAGAAATCTCCTTCCTAGATAGATTTCTTCTTGTGTGATGGCTTATTCCCATATGAGAACTAAACCTCTCTTTCAATGAGCGAACCGTACTTCCAATATAGGTTCCTACCAGACAACAAGGACCAGTTAATGAATTAACAATACGGCTCCTTATCTCAAAAGGAAGTTTGTCTTTTCAGGTAAATTGCCTATGGAAAGGAGAGTGACAAAGGTGATTTTTAAGTTAGTGTGAAAGAAGTATTTGAGGGGGTAATTTTTTTTTGCATAGTCTAGTGAATAATTTATTAAAAGTCACATTTCAAGTACTACATTTTTGTCCTTATTTTTAGGAACAACACATGACAAATAAAGTGGATGGTAACTTTTGTTCCGAAAATTATTGATTAATTTATCAACCAAAGGAAAGGTAGAGCAATTATTTTTAAAAGAAGAGTTCGGTTTGGAATTTTTTTAATCTTATATATATTGGAAGATACCACATTAGCGTGATGTATATGAGTGAAAGATAATGGTTAACCACAATATTTGAATCAAGATTTTATTTATAACTATCGGACTAGTTTCGGCAAGATGCCATTTTCAACTAATAATGAAGAAACTAGGCAAGGAGCACAGTATATATAGTGTAAGACACATCCCAAACAAAATTAAACAGCAGGAAACAATCCGGAAAAAACTCGAGTGAATCTGGCGTGAAAGACAAGCTAAACAAAATGACATTCAACCGGAAACAAGCTGGAGAGTTGCTAATCCTCGAGACGCAATGCGTCCGGGGGCTTATCAAGACGATTGGCGACTCTATTTGATATATATTTGTTAAATTTGCATTGACCTTCAGATAAATTGAATTATCAACTTTGTTGATGATGATGGATTCCGCAATTCTCCTCTTAATATATGTTTGATTTATAAATGATTTTTGCATGATTATAATCAATTCTATGGTCTTGCTTTTGCATGTGCGTAAAGAGACTTGAAGAGTTCGTAAACCTTCTGATATCAGCTAAATGTTCTTTTATCCTCTTATTAAAGTGGCCTTACTCTCAGATGTATGTTAATTTGCAATTAGAGCATGATATACTGTGAACTCCATCATCGAGATTGATTGGGCGTAGTCTAGTCAAGGATTTTCGAATGGTATTAGAATATTTAAATGTAATATTTATGTTATTTCCGTTCGCATATGGTTTTAGAGGAGCCAGGGCTGGATCATATGGGAAACATACATTTTTTTTAAAATCGTTCCTTCATTCGTGCTGTAGAGGTGGCATATAAGTTTTTTCGTGCTTTGGAATGGCATCTATTTATGAGGTGAATTGGATATTTTAATGCAATGAAATTGCAGATACGGTGTTTAATTTCATCCTGAAGGAAGATTGGATCGCACGTTCTATAGGCTCGGAGAAAGAGGGAAGAAATAACAGATATCTTAACGGATTTGTCATGTAATGAGAAAAAATGTATGTAATCATTTGAATTTGTAAGCTTTCGATAGACTGAGTACTGAATATAATTATTTAAACCGTGGATATTTACGTCTAGAAACGGTAGAGAATTATTCCTTTCCCATTCTACTTTGAATTTATGGATGGGTGTAACGAATTCAGGTTGTTGAAAAATTCATTGAAATTGTTGTTGTCTATGGGCCATGCCGACAGGATGTCGCGTATATATCGGAACCAGATAAGAGGTTGGGAATGGATCCTAGGGAGGAGGGTCGTTTCATAGTTTTCCATAAATAGATTGCATAGGATGGGGGAAAGGGGGTTACCCATACTTAGGCCATATTTTTGGCGAAAAAAACTTATCTTCAGTTGAAAATACATTATTCGTTACACATAAGCGCACTAATTTAATAATTTTAGGGATCGGTAAAGGTAGGTTAATATCTAAATTGGGAAGAATTTTCGATTACACGTCAAGCGCTTCATCGACCGGGACTTTTGTAAATAAACTATTTACGTCAAGATTTTTAATTTGGGGAATAAGGTCCGATGAGTGGATAATATGTGAGTGAGAGATTTTACTCACCGCATTTGATAAGATTCCAGCCAGCCATTTGGATTGCTTATAACTATGGGAGCCAATGCAAGAGATGATTGGACGTAATGGGGTACTTTCTTTATGGGTTTTCGGTAACCTGTACATGTAGGGAAGGGAGGGGTTGATTGCCTTAAATTTGGGGGTTAATTTAGATTTGGGCCCTAAGATTTTTCGGATGACGTCATTAAAGGATTTCGTCCTGTTGTTCAGAGGATTAGAATTTAAAATTTCATAGGTAGTGTTGTCACTTAAGAGATCATCTAATTTGTGCGAATATTGAGTTTTATCCATCACAATAATTTGGCGTTCAAAATTCCTTCGACCAGAAGCTCATGTTTGACCCCAACATCTTTTTGCACGGTTTTGGGAAATGTGGGCCGGGGACCGTTCTGCTGAAAGACGTAGTCCGCCTTCTTCGTGATACTTCTCACCCAAGGCAGAGCTTTCGTGACCAAGATGTCCCTGTAACCAGCCTCATCTTCTCGTCATTCGAAGCCACGAAGCTGAGCATCCTCAAGGAGGACGGGTGCTGGGTCGTGGAGACGTAGCGGACCTCGGAGACGTCCATGCCGAAGCTTACCACCCGGTCATTCTGCTCGTTGACAATGGATCGTCCGTGAAGGGTTTTTCATCAGTAAAAAAAGGAGATTTCGATTGGCAGGACTCTTCGAGTCATTGAGAAGACGACGGCAGCGCTTCCGACCTTGTTCTCGCACACGGTCGGTGAACAGAAGCCTTTGCACGCTCTTTCCGCCCCCCTCCTTGACAGCCCTGAACACTGCGGCCAATTTCGAAGGCCTTTATCGTGGTCAAACGGTTGAGAACCCTAGGTCTGCCTGAACGAGGTCGATCTTTGAGGTCTTTCCCGTTCTTGAGCCTCTCCGCGACTCTGTGGACGGTTATCCGACTGACGTCGTTAGCCGCTTGGTGATGATGAACGTGGTGTGGCCCTCGAGCAGGAGAGCAGAGATCTCGATTTTTTTCACTTCCTTCTCGACACACAATGCAAAAGACGTTTTAATGACACATGCTGGAAAGGTAGAACTTTAAGTTTGATTGACGGAACTTCTTTTTCGATCGCACACCTAAAACTCTCAAAAGAGAGATACCCCCCTTTCCCAAGTATAACAGAACTTTTGAAAAACCTGATATATATATATATATATATATATATATATATATATATATATATATATATATATATATATATATATATATATATATATATATATATATATATATATATATATAATATGGACAATTATAACGGATTGTGCAGTAAGTATATAACACAAAATGATACCGACCGCTTCTTATAGCCCCCTGCGGAACGCCCTAGGTGCCACCTTGGAAAACCAAGTTTCAGTTAGCCATCTCTAGCGACCTAGGAACCTTAAACTTAAGATTTCTTGCTTTTCGCCCGTGTAACCATACAAAACCAAAACACTGCTGAAAAGCTCAGTTGTTTCTAATATCAAATTCTCTCAGGTTTATTAAACTTGTATTTAATTTTTCCACCTCTCGATGATATTGCTGCAAGAATCTGTCATGTAAGCGAAAATTAATGATGAGAAAAAATGCTTAGGAACCTATTATATTATAAAAAAACATCCTTTTCTAATTACCGCTGCCATACAATTCTAAGATACGTTAGGAGAGAGTGTATACCCGCCCACTGGTCGTAAAAGTAGCAAATATACAGGCAGTGTTGGAAGTGACCTGCTCTTCTTAGGTTAGTATTGTTAGACTCGCTTAAAAAACTGTGAAAACTCCTCCCACGTAATATAAGGATTGGAAGACTTCCATTAAATTAGCCAATAGCTCCTACTAAGTATTATCCTATTCGTAAACCTCTTTGGAGGTGAGCCCCACCTCCTCTCATATAAAACCCTTGTAAACTTTAGATCAACAGCCATTCTGAACAAATCTTGTATTTTGAATAAAGCTAAAGCCATACAACTAATTTTGCTCTCCGTCACTGCGTCGTACCGGGTTTCGAAGACGGGCAAGCAAATTACGTTGAATTACTGTGATCACTGAGGGTCACCGGCCTTCGTCCACGATAGAAGCCCTTGCAAGAATCATTCTTGGACGTCAGATTGCACCGTGTACCAAACTACCAAGCAGCCCTTTCTTATCAAGAAGGATTCCGTTGCGCCGACTGCCTGATCACCTTGACTTTGTGCCCTAGCTACCGACTGAGGGTCATTGGCGCCATGGTTACAAGGCCAGAAGAGAGCACAAAAAAATAACAGTGAGATGGGACCGTTATCACCCACTCGTGGTGGCACAGGATCGTTTTCACCCACCCGTTGGGGCACAGGGTCGTTTTCATCCACCCCTGGTGACACGGGATCGTTTTCACTCACTGGTGGTGGCGTGGGATCGTGTTCACCCTCCCTTTCGGGCACATGATCGTTTTCACCCATCCCTGGTAACACGGGATCCTTTTCATTCACTGGTGGTGGTACGGGATCGTGTTCACCCTCCCTTTGGGGCACATGATCGTTTTCACCCATCCCTGGTAACACGGGATCCTTTTCACTCACTGGTGGTGGCGTGGGATCGTGTTCACACTCCCTTTGGGGCACATTATCGTTTTCACCCACCCCTGGTGACACGGGATCCTTTTCACTCACTGGTGGTGGCGTAGGATCGTGTTCACCCTCCCTTTCGGGCACATGATCGTTTTCACCCATCCCTGGTAACACGGGATCCTTTTCACTCACTGGTGGTGGCGCGGGATCGTGTTCACCCTCCCTTTCTGGCACATGATCGTTTTCACCCATCCCTGGTAAGATCATTTTCACTCACTGGTGGTTGCGCGGGATTTTGCTCACTCACTGGTGGTGACGTGGGATCGTGTTCACTCTCCTTTTTGGGGCACAGGATCCTTTTCACTCACTGGTAGTGGTGCGGGATCCTTTTCACTCACTGGTGGTGGCATGGGATTGTGTTCACCCCCCTTTTCGGGCACATGATCGTTTTCACCTATCCCTGGTAACACGGGATCCTTTTCACTCACTGGTGGTGGTGCGGGATCGTGTTCACCCTCCCTTTCGGGCACATGATCGTTTTCACCCATCCCTGGTAATACGGGATCCTTTTCACTCACTGGTGGTGGCGCGGGATTGTGTTCACTCACTGGTGGTGGCGCGTGATTGTGTTCACCCTCCCTTTCGGGCACATGATCGTTTTCACCCCCTCCCTGGGGACACGGGATCGTTTTCACTCACTGGTAGTGTCGCGGGATCGTGTTTAACCTCCCTTTTGGGGCACAGGATCGTTTTCACCTTTTCCTGGTAACACGGGATCCTTTTCACTCACTGGTGGTGGCGGAGGATCGTGTTCACCCTCCCTTTGGGGCACATGATCGTTTTCACCCACCGTTGGTGACACGGGATCGTTTTCACTTACTGGTGGTGGCGTGGGATCGTGTTCACCCTCCCTTTTGGGGCACAGGATCGTTTTCACCCCTCCCTGGTGACACGGGATCGTTTTCACTCACTGGTTTGTTGACTTTTTGGGGGAGGCTGGCCTTCTTCCTTTCATTTAACCAGGTTCAATTGTTGTTTTTGTTATTGTTTTTGTTATTGTTTTGTTATTGTTATTTCTTTTCATTGTTGATTCCTGTTCAAAATTTTTAAAGTAGCCTAGAACTAGGCTGTTTGTTTACGGTGACTTATACCTAAGTCGGCAGTCGCCAGATAGCCCCTTAAAAAAAAAAAATCACTCACTGGTGGTGGCGAGGGATCGTGTTCACCCTCCCTTTGGGGCACATGATCGTTTTCACCCATCCCTGGTAACACGGGATTCTTTTCACTCACTGGTGGTGGCGCGGGATTGTGTTCACTCACTGGTGGTGGCGCGTGATTGTGTTCACCCTCCCTTTGGGGCACAAGATCGTTTTCACCCACCCCTGGTGACACGATATCGTTTTCACTCACTGATGGTGGCGTGGGATCGTGTTCACCTTCCCTTTTGGGGCACAGGATCGTTTTCACCCATCCCTGCGGGCACAAGATCGTTATACCCATCCTTGGCACGAAATATCTTATTATGGTAATGAAAACTGCACTACTGTATGCAGTGAAGGTATGCAATTAGTACCGCCATCCTTTGCCACCTTCGCCCTTGTCAAGGGAATGACTGTATCCTGTGTGTTGCTGCGAAGGCAAAGGTCAAGGTTAAAATCCCTATTTGATACCGTTATTTTAGTGCTGTTAGATTGGTCTTTTTGCATACAATTACCTGCTTAGTATGCATGAAGAGCGCCCACAGGTGTGTCCAATACAGTGTCAAGGTGGCTACGCAAGATGAGTGCTGTAAAACACACAAAAACCAAAAACCTTCTGTTAAACTAGCCTTAGAGCCGTCCTGAAACGCGCTGACGAATCGAAAGCAAAAACAAGGTGAGAATATTCCTTCACTCCACCTACAGCGGTGCACTGTTATAAAATGATCTACATTGCCTTGATACGGGTAAAAAGAGAATACCAAAAATATATATATATATATATATATATATATATATATATATATATATATATATATATATATATATATATACCTTACTTATTCTATGGGACAACATTTCTTGTTTACGTGATGTCGGTGTGCGAGCAAATTAAGCCTCTTAAAGAAAGGCTAAAAGCTTCCTAGGGATAGATTGAAAGTTGAGCAGTAATCGATTAGAGACGAGGCAACAATCCTCCTCCCTAGAGACGAGACAACTCCCCCCCCCCCCACCATATACGAGGCAACAATCCTCCACCTAGAGAGGAGGCAACAATCCTCCACCTAGAGACGAGGGAGCAATCCTCCACCAAGAGGCGAGGTAACAATCCTCCACCAAGAGACGAGGTTACAATTCTGCACCTAGAGACGAGGCAACAATCCTCCACCTAGAGACGAAGGAGCAATCTTCCACCTAGAGACGAGGCAAAAATCATCCACCAAGAAAAGAAGGAACAATCATCCACCTAAAGACGAGGTAACAATCCTGCACTTAGAGACGACGGAACAATCATCCACCTAGAGACGAGGGAGCAATCCTGCACCTAGATATGAGGGAGCAATCTTCACCTAGAGACGAGGCGACGATCCTCCACCTAGAGACGAGGGAGCAATCCTCCACCTAGAGACGAGGCACCAATCCTCCCCCTAGAGACGAGGCAACAATCCTCTCCCTAGAGACGAGGCAACAATTCTGCACCTAGAGACGAGGCAACAAACCTGCCCCTAGAGACGAGGCAACAAACCTGCCCCTAGAGACGAGGCAACAAACCAGCCCCTAAAGACGAGGCAACAAACCAGCCCCTAAAGACGAGGCAACAAACCTGCCCCTAAAGACGAGGCAACAATCCTTCACCTAGAGACGAGGCAACAATCCTCCACCTAGAGACGAGGCAACACTCCTCCACCTAGAGACGAGGCAACAATCCTCCCCTTAGAGATGAGGTAACAATTCTCCCGCTAGAGACGAGGTAACAATTCTCCACCTAGAGACAAGGCAGCAAACCTGCCCCTAGAGACGAGGCAACACTCCTCCACCTAGAGACGAGGCAACAATCCTCCCCCTAGAGACGAGGTAACAATTCTGCACCTATAGACGAGGCAACAAACCTGCCCCTAGAGACGAGGCAGCAATCCTTCACCTAGAGACGAGGCAGAAATCCTCCACCTAGAGACGAGGCAGAAATCCTCCACCTAGAGACGAGGCAGAAATCCTTCACCTAGAGACGAGGCAGAAATCCTCCACCTAGAGACGAGGCAACAATCCTCCACCTAGAGACGAGGCAACAATCCTCCACCAAGAGACGAGGCAACAATCCTCCACCTAGAGACGAGGCAACAATCCTCCCCTTAGAGACCAAGCAACAATCCTCACCCTAGAGACGAGGTAACAATTCTGCATCTAGAGACGGGGCAATAATCCTGCACCTAGAGACGAGTGAGCAATCCTGCACCTAGAGACGAGGCAACAAACCTGCCCCTAGAGACGAGGCAACAATCCTCCACCTAGAGACGGGGCAACAATCCTCCGCCTAGAGACGAGGCAACAATCCTCCGCCTAGAGACGAGGCAACAATCCTCCGCCTAGAGACGAGGCAACAATCCTCCGCCTAGAGACGAGGCAACAATCCTCCGCCTAGAGACGAGGCAACAATCCTCCGCCTAGAGACGAGGCAGCAATCCTCCACCTAGAGACGAGGCAGCAATCCTCCACCTAGAGACGAGGCAGCAATCCTCCACCTAGGGACGAGGCAAAAATCCTTCCCTCAGAGACGAGTGAACAATCCTGCACCTAGATATGAGGGAGAAATTCTGCAACTAGAGACGAGGCAACAATCCTACACCTAGAGACGAGGGAGCAATCCTCCACCTAGAGACGAGGTAACAATTCTGCACCTAGAGACGAGGTAACAATTCTGCACCTAGAGACGAGGTAACAATTTTGCACTTAGAGACGAGGTAACACTCCTCCACTTAGAGACGAGGCAACAATCCTCCCCTTAGAGACGAAGCAACAATCCTCCCCCTAGAGACGAGGTAACAATTCTTCCGCTAGAGACGAGGTAACAATTCTCCACCTAGAGACAAGGCAGCAAACCTGCCCCTAGAGACGAGGCAACACTCCTCCACCTAGAGACGAGGCAACAATCTTCCCCCTAGAGACGAGGTAACAATTCTGCACCTAGAGACGAGGCAACAAACCAGCCCCTAGAGACGAGGCAGCAATCCTTCACCTAGAGACGAGGCAGAAATCCTCCACCTAGAGACGAGGCAGAAATCCTCCCCTTAGAGATGAGGTAACAATTCTCCCGCTAGAGACGAGGTAACAATTCTCCACCTCGAGACAAGGCAGCAAACCTGCCCCTAGAGACGAGGTAACAATTCTGCACCTATAGACGAGGCAACAAACCTTCCCCTAGAGACGAGGCAGCAATCCTTCACCTAGAGACGAGGCAGAAATCCTCTACCTAGAGACGAGGCAGAAATCCTCCACCTAGAGACGAGGCAGAAATCCTCCACCTAGAGACGAGTCAGAAATCCTCCACCTAGAGACGAGGCAACAATCCTCCACCTAGAGACGAGGCAACAATCCTCCACCTAGAGACGAGGCAACAATCCTCCCCTTAGAGACGAAGCAACAATCCTCACCCTAGAGACGAGGTAACAATTCTGCATCTAGAGACGGGGCAATAATCCTGCACCTAGAGACGAGTGAGCAATCCTGCACCTAGAGACGAGGCAACAAACCTGCCCCTAGAGACGAGGCAACAATCCTCCACCTAGAGGCGAGGCAACAATCCTCCACCTAGAAACGAGGCAACAATCCTCCGCCTAGAGACGAGGCAACAATCCTCCGCCTAGAGACAAGGCAACAATCCTCCGCCTAGAGACGAGGCAACAATCCTCCGCCTAGAGACGAGGCAACAATCCTCCGCCTAGAGACGAGGCAGCAATCCTCCACCTAGAGACGAGGCAGCAATCCTCCACCTAGAGACGAGGCAGCAATCCTCCACCTAGGGACGAGGCAAAAATCCTTCCCTTAGAGACGAGTGAACAATCCTGCACCTAGATATGAAGGAGAAATTCTGCAACTAGAGGCGAGGCAACAATCCTACACCTAGAGACGAGGGAGCAATCCTCCACCTAGAGACGAGGTAACAATTCTGCACCTAGAGACGAGGTAACAATTCTGCACCTAGAGACGAGGTAACAATTCTGCACCTAGAGACGAGGTAACAATTCTGCACCTAGAGACGAGGTAACAATTCTGCACCTAGAGACGAGGTAACACTCCTCCACCTAGAGACGAGGCAACAATCCTCCCCTTAGAGACGAAGCAACAATCCTCTCCCTAGAGACGAGGTAACAATTCTTCCGCTAGAGACGAGGTAACAATTCTCCACCTAGAGACAAGGCAGCAAACCTGCCCCTAGAGACGAGGCAACACTCCTCCACCTAGAGACGAGGCAACAATCCTCCCCCTAGAGACGAGGTAACAATTCTGCACCTAGAGACGAGGCAACAAACCTGCCCCTAGAGACGATGCAGCAATCCTTCACCTAGAGACGAGGCAGAAATCCTCCACCTAGAGACGAGGCAACAAACCTGCCCCTAGAGACGAGGCAACAATCCTCCACCTAGAGACGAGGCAACAATCCTCCACCTAGAAACGAGGCAACAATCCTCCGCCTAGAGACGAGGCAACAATCCTCCGCCTAGAGACGTGGCAACAATCCTCCGCCTAGAGACGAGGCAACACTCCTCCACCTAGAGACGAGGTAACAATTCTGCACCTAGAGACGAGGCAACAATCCTCCACCTAGAGACGAGGCAACAAACCTGCCGCTAGAGACGACGCAACAATCCTCCACCTAGAGACAAGGCAGCAATCCTCCACTTAGAGACGAGGCAGAAATCCTCCACCTAGAGGCGAGGCAACAATCCTCCACCTAGAGACGAGGCAACAATATTCCACCCTGAGACGAGGCAACAATCCTCCCCTTAGAGACGAAGCAACAATCCTCCCCCTAGAGACGAGGTTACAATTCTGCACCTAGAGACGAGGCAACAATCCTCCACCTAGAGACGAGGCAGCAATCCTCCACCTAGAGACGAGGCAACAATCCTTCCCTTAGAGACGAGTCAACAATCCTCCACCTAGAGACGAGGCAACAATCCTCCCCCTAGAGACGAGGCAACAATCGTACACCTGATAGTTCTTCTTGATGAGATGTGAAACTGTTTCGGGCGCTTACGTCATCTTTGTATCGATAGTTTTGCCGTGTTTCTTCGATGTAGGATTAGTTGCGATTTGCGCTCTCGATTTGATAGACGCCTCTAAATATCTCGGAGATATTTAAATTGGTTCATTTTTTAACGGTGCCAGAGAAACTAAAATCTATCTTAGTGTTAGTATTCTTTACTAGATTAGTTAAACTTTTTAATGTGGGGCTTATAGGGCAGGATTCGGGTGCAGTTGAAAGATGAGGCGAGAAATCTAGAAACTACTTTTGTACGTCGAATAAAAAAAAATTATCGCATTTTTTTTTTTTTTTTTGCTCGTTAAACCAGTTTAATTGGCCGCGTTATTCCGAGAATTATTGTAGAACTTTTACAGTCCAGTACTCTCTTCACTGCCACAATCCTCTTGAATGCTCTTTTTCTTTTCATTATTCATCGATTTATCCTCTATATCGCATATTGTCCTTCTGCGGCCCTGACCGACAAAGAAGAATTCTTTCTGCCTGGTTGCGAAAATGAGGTCAGGAGATCCGTAAAATCCAAGCGGCGAGAAAGGTATCCTTTTTTCGGCAAAATGCCAAACGCACACACATACACACGCACAGACTTTAACCGCGTCCCTTTTAAAGTCAACATTCACGCTCCGTATAGCGGTATAAAAAGCAGGGTTCCACAAGGTTACCAACTTGGATCTCAAGTGTTTTTTTTTGTCGTGTGATGTGAGGATTCGAGACGGTTTCCTTAGGAAACAAATAACCCTCTCATTGACCAAAGAACGGAGTGTATAAGCACGCTAATTAGCTTCATTAAATATTTTCAGCGATTAGAAAAGGTAAACCTATGAGAACAACTAAGGATTAAAGTACAAATGGTCTCTCCTTCTTGAATTCGGGTGATCCAAATGTCCCATTACTCATATGGTTATCATAGTTTTAAATATATATATATATATATATATATATATATATATATATATATATATATATATATATATATATATATATATATATATATATGCAGATACACCCACAAAGGAAAAGTGAAAAACGATTCCGAGCGCTTTCGTCTTAAAGGTCTTTAAGATAAAGACGAAAGCGCTCGGAATCGTTTTTCACTTTTCTTTGTGGGTGTATCTGCATAACTTTGACTCACGTGCACTTTGCGAGCTTTTTTCATATATATATATATATATATATATATATATATATATATATATATATATATATATATTATTTTAGAATTGGTGCCCCCTTGCAAGGGGAGGGGGGGGTATCAGGAGCTTGTACGGAACGGGAGAATCTTCAATAGCATCTTGGGATGCGTGTTGTGGTTGGGGCAAAGACCAGGATAGGAAAAACGAAAATCGATTTGGACCATTCTAGCCAGAATTGTTCGACAAGGAGTTTATGGCTAAAATGATGGTTACAAAAAATTGTGAAAGATTTATAATTGAAGACAAAAGAGGAAACGATTTGGGCTCTGTTCATCTCTATAGAGATGCCATGTAGTTATTAGAGGTCTTTGTGGATCTACCCGCTCAGAATATTGCTAATCATCTAGGTTATAAATGTAACTATTTGTTGATTCAAGGATTTTTATGAGCAGGAAAAGGAAAATTAAATATAATGATCCTTTATTCGTCAATATCACCTTTGAAGAAGCTGTGCGTTCGTATATTCGCCCCTTGTGTTCGTACTGTTGAACATTCTTACTGCATATTTCTCCTTTATCATTAAAAAATATATTTCAAGGTTGTTAAATAATGTCTACTTCAATTGCGTCTATTTTCATCCCAAATCGCTTCATTAAATATGCATAAAATGTTGACCTACATCGTAAACCAGTCTGAATTCTGGGAGGTTTCAGCAATTTGACTTCCCGGCGTGTTTACATAGGGTTGCCAGATGTCACTTTTTCGTCATTTTGTTTTAATTATATTTTTTCGCTTTACTGTTGGGGATGTTTAAGCGATTCGAACTATAATGGTTTTACTATTTTTAGTAGTATATTAATTTTCTATTAGACAATATAGCTGGGCGATGTCTGCTCAAGTGTATTGATCAATTATACCTACGAGTGTCGGTTCCCGTTACATAGGTTAGGCTGAGTTTGGAAAATTTTCCCATTTTCTTACAATGAATATGACAGAATTATTATGAAATAGAAATTTGTCATAGTTGTCATTTTATAAATCCTTTTTTCCTTATTGTTCTTTTATATATCGCAGCTTTTGAAGAATAATGGGTCCCATATGAACAATAAGAGGTCCTAAGAGAGGGAATGTGAATTTATAAATAATTTATCTGTAGGCTAGGTTTGGTGAATGAACGAACCGGCTCTATATAGTGCCATACAAACATTAACCAACATAAACCTAGGAAATCCTTGAACTAACCCCCTCATAATTTCTGAAGAAGGGGTACTCAAGCCCCGGGATACCCATTTTCATCGGGTTATTTTGATATTGACCCATTTAAACAATGAAAGCACCAATTCGGCCCATTTCAAGAATCGGTATTCCTTAAAGGCGTCTATATTGTTCTATCTACCTATTTTAGACCATGGTCTTAAATAATGAAGAGAAACATGATATTCCATATACATCTGAACACACTTACAAGCCTGGTAAAAACTACGAGACAGCACTAAGTTCGTTCTTTCATATACAGTGTGCACTTAAATTTTCCACTATTTCTGAAATATTTCGTGTTTTCGTCCGTTTCTAGAACTAACGGGAAACTCAGTAAATCTCAGTGTGGCCAGAAATTCTTGTCATCCCCTGTCAATATTGTTTTAATTTTCTATTTTAGATGATTAACACGAGCTCCTACAGTTTGAAAGAGAGGCTTGATTGCAATTGTATGGGCGTATGATCGTGTGCCTTCTGGCAAGAGCTTGGAGACCTTCTCGATGTGTGACATTGTCAATGAAAGTAAATACTACCCAAACCATTACATGTGTTTCATATTATTATATTGTTCCTCTATTGTTCTTATTATTTTTCGGTAGGGGTGACAAAACTTTCGGACCACCTTGTATATTTAACAGAAAAAATACTCCTACGAAAGATTTTTTTTATATATAACAACCAGGCAATGGCTTCGCCACTCCGAGGGGAGCTTGCGCTTCGCTACTAAGATTAAAATTTAAAATCTAAAAAAAAGCAACTTTTTATAAATTTTCTGAACTTCGCTAATTATAATAATTTTAAAAAGGAACTCTAAAGTAAATTTCCCCCCTTTCAAAATATCACGTTGCTAAAATATAGTTATAGAAGAAGATATATAAAAATAAATTTTTGAACTTCACCATTTGTAATTTTGGGGTTTAAAAAATTCCCAAAATTTCGATACTTATATTTATTTCTGAACTTCACCATTTTGTTTTATTGGTATTCTAAAAGAATTATTAGAAATAACTTTGATAACAAAAACATAAGTCATAACCAAACTAAGATGAAATTATTATTCAAATACTCAAAAAAATCCCCTTCTTAAATTATAGAGTTAGTGATGATGATTAAGAGGATGATGATGATAATAAACAAAATTCAGCCGGTGACAAAAGTATTCAATCACTCTAATAACAATAACCTCTGTATACTCATACAAGCTTGTTCGAAAAGAGAAAACGGTCAGTTGCAACTCATTGACTTGAAAAGAGATAGAAAAAAAAGAAGCTGAAATCGAATCAAAGATGCGGTTTCTGCCTTGAAATTGCTCCGAGAGTCAACTGCCATAATTGCTCTGCAGTTAATAAGGGGTGACGAGGAGTCAGCATCCGTGGCTGAAAGAGGTGGGGGAGGGCGATGGGGTGGGCATTCAAAAGACCCGTTAAGTCTGTATCAACTCTGACATTTGTCGAGAAAGTGCGACAAAGAAATTGGAATTCCTCTGTGTGCGCGCGTGTACGTAACGTTTACGTGTGCGATTATGCACGCGCATATGTATGCGTAGATGCATACGGCCACACGGGCTATGGAATCCGCACATAACTTCAAGGACGCCGGTTCATCATCTTGGTGCTCCTGTCCGAAGGAATCAAGCCTGCGATGGTGTCGAAAATGGGCTGGTGCATCAATCTGCCAATTTGACGGGTGTGGGCGGGGTTCGATTGTGGGCAATGCTCGTAGACAGCAAATGCCTATCCCCATTCCCCAGTCAACGGCGCTAATTGAGGAGAGTAGATAACCGAATGACGTTAAAACGGAGAACCTAAGAGAAGCTTTTTATTGGTGTTCTGATGCGCGAGCGACGTGAACGAAGTCATTTGGAACGGTACCGGGAAATGAACACGAGATTTTTACCTTCGCGTCGGCCGTTTCTTTTTGTAGAACTTCTCTTTGATTTCGTTCGAATTGAGTTCATTTTGTATTTAATTAATTGAGGCTGAAAAAAGCTGCTTTAATTCCGCACGGGATAAACAACCGGATTTCGATATGTATGCACGGTGTAGTGTGGAAATAACCCTGCATGTATGATTCCTACGTGGTCTAAGGGACGATTTAATTGAGATCAAAGCGGTTGCTCGCTGCCTCAGTGTGCACGGTTCGAATCCCAAACCCTGTACGGATTTTTTGCAAAATAGGAAATAACATTTCCGAAGAAAAATTATCCCGTTTTTCTGTTTCTTGCAGTTTGCTGGATTCGTTTCATCATTCTTTCGCGTTTATGAAAGATATATATATATATATATATATATATATATATATATATATATATATATATATATATATATATATATATAAAAGCCCGACATCCCTTCTTTGAGCGACCGAAAGCTATCGGCCGGTGTGGTTGGCGCTCAAAGTAGCACGCATCCACCCCAAGCTTAAACGCTTGATAACAGTATGTGTGGAGAAGTGATACACAGAAACAAGAGGGGAGAGATCCTACTGCAGGTGACCCCGAGAAAAATCAAAGAAAAAAAACACATTGCCCGACAAAGACTCGAACCTCAGACCTATGGCTATATAGACCAGTGCTCTACCGACGGAGCTAACGGGACACGTAAAACACGACACATTTCATTAATTTAACTTTTTCGTTCGCACCTCCAAAGACCACCGTTCAAATGAAACCGTGCCTGTAAGGACGAAGAAGATACAGTTGTAAAAGCCCGATATATATATATATATATATATATATATATATATATATATATATATATATATATATATATATATATATATATATAATGAATAACTCACAAAGTAGCACGTGAGATTCGCAATGAATGCAATGTCCCGCAGGAAAGATTAAAAAAGGTGCTTACAAGTACTTTCGAACTTTATTCAGTTCATTCTCAAGGATAACTAAAAGAGAAAATATTATAATAAGGGTGTTTATATATATATATATATATATATATATATATATATATATATATATATATATATATATATATATATATATATACAGTGCCCCGCAAAAGTTTACAACACACCATGAAAAACGGACGTTTATGTATTTGTAAACACGATAGGTAAATGAAACTTTTATTACTGACGGATTATGTATTCAAACAATAAATTAAACCATCAGGACCATACAAAAATATCAATATAAGTTTTTGTTGAAGAAATGCAATTAATTATTAACGCAAAAGTTTACAACACATCGATTTTTATCACTTCCTCCGAAATGTTCGAGAAGGAGAAACTTCTTACAATTTCTAGAACGTTCTACATTAATCTACGCACATAACTTAAGGACTGGTATAAGCCATCGCGTCATTCTTTATCAGACAGCGTCCTGCAAACATTCGCACGATGGGGAAACAGAAACGAATCGATCGAGATCTTCGAAAACGTATTGTCGACCTTCATAAAAATGGCATTGGTTATAGAAAAATATCTCGTCAGTTAGTCGTTCCATTGAGTTCAGTTGGAACGATAATACGTCACTGGAAGTCTCAAAATTCTACTCTTCCTCTGATCAGTTCTGGCCGTCCTCGCAAGATAACCGAACGTGCAGGGAGATTATTAGTAAGATAGGTCAGTAAAACACCCAAGGTTACTCTTAAAGAACTTCAGCGTGACTTAGAAGTGAGTGGAGTTACAGTGAGTAAAGACACAATTAGTCGATCGCTTCATAGCATGGGCATCACGGTCTCCAAGGAAAACCCCACTTCTTACAAGAAAACAGGTTCGTGATCGTTTGAATTTTGCAACAAGAGTGTTTGTTGGTAAACCTGCAGAGTTTTGGGACAACGTACTTTGGTCGGATGAGACAAAGATAGAACTGTTCGGCCGTAACGGAGCTCCGAGGGTATGGCGAAAGAAAGGTACCGAATACGCACCGAAAAACACTACGCCAACAGTAAAATATTGTGGTGGCTCAATCATGATCTGGGGTTGTTTTAGTGCCGCAGGTGTTGGAAATATCGAAACCATAGAAGGAAGAATGAATGGAGAACATTCTAGAAGAATCTTGGAGAAAAATATTCGTCCAAGTGTGCATTTTCTAAAAGAATTGAAAAAGATTGAGCGTTGAACAAGACAATGATCCAAGGCATACAGCAAAACTGACATAACATTAGTTTAGATCAAATGGTGTAAATGTTCTAAAATGGCCTAGTCAATCCCCAGATCTGAACACTATCGAAAATCTATGGAAGGAACTATTACAATTATTACATACTAATAGTTTTTTGGGGAGGAGAGTTTATTCAGTTGAGTGTTCTGGTTGCCTAAGTAAATATTATGGACAAGCAGGTAAACAACTTTCTGTTCGCATAAATCAACATAAATATAAGGATAACAGTGCTTTCTTTGTCTATATGTCAGATAAGGACCATCTAATTAACTGGAACTCGGCAAAATTTATTTATCGCCAATGACCCTATAAAAAGGAATATCATTGAATGTGCTTTTATTAGTCAATGTGATAATTTTAACCTTTTTCCCTGGCTTATATAAAATAGATGCTACTCGTATAATTAAAAGACTAATACTTAAAAAAATTAGTTCTGACTTTTCTCTTTAGTTTTTTTTATATACAATCTTTAGTTAGGTGGCCCCATATCTTTATTTTTTTTTAATTGTCACTGCTCTGTTATGTACATTGTATTTTCCCCACTTTTAGCTCCTCGTGTCTTATAATCTCCCTCGTTAGGCTATCTCCATTTCTTTGAATCTGTTACCCTTTCCGTCTTCTCAGTTTGACCTTACTACCTGCTTCTTGTAATTCTTAGTGTGAATCTTTACCTTCCCCCTTCCGTCTTCCTCATTGGTGATTTCTTATTTTTGAGGCGGTCTTTCATACTTTTCTTTCGTATATATACCTCTAATATAATATTATTTCTTGTAGTTATCCTTGATAAGGAACTTAATAAAGTTCGAAAGTACTTGGAAACACCTTTTCATTTTTTCCTGCGGGACATTGCATTCATTTGCT